>CM055971.1:42840000-43405000 GCA_029531755.1 Holothuria leucospilota
ATATTATGTTTATTCTCGAAGTCCTACCTTCACAGCAAGGGAATCTATGTTCCCAGACGTTTAGGGGCAAGTGAAAAGACAAACATAGAAAGCAGGTCCCTCTCGGCAGGGTGGCCCATGCTCGGTGGGACCAGGGAGTTGCCAGGGAAGCCTGGTGCGACTGACGTGAACGTATCCTCCGAATCCATAACTTGCAGAGTAAATTTACATGCGACCTCTTACGATTACCACGCGTAACAAACTACACATGCGGGTAATTAAATCGCTCAGTGTGGAAACAAAGATCGAAGCGAGGTTTTCTACGCAGGCTGTGACTTCCATTGCCTGTATTTTGTTTACATAGTTTACTCTGAAGGGCTTTCCATACACACTGCACAACACATTATCTTTTCCAACAGCCTACGTACACGTACCTGTGACGTGGATCCAGGCCAGATCATATCTGCAGACTAGACTACACTATACTACAGTAGCTACACTACAGCGACAAAGTTCTTCTGTTTTTTGGCAGTTTTGCTTGTGTTTTTCAGGAACTGTGGAAATTTTGATATCACCTTTTCTTTTCAAGGAATGACGGCAACCTACGCGCATGAAGTAGAAAGTGACACGAATCGCATATATTTACGGAAGATGAATAACGTGAAGATCAGCCCAATTGGTATCGTAGTGCTAGTGTTTCTAGGTGTACTAACATTGTATTACATACAACGAAGTTGGTTAGGCAGTTCATCAAGTGAAATCAGCGATGTGAGGGGGGTTTCAGGTCACACAATCAGTTTAAAACAGTTGCTTTCTGCCAGCATTTATGCAGCCGAGAGGGGTGGTGTTGAGGTTGTCAAAGTGCGAAGCGAAGCCGATATGCACGAGAAAAGCAAAGGGAAGACGAAAGAAGGAGCTAACAACCCTGTTACAGATGGGGACATGAAATCCCATGAAGCAATTGTACATGCTTTGAAAGTAACATTTCCAGGTTTGCCAGTAAGTTTGTAGCCTGGTTAAGGTCTGTAAGGCTAGCCTTGTTCATTTGATAGGCCTACTGAATGTATAGTAAACAGGGTCGGGAAGTAACGAGTTA
This sequence comes from Holothuria leucospilota, assembly GCA_029531755.1. Classification (NCBI taxonomy): domain Eukaryota; kingdom Metazoa; phylum Echinodermata; class Holothuroidea; order Aspidochirotida; family Holothuriidae; genus Holothuria; species Holothuria leucospilota. Next base: position 42,841,076 of record CM055971.1, read on the forward strand.
CAAGTAACACCGTTACTGTAACGAGTTAGGTGCGAATGGAGAATCCGTGACCGGAAGTTGCGTAAATTATAACTTAAAACTTACAAAAGATCAGTGACAAGTTAAGTTCTAAAAGAACCAACAGTAACGTGACAAGACAAGCTGTTCAACAGAAAGCAACAGTGGGATTTGAACGCGGAACATTGCAAGAATACGAATGCTGTATAAATCTCAGTATAGCGATCCTATGCCCTAACCGATAGCGCTGCGAGCCGAGCTGCCGGCAAACGGTTTTAAATATTATAAGTACTTACAGATGTATACGTTGGCTATAATTATACGTGTATACGTATTCTATACGTTTATCCCTACGGGTATAACCCTAACCTTATCTCTATGCATACCATATGTATAACCCTATCCCTATCCATATGCCTACTATGTATGTAACCCTATCCCTATGTGTATGCGTACCCTATCCGTATGCCTACTAACACATATAACCCTATACCTAACCCTAACCCTATACCTATGCGTATCACGTACGTCACTTCCGGGCACGGATTCTCCATTCGAGCCACGAGTTACATTTGCATTTAAGTAACGGAGCAAGTAACTAGTTAAAATTCTGTGTAAAAGTAACTGTAACGGTGTTACAGTTGGGTCCCGTTACAAATAGTCAAAATGACCACAAATTGCATTTTACTGGAAGTAGCACTTAACAGAAAATTTTCAAATTGATGACACTTTGGTAGTACAATTATTTTCGAAATAGGCCTATTTATCATTCATCTCTATTATCGATGTCACCCTTACCAACATCAAATTTTATTCACAATTAGAATCAGCAGTTGATATTAGATGCACATGCTGCAGGCGTACAGGGTCACTTGATTGTCGATTAAACTAAGTTCAAAACTTGATTTGTGTGTCAATTTACTTGTTACACAGATCAGTGCTTATTATCTGTGAGATCGAATCTTTGTGCTATAAGTTGAAAAATACTGAACAGTCCTCTGGCAAACTAAAGCCCAGCTGACTTTTTATAGTCTACTAACTAAGTGAAGTCTGCTGGGCCTTAGTTTACTCCAGTATGGAAAGTATGGCAATTGCACACCCAAGATTTTTTTTCTAGGTTATTATTGCACACTTGAAAATCCACATTGCACACCTGATTTTTTAAGCCGACAGCGATTGCCTCGTATATACCCTAGGTACAGTAATAGGCCTATGTTATTTTGACTTGGCCTATTGGATGATCACGAATCGTGAGTTGAGAGAGTGACCATTAATTTTCAGTCAGTTAATTATGACAGGTGCGTGTGGTATGTAAAGGAGGCCTTCAAGAGTTTTGTTTACATTTCTCCTAGTAGTTATTTCACACTTGACTTTTCTCCTGAAGTGTGCATTTGACACCTTGTTGCACACTGCACACTTCAATTTTTTTCGTGCACACCCAAGATCTCGGTGAAAAGTGCCATACTTTCCAATCAGGAGTTTACTCATATGTATTGTCATTTAGAGGACACATTGGAGATATCGTAGTGCACCGTGAGAAACAAGTTGGCCCTAGGCATTCAAATACTAGGCTTACTTTGAAAGTTTAATCATTGCCTTTTGAGACGTTAGGGCTGGACCCGAGTCTACCCTATCCGAGTCAGAGCTAAATGAGATTCTAGCTTCCCTAATCTTTCCAAGCATGGTGTGCACCCCTCAAGTTCCGGCCAGTTCTGATTCCAATGGCACCAACTCCAAGACCAGTCTTTTTGCCGATGTATAGTATATGTTTTAATTCTATTGTACATGTCCACCATTAATAAAGACATCGTTTGTAATCACTTCCATAGCCTGGCCTCCTCAGTTATTTAGTTGATCATGCGTGACAATACTTTACATCTGTATATTGTGCACAAATTACAATGGGACTTTAAACACTTTTAATGTAACTTTCATATTTTAGAACCCAGCTGGAATGAGCTCCGAGTACAAGTACGGTTACATCACATTCCGAAAAAAAAAAATTATTCCGGAACTTAGGGCAAATTCATAATCTAGAAAAACGCTCTTAGACTGGCAGTAAGCTAGTTGGATCCAGACTCATGCATTGGAGCCCAGTAAATTATACGCTGCCAATCGTTGGCATACACTGTGCATCCATTTATGTAACATGTGCACAGTGTATGTTGACGATTGGCACCATATAATTTACTGGGCTCCAACGCATGAATCCGGATCACATGTTACATAAATGGATGCACAGTGTATGCCGACGATTGGCACCGTATAATTTACTGGGCTCCAATGCATGAGTCCGGATCCAACTACCCTACTGCTGGTCTAAGAGCGAGCCCTTATACTGTATATTTGATGAATCAAACGTATATATTTAGGCTATATCATATTCTTTTCAATGCCCGTAACTCCTTACACTGGAATAACAGTAAGGTTAATATAAAAAACAGCAGAATATTGAGATGGTCAAATGGCATTTAAAAAAGTATCCTAACAAAGCTTATTGAAAGAGGAGAGAAGTGTCCGACTTAAAGCTTCACCTATTTATTGTAAAAAGAAAGTGAATTATGGGTACATGGTCTGCATGTGAAATGCACTTACCAAGTGAATGATGCACCCCACTACCCCCGTACATGGTCAGTCATTGTCCACAACAGTGCTGACAAAAATTGTACAATGACGTACCCCTAAGTCACTTCTGTGACTGACAACTTAATGTAAAATGACACACATCTCAGTCACAAAACTGATGCACAATTTGCAATTTTGACTGACATGTGGGTCACCATATATTGACTGAAAAATTGAGAATGCCAGGAGGTATCCATGTACAAGTGTAACAATTGACTCACAATGATCCACCCCTTGGTCACAACAGTGAGTGACAATTGAGGTAAATGTGACTCATCCCTCAGTCATGCTGGTGGCTGACAATAGTGGTTACAATGACGGACATGTGAGTCATACTGTCATTGATCAATGACCCATATTTGACTGACAATGCCGGGGGGTAGTGGGGTGCATCATTTAATTGATAAGTGCATAAACTACATAGTCTCAACATTTCTGTGCATTGTTTTATATCGACACAATGTGAAACTTGAAACTTATGCCGAAATACCACTAAGCCCAACCTGAGCAGTGAGGTTTTCAAATTTTACCGTTAACAAATATAGAGCATTGTATTACCATACTTATGCCCTTGAGGGGTGAAGACTTTAATGACTGCTAAAACAATGCTCTCGCTCTCCCCCTTTAATAGCCAGCTGCTAACCTTTCTGAATTGTGATGGGAGTATAAAGATTTTCACCCTCAAAGAAGTACTGCACTGTCGTAACTGGAAAAGTTTTGGTTACAACCATATTCGTCTAACAAATAGTTCGCGTAAGCTCCGACACCCTATCATGATTCGCTACTTCATGATGAGCATTAGGAGCCTCTGCCTGAATCCCCAGTGAAGATCAGGTGGCATCATTGACTTTCTTTGGGGAACACCTAAGGATAACCGGCACAAATGAGGTTCGATCCTCTCATGTGCCCCCTTCTTACTATCTAATTATGTCCCCCTCCATTTCAGGTACCGAGGTACCGTATATTCACCTTGAAGTAACTAGTTACTTTTGAAATGTAGCTAACTTTACTTTTCAGTTAAAAGTAACTGTAACCAGTTACTTTTTCAACATTGTAACTACTGTAGTAACTGTAACGACTTACAATTTTATGGAATTAACTGTAACTATAACGAGTTACTTTTAAAGTGTAACAGGAACAACCCTGATAGTATATTCACCGAATTTTGTGCACTGCCAAATTTCACACACCTAAAATTGTTTGGAAAATTTTACTGAAACAATGCAACTAGAACTAGTAACTTGGTAGAAGTTCTAGGCCTAGGCCTACTTAGACTTAGTCAAAGCAGTTACCTAGGCAAGGACAATACACAACCTTTTTTGACTAATAAGACCATCCAAACCTTGTAAGTTGCTCACTTTTTGCATAAAATGTTATACTTTACACAATTTCCCTGGTCGAGGTTAATTTGCTTTTCTTTTTTCAATTTCTTTCGTGTTTTCATGTAAAAAATAGAAAAATTCCCTTCAAGTACCAAATTTCCCAACAAGGAGCTTCCCATATTCCATACTCTCCACCCGTGCATACAGTACAGTACTTTAATTCCTAGCAACACGAACCCGTCACATGTAGAATTTCTTTTATGGTCTACAGTAGGCCTACAGAGTACTGTACTACTAATGATAGTAGCAGTTAAAAAAAGGCTTCCTCATCCAAACTAATTGTCAGAAATTGGGAGGCACTTTTGTCAAGTCAACCCAAATGGCAGAATGGCACAAACCTGCATACTGTACCATGTATACGTGTACTGTACTGTTTAAAAGTTGCCCTACTGTACAGTATGTGTGGTACACATATTTGTGCATGACATACATTACATTATGTACTGTACCCATCACAAGTAATTTACAGAGACAATTTACACAGTCAGAAGAGGACTTTGTGGTAAAGATCTGAGTATCTTTGTTTTTCAAAGTGGAAAATGATGAATTGCTGTAGAAGGGAAAAAGGTTTTTTGTTAAGGATGAGAAATTTTAACTTCAATGGCATGTTTAACCATATTATGACTGAGATTATGTAAAATACCATGTCCTTTGTTGTGATTACTGTATCTTTGCCTGAGCTGGGTGGTAGTTGGGACTAAGCAAATACCAGGTTGTGAAGAATCAATGTAATGGATTGTTGGACTGGGCTAACACAAGAATTCCCAGACATCTGGGTGAAAGGCATTGTTGTACACGTAGGTTTCCATACCCAGTCTCACTCTGGGGACTATCTCTACCATAGATCCTTTTTCAGGTCCTGGCCTATGAAGGCCTCCATGGTGGCTGTCTCTGGCCCAAAAGATCTTGGTTTCAGAGATGGTTTATCCTGACATGACTGTGCATACTGTAGCACAAAGGGTAAGTAGGATGCAATTCACCAAAGGCATAGCAAGATGGCAGACAGTAGCCATACTTGGTCTGGGTCTTGGATGTTGAAGTCTCGACTACAACGCCAGTGGACAGTTTTTTGTGTACTTTTTAAGCTTATTTTCTAGGGCTCTTGGACTGACCCACATTTATGACAAGAACTCATTTTCCAGTTGTGGTTAATTTACAGGGTTATCCTCTATGTTCTTATGTTACTATATTTGGACTTGCAAGTCTACAGTACATTGGATGTGAGGAAGGGGTTACTGCTGTTGGAACATTACAGAGTTCTGTAATACAGTACTGTATAGCAGGAAATTTCTGGGAGGCTAATTTTTGGCGAATCAGTACAGTACCTTGTTCACATAAATTTGCCGAGTGAAGAATTCGCTGTTGCAGGCAACCACCATAGTCTTGTACAAATTAAGGAAAGTACTTACGTGGGTCTTAAATCGCGATTAGATACTTGGGCACGAAAAGCGCTAAAATTTAACCCCCGTGAAAATTTCCCATTATACAGTACCCTATCCTAACCCTTATCATAACATGGGCCTTAATGTGCAGTAGGCTTGTCGGAATACAGAGAAATTGGAACAAAGAGAAATCAAAAAAGAGAGCAGTTCTCAATTTATAGTATTGTTCCAAGCTTACCTGAGGGCAGACCGACACAGACTTACCACATCATTTGGTTGAATGTATCTTTGTGTATATTTATATACAGTAGATCAGTCTGAACAGTTTTTACATAGTTTTACATACCTTTTGTTACTAATATAAAGTTATCAGAGATTAGCTGTACAGAAAGCAAATGTTGTATGGTACAGTACTGTATATTCATTTTAAATGAAATGATTTTGTCTTTTTATTTATTTTTTTTTTTATTTTTTATTTTATTTTATTTATTTTTTTTTTTGCATTTGCAGATTGTTTCTGAAGAAAGTGAAGAGAAAAAGAAGAAGTGGGATCCAAAAGAAGTTAAAAAGTTAGAGTTGAATCATCCAGAGATCAATGGGCTGAGTTTAGTAGATAAAGAAGTACCTATTGGGGATGTGACTATCTGGGTTGACCCTCTGGATGCTACACAGGAGTACACAGGTAAAGAAAACTACACTGTAGTTTTCAAACAGGAGCAAACATTCACACAAATGTATTCTCCATGTAACAAACTGCAAACCAAAGGTACAGTATGGTACTGTACAGTTTCAGGGTGGAGGTTTAGCTGGGGTATACAGTATACAAATAATGAATGTTTATGAGTGCGATAGTATGAATTATTTCATGAGTTGAAAGATTGAAGGTACTATTCAAGGAGGCGAAGCCGAGTTGAATAGAACTTTAAATCTTTCAACAAATGAAATTATTCATACTATCGCATGAATGAAAAACATTCATTATTTGTTTTATATAACACCTTACAACTATCTAGCGTTACCTCTATCTAGTCGGTGGTTAAAGTTGTGTTTTGGCGTTTGTCTGTGTAGTAGCTCCATGGTTTGTCATTTGCTAGCTACGCGTCTACTACGTACGGTATGCAATGTGCGATCCCCAAAGCTGTGTTGATTTATTGAGTTGCGGCATAGTTTGTACGTACGCGCAGTGATTGTGATGTCACAGCCCTGTGTTATACTAGACTATTGCACGACCGGGTGTTATACTAAACTATTGCACGATGGATAACACACGAATGATGATAGTGCCGAATCACCCATGGCATGTGACCACCAATCCTCCAATCAAATGTAGAGAAATTAATATAAAGGTGTTATGTAATATTTCTTGTCATACTGTACATCAAGAACTACCTTTGCACAGTGTACAGTACTGTAAGTGTCAAAAAATGAGAATTCTGCTGAACAGTAGGTGTGATTGTTTTCCATATTTGTGAGGGGGGGGACTGTCTGATACCCAATTTGGGTGGGGGGGGGGACTGTTTCCTACCCAATGCAAAATACCTGTTTTCTGGCAGAATATGCTACTTTTGAGCATACATGTATGCTTTGAAGTTTTGGACAGTTGTTGCAGCATCCCCAATAGGAAGTAGTTCTGTATGTGTGTCTTTCCATGTTATAGAGGTTTTTCACAGATGTCACCACATTCTCGCGTCTCTCTGTTTTGACGGCCTGGCGCCCAGTGTATAACAATAGTAACTAAGATCCTGCACTCTTTTGTGCACGAGCAGTGACTGGCAGTATGCCAAATTGAAATGTGCTGATTTCACATCAGGGAGTTGCTATTTGTCAAATAGCAACTCCCTGGTCACACAAAGCAGTTACTGTAGGTACCATACGGTGAAAAAATGGTGTGGAAGCACATGGGAACTGGTTGAATGAGAATCCCAGTCTGTGGTACAGTAGATTCATTTGGTGGGGCATCTTAGTCATGGGTGGAAAAGGTTGGGAAGCTCATTCCTGGAAAATGTGGGTATTTGGAAGGGGAATTTTGGTAATTATAGAAGGGAAAGTTACACATGTTTTTTGTACAGTACATGAAATACTGTAGAATGAATTGCAGAAAATTTGATTCCCTTCCCAGGAAATACTGTACTGTAAATGTTTTTCCAGCCCTGATCTTAGTTTTACCTGCAAAGGTAGATTTCATCTGGACATAATTGGAATTGCCCCATGTTTTCTGTTGGAAACTCTTCTATGTAAATTTTGTGTACTGTACACAAATTATGTATTTGCAGGGACAGTGTCAGCCACTCCAGCTGGTCAAGTGCTGTCAAGTGCTGTATAAATGTGTATACTGTACAAGAAGATTGGATAGAGTGCACGCTCAATAGATTGCATAAAACAGTGCTTGTACAGAGATGCAACACATTCAGGTTATGAAATTAATGGAAGGTACAGTATCTACAGTACTGTGGTACAGTAGATTGTTTGGAAAGTGCTAGCAAGTTACATTAGCAAATTTTGTACTGTATCACTGTAATTACAGTTTATTCAGGGGTGCCAAATTTTTGTCAAACCCGGGCAACCAAACTGCTTTGTGGGAGGTTAAAATCTCATTGTTGAGGTTGAGTGGGTAGCCAGTAGTACTGTAAACTTGACTGAGAGAATAATTTCATGCTGATATATTCATGCTGCTTAAAAATTATTTTCAAACCTCATCTTTCTTTTTTACTACTGTAGGGTATTATCATTTTTACCCAAACCCCATTGCCTTAGGCCTTTTTTATTGTCGCTTAAAGGGAGATGGGAGAAGTTTATTTTCATAAATCTGCTTAGTCTAAATCTCTTGCTTACAAACTTCTTTCATTATATTTCTGTATAAAAACATTGAATATTGATGGTAAACCAAGGAGTTATTCTGCATTAATGTAACAAATAAGAAACAAAAATATTGTCACATTATTGATGGGAGCCATTCTTGAATTAGGATGATGAGGTACACTAATTCGAAGTGGGAGACTGCATTTTCCCTTTAAGCAGTGTTCTCACAGGTTTTCAAGAGAGGGGGCGGCCATGCGCAAAGTGTCATACACAGTCGCAAATCACATTGATCTCCAGACAAAAAAAAAAAAATTGTAATGTCACACTTAACCCTAGACCTGTTTGGACATTTCATCACACTTTTGCCCTATGCCCTGTACACTTTACAGGTGGTACTGTAATTAGGCCTAGTGCTTGTAATAACATCAGATCATCAGAGGAGTTGGCAGCATACAGGCTCCATGTACATGTACTGTAGGTTTCAAAAGTTTTGATAAGTCCAGTGCAGCATTTGTCCAATGCCCAGTATCCACCTTTCTTTTATCAGGAAATGCAACCATTGTACATGTATGTAATCTGTTCAAACCTGCATTTACAGTAGGATAAAGATAAATCATGAGCTGTGGAAGTGATTCAATGTAGGACCTAAAACATCTGTATTGCACAGGTAGTCATTGGCAGATAGTACTTCCACATTCCAACTGCTGGTGATAAAAGTCATGACATAGGATACACAGTATTGCAAGTATACTGTAGTTGCAAGTTGCAGTCTGATTCTTGTGTAGTGTGGTCATTGTATACAGTACTGGTGTGAAAGTCCTTAATTGGTGGTCAATGATTGGTTCTGCAAACAATCATGATACTGCACAGTGGCATAGCCAGGGATTCTTTCACAGGGGTGTGGGTGGCAGGGATTGGCATACACAGTGTTTTATGATCACTGGTCTAGAGGGAGGGGACACTCTAGGGGAGGTGGTGATCCCTCCTCTTTGAAATTATTTTGAAAAACTCCCCTTTGTGTCCTCACATGCAATCTGGTGCCACATAATATGATACCTTTGAAGTAAAATTTGTGTTCAAAGATTCAGTATTTTAGGTATATACTTAAAAAAAAAATGATGAATAATGAGGGGTGGGGGGTGGGGTGGGTGGGGGTGGCATGGCCCAATGTCCCCTAAATATACCACTTATATTGTATCTTTTAATGTTAAGGGGTAGTATTGTAAATTTAAAACTCATGTCTCTCCTATATGTGAAAGGAAAGCTCTACACTACAGGATAAGGCTAGACTAACTATAAAGGGTTGCATAATATTACCTTTCTAATTGTTATCATTTCTGTTGAAAATTCTGTGACTTCCATCCTGTCTAGACTTGCAAGGATCACAAGATGCGGTTAAGTTGATACCTGCTGTGTGAGAAGTACCATGTTAAATATTACCAGTGAATGCTGGCCTACAGTATGTCAAGAAATAGCATGCTTTTCTTTGGGTTAGGCGTGAGCCTGCAATCATGGGATGTACTGTACAGTATGTGGTTTGAAACTGCCATACTGTAGACTATAATGTTTGCTCTAACATCCTGCTTGAGAGGAACCAATATCCTGTAAGAGGGGTTCCTGCACCTTGCATGAAATGCTCCTACACCCTACATAAGAGTCCTTTTGTCATACACCCTACATAAGAATCCTTTTGTCAAAAATTTTTCAGCTTTAATGTACTGTACCATGTACAGTACCATGTTAATTAAAAATCTTTATCTTGAAACCTTTCTGTGTTCATAATTTAAGGGAAGTATTGCATGTATCTTTATTAAAGCATTCAGCCTCACCAATAAAATTCAGGTAATAGCTTTTCTTCCCCAAAATGTTACACATGATAAAATTTGAAAACATTGCATCATTAGACAATCTGAAAGTTTGGATGCACTAAGTACAGTATCCATGCTCTACAAAGGAGTAAATTTCCTTCTCTGATAACCTAATATTATGAAAATAAAGTTACCCAGGTACTTTATTTTGAATTACCTATCATTCTATACAGTGTATATCTGTAAATGATAGCTTTAAAGGCATTGAAATTTCCTGCAGTGCTAACTATGCAATATTATTCTTGAAAACAATTTACAGTTTACAGTAACAGTAATGTTCTTATGTTATCTCCTCAGAAAACTTGCTTCAGTATGTCACCACAATGGTGTGTGTTGCTGTCAACGGGGAACCTGTGATTGGTGTAATCCACAAACCATTCAAGACGGCAGACAAAACAGGTATAGTACTGCAGGGTTTCCCCTGGCATTCTTCTTGTGAGGTGGCCACGTCACAGCTTTTGGCCACCACCTCACAGAAATTTGCTATGACTACTACCTCTACTGTACTAGCTATAGAAGTATTGATAGTTCTCCCTCCAAAGCTGGCACCATATCACCCCCATGGACTAATACCACCTCACAGTCTCTATAACTCAGGGGAAACCCAGTACTGTACATACAGTACTACAGTAAGGATGGTGGATGTTATTGAAAATAAAGCTATTGCAGGGAATAAGTTATCTGGTATTGCATCTCATTTTGCTACACAAAATGATCAAAGTGCTACACAAATGCAAAATTGTGTAGCAGTGTTTTCAATGATTTTTTGATGAAAACCCCAAGAAACCTCTAAAACTGCTATATGCAAATTTTTGAACACTAAATTATTCCCTGGGTGGGTGACTATTGAATATGTGAAGGTCAAGTTGAGTTGTGTCATGCAAAGTCCTATAGTGTGAGGCTAGCTCAACTGAAAGCTGCATTTTGTGTATTTGTGTATATGTATTAAAGCTGCATCGGGCATTATGTAAGCCCACTGTTCTTTCTTTTGATACTTAGCGAGAGTGCAGTGCTGAAGCCAGGCTGTCAAAACCTCATCTAAGCAAACTGCAGCACCCTTATGGTCACTCGGAAACAGTCTTATGCCCTTGCTTCTGCAATCTTATGGCCAACTGCAGCTCAATCCTGTAGCAGCAGTACAGCATCCTCATGGCCATACTGCAGCAGTCTCATGGTCATAAGTCTCATGGCCATTTGCATGCTGCTGCTATCTTATGGCCAAGCTTCAGGAGTCTTATGGCCAGGCTGCAGCATAGTCTCGTAGCAGAACTACAGCAGTCCTTATGGCCATTCTGCAGCAATTTCATGGCCAGGCTGTGGGAGTATCATGGCCAAACTGCCACAGTCAAATGGCTACAGTAGATTGCAGCTACAGTATCATGCTACATGTGTTCTGCAGATGTCTGTGGACTCTTTCATACAGAATCTAACATTAACTGTAACACAGGCTGGACACCTCAAGGGACCACAGGTATGTGGACCCCAAGGACCACAGATGTGTGGAGAGACTGTTCATGACCCGTAGTTTGTAGATTACATCATCATGTCCTTAATGTTTTTGTCAGTTGTTTTACATAAATTTAAACACCTCTTTTAAAATTTAAGTTTTTTAAAATGTGAGAATTACCAAAATGTTAGTCTTCCATTACTGGAATTATTCCAAACTTCAGAATTCTGCAAGATAAATTGTACACAGTCATTGCAGCACTGAAGAACTTAGAAAGCAACCATTTGAAAAAAAGCCTCTGATGGTTATCGCTTGGCTACCTCACAATCTTCATTGTGGATGGTTTCCAATTTACAAAAGTATGACATAGGAAGACTTAAAGTCCATAAATGTTGTTAAGCCAAATGAAACAGTCTTTACAGCAATGACCATCAGTGCAGGCATTAATTAAGGTATATATTTGACCCCATTCCTCTTAGTTTAAATGACATTGTTGTGGGCTTTTAATTTGTCATCAGACCACATCTCAAGTTAGTTTGTTAGATAAAATTTAACGACACACCAGACCGTATTTCAAATGCCAAAGAAGTGAAGAATAAAGTTAACCCAAGTGAAGTATGCTTTTTGCTTTTTTTTTTATTGTTTTTGTCATGTTACAACTTACACATATTTTTGTTTTGTGCACAATTTAATCACAATATGCATTTAGGGATGAAATTTTCTCTGTGAAATTTTCAGTGCACATTGTAGTTTATACAAAAGAGAAAGCATTTTGCTATAGGTTTTGATGAGGAAAGTTTTTCCTCTAAAAATGTAAACATTTGTTTCACACCAATTCTTTAGTGTAATATCACCTCAGAGAGGAAATGAAGCACACTGTATCTGCTGCACAGACACCTGATACAGGCAGACCTAACATCTGAGCAAGATACAGTAATTAAGGGAAATCTATTTTGTGGAACAAAATTCAGTTTTTCTGCACCATGAGCAGAATAAATGGCAGATTAATGAGGAAGTATGGATGTGGTGGTAAGATTTGAAAGCTGATCATATCCCACACTGCCTTTGGAGTACTGGAATGTTTATGTAATATTTTTAGTGATAGTTGCAGCATGGTACAGTTAATTTTATCTACTTAATCCAGGGAAGCAAGCTTGGCTCTGAACTTGGTTTTGTTGTGTTGCAAACAATAATTGGTTTATAGCTGAGTAGTACCTGTTTGGCCACAACAATAGAAGAAAAGGGAATGTGTTCAGTATTTATTGTGTCCTTGAAATAGTTATTGCACTGCCCAAAAGCACGCTCCTTCTTTCCTCGTATTTACTCAGTACGTCAGTTACATTTGGTATTAGAGGTGTACGTTACCTCTTTCTCTTTTGCATTAGTGTGGGCTTGGGTGAATCATGGTCACTCTAAACAGCTTACAGCACCAACTTACAAAGACTCATTAAAAACCAGTCCGAAGATCATCGTATCAAGAAGTCATGCAGGTAATGTGGAGGCCAAGGCGAAGGAAACGTTCGGTGAGGGGGTGGAGGTAATCGCTGCTGGGGGCGCAGGTAAGTGCTATATGTTTGGGCATTATAGCAGTGTTCTATGAACAGAAATACTGTAGTTCCCTAACTGTTGATTAGAACCCACGTACAATTTATAGTAATGAGTAGATTCTATTGTACTTAACTCTCACTACTGAGAAGAGACCATGCTATTATTGAGTTATTAAGTATTGAGTACATCCTAGGCCTATACCTAATCTGCCATAGCCTACTACTGTAGGCATAGGCCTGAGCTACAGCGGACTTCTCCTGCACCAGCAGCATTCACCAAGAGTGTATAATATTATTGTGAATTGACAGAGGAAGATTTTCAAAACTTTAAAGATCTGTGAATGTGTAACCAGAATCTGTTTCACCCAAGAGTGATAGATTAAGATCCCCTGTTGAAGAATTTGGAATTATTTCATTGTCTTTCACCATTTTCAAGGTAACCTCTTCAAAGTTGGACCATTTCTTAGAATTCTCACTCAGTCGCGTAGCCCGGGGGGTGGCAAAGGGGGCAGCTGCCCTCTGGTTGAGCATATTTTTTGTATTTTATTAATGATTTTTTACGATTGCTAGTAACTCAAAATAAAAAACATTTACATGCAACTTACAAGGCCTGGGAAGTGCCATTTCCAGCAATCTGGGAGGCATTTTTGGCCCAAATTTTCTTGTACGCGCCATGCCAGCCTATGGTGGCACTATGCTTACAGTAGATAGTTTGCCTACAGGCTTTGCCCCTTCTTTGGCAAATTCATGGCTATGCACCTGTTCTCACTAGCTATGCAAAAAGTGCAGTGTAGAGTTTTGCGCAGTCTCTGTATTTCATTGTTAATCCTGTATAAATTATCTGTTAGTCACCTACCAGCTAGTTTGTAGTTTGGTTTGTAGTTTGGTGTATAATGTGAACATTTTCCAAGTAGTAAACACTATTGCACATTTTCCAAAATAAACTCCTCAGGGCTTACCAGCATGAAGGGTGTGCAAGTGACTACATAAGATACGTTTCATAAGCCCTTTTTTTCTGCATCACATATTTGCATACGTAACTCATGTTTATTTACGGTGCAGAAACAATCATTGTCTTAATAGATGAAATAGTTACCTTTTCAGAGCGTGTAATATAGCTTTGACGTAGCGATGTCATCACGACATCTTCATTCAGCGTTGTGGCTGAATTCCTCTAAACACCTGACTACTTGTGCACTCAGGCGTTAAGAGGCCATCAAGATCAAATCCCAACAACCATCACTAAACAGGGATACAGGCTATGAATTGGTGCCCATCTACGATGACCTCTTAACACCTTAGTGCACAACCTGTCAGGTGTTTAGAGGAATTTGGCCACGACGCCGAATGAAGATGTCGTGATGACATTGCAAGCTATATGTACGTCAAAGCTAAATTACAGGCTCTGAAAAATTAACTATTTCATCTATTATCAATATGACAGAGCCCAATATCAGTCTTCATGCTGTTAATCATAGTCTTGTTAACTGGTCAGTATGTAATAGATTTTGATGGGAATTATGGCTATTTTTGACATTTTAATGCTTTTTGCATGAAATTGGCAGGTATGATATTTGTACATGTCCGCTGACCTTAAAAGGGAATGCAGTTCCTCAGTCATATTATGAAACATCAGTTGCATGTCACAAAACTTCTTTAATTCCTTCACAAGTATCATTAATAATTTTTACCTCACACATGTACACAGTACATGTGTGAGGTTATAAAATGGGGCTGATGGCGTCAACTTTTCAACAAAAAGCCTTCTTCTTTTTGATGTGAGGAGATTTGGGGCTGAAATTTTGGGATATGACTGTTTGTCAGCAGAGCAATAACACCTACCTATTTGCATTCCATTATAGGAAAGTTAAGTTAGGTTTTAAAGCCGTTTTTGTAGAGCTGAGTTCACTGTGCCTGCTGAACAGTTAGCTGTTTATCCATTGTACTGATAGCAGTGTGCTTGGTTTTGTGTTCAGTTGTTATCTTGCAAATGGATATGCAGGCTGTTTGAAATTCAATCCATCAACACACGTGTTTGTTCATCAAGTGGCCTCTACAATCTGAAGCAACTCTGTGGTCAGTGTGGCTTAACACATGAAAGGAAATAGGCTTAACTTACTAATTGTGGGGATATCTCCCATTCTGTTCTGTTCAATTGAGTTGGTCAAGTCAAGTAATTGCAATTTAACTGTTTTGAGTTCAAGTGCAGTAGGAGCTTTTTGAGAGTCTGTTTTATTTTGATCAGTGCAAACCCATGCAGTGTTTACTTGTGGAATCGGAGGTGGGATTAAATGTACTTTGCAATACAAAACAGTTTATAGGTACATCATACAAACTTTTTTTCAGTCTTGCTGCTAATAAAAGTGGATACAACCTTTGCAGGCTTGCTTGCTATGAGAAAATATGCAGTGATATTTGTAGCGATCTGTCATAAAACCATGTCAGTTGCAGGTTTACATTCCTTAACACATTTGTGATTTTACAGATGGGTTTTGATTTCTATTGATTATTACACTCCTCTCTTCCCTCCCTTTTGCCTTTGTAAGGTAAAGAGGTTTTTTGGAAGCAGATGAACAGATGATAAAATTTGATTTTGTGAGTTTCTATTTTTAACAGACAAGAGAAATTGTGTGAGCTACACAACAGCATTGCTGTTCTAGTTTAGAACATCATCCTATTGTTTACATCATCCTATTGTTTACATCATCCTGTTGTTTACATCATCCTATTGTTTACATCATCCTGTTGTTTACATCATCCTATTGTTTACATCATCCTATTGTTTACATCATCCTATTGTTTACATCATCCTGTTGTTTACATCATCATGTTGTTTACATCATCATGTTGTTTACATCATCCTATTGTTTACATCATCCTGTTGTTTACATCATCCTGTTGTTTACATCATCCTGTTGTTTACATCATCCTGTTGTTTACATCATCCTGTTGTTTACATCATCCTATTGTTTACATCATCCTATTGTTTACATCATCCTATCGTACAGTACCCCTATAGTGGCAGAATATGTAGCCCTTGCTAAGCACCAGCTTTGAGCATCCTGTGAATAACCAGTTTACAGCTTGAAAAGAAAAACTGTTGGTGCTGTTTCTTTTCTAGGTTGTTGAAGAGCTCTACCAATCTTTAAAATGGGTATATTGACTGGGTGGTTTTTCAACCACCTTGATCTTAGAATGGTTAGGGTTGGCAAAGGCATTAAGGTTATTCCAAAGATTTATTAATACAATTTCATAGGGTGTATGTGAACGGAATTTTGTCTTGTAAAAATGAACATAAAATCAAGAACAGGTGTTAACATGTCTATATTTGTTCCTCTTATTCAAGGTAACAGTTATATATAGTCTGATGATACTAAATTATCTGATTTTCTTCATTACATCCAGTGTGTTATGTAGTCTGCATATACTAATGTGCTTGGATTTCTTCATTTGCATAATTATATGTGATCAATATATTATCTGCTAATGTTAAAGTACCTGGATTTTGTCATATAATCTACAGAATTCTCCAATGTCTGGATTTGCCCTAGAATCCACAAGTTTATAATTCGCAATGCCTACTGTAGCTGAATCTCTTCCTAGAACTGTAAGTAATATGTAATCTGAGGATATTAAAAGTCCTAGATATTTTCTTTGTTACATTCACCAGGTTACAAGGTTTTGGAGCTGTTTGCAGGCAATGCTGATGCTTACATACACACCACTCTTATCAAGAAATGGGATATATGTGCAGGCAATGCAATACTGAAAGAAATGAACAGTAAAATGACTACCTTGAAGGGAGAGCCAATTACCTATGAATTTACAAGTAACCCAAAGAACGATGGTGGGCTTCTGGCAACAATATGGGACCATAGCAATTTCTTGGCGAAGCTATCACAGGTATCATGAAGGGTGTAAGTTTAGATATAAATAAGTATTTGGAATTGCAGACTAAAATTTACATTTATTTAAAATATTTGAGCACTGATGTTTGAGGCAAATATTTTGTCAACATGTATCCGTGGAGAAGAAGAGTGGTGAGGATGTTCTGTAGAAAAAACTAAAGTTTGACACATTTTTGGCATTTTTAGCATTTTCATCTGCAATAAATGCAAAAAATTAAGATATCATAAATGAATGATAAAGGGATGGAATCAAGAGTTTTTTCCATGTGTAGGGGGAGAGGGGTGGAGGACAATCAGTTGTCCCTATTACTTCTGTCTTCAGCAACTTCACCTGAATAATTTGATTCAAAGTTCCTTTATGTTGATGATAGTTTGTAATAAGGAGCAAAACATCTTTGCCTTTATTTGTCAGCCAGAACGTGGTTGCATTAGTTGACTTTAGCATGCATGAAATCTCCCTATAACTGGTCAGCTGTTAACCTTCCTGTATTTACCTATGGGTGTACAGTTTACATGAAACAGTGAGCTACAAGACACTATTGATTGATACATACATCTTCCACAGAAATACATTGCAAAGCTCTTTGCATTGGCAAGGCTATTAGGCTGGTAACATGATTTACCCCACTAGGATGATAAAATGGTGAGGTTTGAAAAACAGTTTTTTGGAGTGGGGGCAGTCAATACAACATAGAAATTGATACTCATCTTGAGCCATGTACAGCAAAACTGTCAGTCACAATTTACAAGCCATAAGAGGATTCATCTCAGGATAAACACCTCTTAGCTTTAACCTTCCAAGGTCATGAGGTCACATCTCTCAATTGCTGTTTAGCACAAATTGTCTTTGTTGGTTATAGCTCCCTGATAAGACACATACGAGGTGTGGCGATGCTTTTAAGGTAGGATTGTAGACAGCGTAAACCTCAAAGGCAGTTGAGAGCAGGAATATTTTCCCCCAAAATAATCAACCCTGGAATGTTGAGTGTTTGTGGATAAAAATGACCATAGATTATGGTGGTGTGAAAACATTGCCTTGCGATGAAATAAGCATGTATGAATTAATCATAATGGAATATGTTAATTTGAGCTGGGGTGATTGCAATTGAGCTTTAACTCCAAATAAGATGCAAATTTGCAGGCTGGGCTCTTTACTATAAAAAACAGAATGGGTTATTTACATGACTCACTGGAATTTCAGGAAATTCTAAGAATGAATGCAAATTTTGAGTATGTGTTTTGCAAACTTTGGAGAAGCCGTCTAGTGTTGTTGTGTTCATGTCTTTTGCAGCATCCCAGAAGATAGAATGCTTACTTTTCTGTATTTTAAAATTGATAATATGTAGGGATTGCGCCAGATATTAATGTGGACTGCGGATAACTTGCATTTGTCTTGCATGACATTGCCTGGTTGGTAGAATCATAAAAGGTACTTAATGAGAAATATTAAGGGTTAAAGAGTCACTTTGTCACTTCATAGAGTGAACCCTAGATTATGTTTATTATATGGACCCTAGGTAACTTGAGGTTTTCAGTTGTCTTACTTGTATGATGGTACTGATTGGAAGAACCCTGGGCAGGGTGGGAAAAAGTAAGTAACGCGGGAACCTTGTTCTAGGAAAATTTTTGTCACTCATGGGAAATTTTTGAGCAAAGAAAAAGAACAGACAGCAAAAAGATGAAGAGAGAGGAAGAAAGGGAAATATGACAAGAAATGAGATGCATCCAGCAACAAAACACCATATGTGAACCATCAAATACGCACATTAAACTATTTTATTACTGCAGCTGTTGGGTCTGCATAGGCCTACATGAACTTGTATGGTTTGCACTTGTATGGTTTAACACATGTAGTACACTGGCAATCGAAAAATGGGCCATCAGATTGCGTCAATTGGGTCTTCACTTTTCAAAAGGCTTTAGCCTCTGAGGGGGGCTCATCCCCCTTCAGACTCCCCCTCTGCTACGTACTGTGGCAGGAAATCCAACTTCGTAGGATTAATGTTCCCGGGAAGTAAACATTTTTTTCTGATCCTAGGGTGGGGAGGGGGAGTGGGCTGGGGGTTACATACAGGCAAGCAGTGTGTGTTAAAGTGTAAATTCAGGAGTCTACCCTGGAAATTCATGTGGCCCTTAGTAACATTGGGTCGTTTAAATAATATTAAAGTATGTGATTAGGTAAGTCATGGTATTGTATGCAGAATGCAGCAAAGGTGGTAGGGTGACTTCAGGTTTAATAACATTTGAAGAAGCAGAGTGCACCTTGAATGTGTACAGACATAGTTCTTTCACTAGGAGCCCCCTTCTGTGGAAGGATAGATTTAAACTATGAGATGTTAAAAGATTGTTAAAGTTGAAAAGTATGTGTGCATAGTCTGTATTACTGTAATACTAACTGCAGCTCTATATTTTTACCTAAATGAAGTTATGACATGTGAAAGGTCACAATTTCATTGGTAGAATTCCTTAAATCCTATTTTGATGTGATCTTTCTTGTTCTGTTCATTGTGAACTTGAAGGAGAGCAGATCAGTATATTTCAGATGAGGATGGAGTAATGGCAAACTTCCTGCAATACAGTAGTTTGTTTTAACTAAGTAAAAAATGAAAGCTAGTCTTCTCCTTGAAACTTTATTTGCTCTAACCATAGAATTATCAACAATCTACAAGACATATTGTTTTGAAAATTTTTAAGCTTTACTGATCCTAAATCTGGTCCATCAGCCTTTTGCATGATTACTTTTATATTTAGTTAATAGCTGTACCAGTAGGCTTGCCAGCTTTGCATTCTTAAGTAGTGAAGGAATAGCTGTATGGACGTTAGGGATGTTATAATTTGGAATGCGTATAAGCATAGTGCTACAAATAAGGGAGGAATGTAGAAGAGGCTGAGGTTGCATGAAGGGTAGAAAAGTGTGTTTCCATGTGTAAAATCCCATTAATCCAGGCACATTTCTGGGGTAGCTGTAGCAGTGAAAGCTGTGTGAGCTCAAGCAACAAAAGCGGTACCATTCCTAGAATAACCACAGTTTAGAGAAGGAAGGTTATTTAGTTTCAGTTGGGTGTGAGATAGATGAGTACAATTCTAAACCTTCTGGAACAAATCACATCTTTATATCTTATTTGGTTTTAGAGGTAGGGTGCCATCCATTCTTTTGATTTACAAGGGAGATGTTGATGGTGCGACTGAGTTTAAAAGGTTAAATTTAGTAATGCATTGGTTGTCCTGGTGGGCAAGAAAGGAGGGCAGTATGGGTGCATATGAACACATTGCTCATTATATATTGCATTTTGTACTTGGAACACGAATGCAATGAATTCTTCTTGGGCAGGTAGGTAGTACATGCTTTAATAAAAGCATGGGTTTGTTTCCCCTCCAGTACTTGCAACAGTTAACTAAGCAGCTTGACTTTGCAAGCTCCTTATTCAAGTACGGAGACTTGTGGCAAGTCTTTCACAATGCTTCCCATTAAGCAGCATTTATGCTTTGCACTCTGTATCCCATTATTTTGAATTGCATTATCATTGGAAAATGAATTACAGAGATGAATATCAAGGGAAAAAATAGTTTGTTGGCATCCCAGACTTGCCAGTTTGTAACCAAAGAAACTAGTGTTATGAATAAGTTTCAGTGTAGCTTCGAACAAGTTCTAAATCACTATCTTTCCATGCTTTGCTAACAGGTTTATGTATCAAATATTTTTCTAATGGCATTGCTGACTTAAAGAACTGCTATAAAGATGGGAGTATTTGCTAATCAGTTTGAACATTGATTAGTATCTAGTGCTAATGAATTCCATGGCAAGGCTTTGCATCTGAGAGGTCTCTTGATCAAATCCTGGTGGAGCCTTTTTGAAATATTCTGGTGACTCTCTTAATAACTTGTTCAAAATGACTGATTGTGGTGTTGCTAACAGGGTTTCAAATTGGGGGTTTAAAAATGGATCTCTGCTTATCGGACTCAGGAAGTGGTCTTAATTCAGGAAGTCATCCAATCCAGGTGTTTGCTTAGATTGGCTGTTTAGACAGTGGTGCAGAGTAAGGTTGCTATGCACCCAGTCCTTGTGAAAGTGGCTAAAGATGAGGGATACACTCTGGCCTGTCAAATTTGGACATTGAATGGTGGTCCCTAGAGCAAGATTAGGGGTTGAATAGTTCATTCATACCTCGTTACCCCCTGGGCACCAGTCAGAATAGAAGGTAGATTTGACCTGTATTGATCCATGACCAGCCAGGTTTAGGACAGGGCTGTTGGAGCTAGAGGGACTGGGTGTTTTGGGGGGGGGGTGATGGTACATCCCCTCCCAAATAATTTTCAGTTTGAAGTTTTTCTTCCAAACATTAATATTAGCTGTGCCTGCCGAGAATGACCAACATTACCTGTTAGCCACCAAATCACAGAAGCCCGCTGACACTGCCCTTGATTATGCATTGTAGCTACCTGATGCTGAAAACATTAAAATCATACACTATTTCATTCTTTGTGTATGTATAGACCTTATGCATTGACATCACACTGACGTCATTTTGCAGCAATACTGTACAATGAAGCACATGGTACGCATGCAGTAGATTTCGCACACGCACCTTGTTGGTTTAACTTGCAAAAATATGCCGTTTTCCTCCAAACGAGGGAGCACTATTGGCTCTGTGATATCATATGCATAAGGTCTATACTGATAACAGGTTTTTCAAAATTCGAACCTACAAGTACATTCAAATCCCTTTAGATATATCTCAGGTAAGATA
The DNA here is from genome assembly GCA_029531755.1 of Holothuria leucospilota. Taxonomy (NCBI): domain Eukaryota; kingdom Metazoa; phylum Echinodermata; class Holothuroidea; order Aspidochirotida; family Holothuriidae; genus Holothuria; species Holothuria leucospilota. Next base: position 42,862,779 of record CM055971.1, read on the forward strand.
TAAGCATGAAGTATCTGAACAGACTTGCCACAAGCCATCTGGTTTGGAAAATAGCTGTTTACTTGTGAATCCATAAGAATGGCTTTATCTTGACAACTAAACTAGATATGAAGATGCAATCTTATGTCAAATTTTAAAATTGTTTAAAATTTTATTCCCCATTCTTTTTTCTCCCAATGAAATTTGAACTTCGCCTCTCAATTTGCAACTCAGTGGTGTTAGTTTCATTGGTGGAACTGACCTATACTGGATTTAAATAACTACAATACTTGTAGGAATGAGTTGTTTAAGGCAGAGGGCAGTATTGTTATTATACACACTATGTAGAAAAGTATGTACAAAATTACTCTTTACATTGGTTCAAATGCTAATAGGCCCATGGCAGGCACAATGCTTTTTATCAAATGGGACAGTCTTGGGTTTAATTGAGCTAGATTGCAAGAGTTGAGAGAATTAAGGACAAAGGGCTTGCCTCTGGAGTTTTAATTGTACAGTAAGATAGTATGGACTACTCTTTGCAGCACAGTGATTCTTACACTACCCTGTCTGTCGTGACTTAAAAAAAAGTTTCAAAGCCCAAGATCCTTAGGTTCAGTACATTCTTTAGTAAATTATTAAGTTTCGCCACATGAAATTATGAAACGGTTTTTGCTCATTCTGAGTGTGTTCTTTGAAGTTTTTCACCTTGCAATTAGTCTCCAGTAATGTGCTCTGAGAGAAAAAATTTGGGGACCTCGGGTGTAGCCTAGTGTGTAGTGACTGAAAATAGTGTCTTCCATATGCTAAGGTGTATGTATCCTGTATCGTTCTTAAATGGGTTAAACACTTTTATGAAGAGAAATTGATCCGTTTGGTAATTAATGTTGTGAATAATGTTCTTATTGTGTGCAGTTCATGTAGGATGTACAGGAAAAAAAGGTAATTTATGGATGAAATTTGAAGTAGAATTGTTTTTCTGCAATGAGAAAGAATGGACACTTCTAAAAACTATTTTTTGACCATCATTGGGTAGACTTTCAAATATTTTTTTGTGCAAATACCTCTTTCTCTGTTTCTTTAGTTTTTGATTCATTACTTAGCCTCAGTTTTGTAGGTAAATCTATTAAAATCACTTAGATGAATTTTAAGGACTTTTGCAGTCTGTCTTTTTTAATTGGCCAAATAGAGAGAAATAGAGGATGAAACGGAGGTGGTAGAAATAATCCCTGGGTGGAGGCAGTTTCTTCATATTTTATTGGCATTTGCACTGACGTCACAAGCACCAATAGCACATGATGTGGACATTTTGAAAAAGTTCTGTTTCTTTGTTGCTCATCCCTTTACACAATGTCATGTGTTATAGTATGTGGTCATCCTGGATGTCATTGGGTCACTTTCTCATGTGGGCCGGTAGTCATCAGCTCAGATTTATGGGACCACCTTTTGTTCAGTTTGGAGGCGGACTTATATGGGTCCACCATGTTCATACTGTGATAATATAGGGGGGCATAACAAATTATATGAGGGTTACATGACCCCCAAATGCCTCCACCCTCATGGCCATTGGCCTGTCTAGATGTGTTACGCTACCACACAATCTAACTTAGCGTGCAACAGATTTATAGCTATTTCACAAGAATGTTACTGCTTTTGTTGTTTCTGAATTACACCTCCTAGGTGTTTAATGCTGTGGTGGCCCCTTCCTTCAGTATTCTGAAGAAACAGAAGTTTTGAGAGAAAGAGTTTGGTCAATTTCAGAATTGGAAATCTGACCGCCTTATTCAAAGGTTTAAGGATAGGAACGAAACAGCAGGTTATGGAATTATTGTTAGGGGATGTAGTAATGACTTTTAATTTCGCGTATGTAGGCTTTGTACAAGCCGTTCTCCTCTGTTCATTCTAATGAAGTTGTTTCAGCGTCTCATCTGTAACATTCAATTTATGAAGGGGTTGGCGGACGTTGATGAGACTTGAATGAGCATTTCATTCCTTAAATAAGTCATAATTTATTTAATAGTGTACTATATAAGTAAAGTATTTTTATGCTAATTGTTTGCATTATTATAATAAATTGTTCAGTTTTGGATCGTACAGTTTCCTCAGATGAATTGTAAAGTGGTCTCCATATGAATTTAATTTGAGAGAAACTCTTTTTCTTTACTTAAGGTTATACTATTCGTTGTAACTTTCGCAGTTTTCAGCTTTTATACGTGTTCAGTGTTTTCTGTGATGACTTTCAAAGATTGTATCATAGGCGTAGGAAACAGGATTGTTGGGGTGGGGCGGAGGGCTTAAGCCCCCAGTTAAAATGTGGTTGGCGAAAGTATGCCTGCCCCTCAATTCAAGGACGAAAACCCCAAATTTGTTTCTTCTCTAAAAGATGTCAAAATTTTGCAGTAATTTTATTTAAAATTTGCCCAGTATGTTGCACCAAATTGCTTATAAGGACCCCGCAGATATTTAGAAATTTTCCGTGGACGGCGGTCCAAAACTAGGTTCAACCCCCGCCCCAGTCGAGGACAGCTTCCTACGCCTATGAATTGTATTACAGTGAATGTATAAATACCTCTTTTTGTGAGTATGGTACCTTCATTTTTCCGTCTATCTCATCTTTGTAATATAAACAATGAATGAATTTCAATGAAACATACTTTTTCATAGAGTTACGTTTGTCTCAATATTGAAAGTGTAATCAAGCGCATATGCTCAACCTTACCGGGCAATTATGATGATCTCATTACTGAAGCAAAGGGTCCTGGGCCTTTTAACACCAAAAACAAGAATTCTGGCCAGTGGGCGTTGGGGGAAAAACCCTTCATTTTGTATTCACTACTTAGGGAGGAAGTGAAGATGCTAAGGCAAAAACCTTACAATGTTGAATGCTACAAAATAATGTGCCCGCTCGCCAGAAGTTGATTCAGTGACAATGGCCACATTTAATTGTATGGAGCAATAACGAAGTATGCTAGTTGACTAGTGTACTGCCGATGGCGCTTCAGTCCGGCGCGCAACTGACTTTGTCGGCTGGGCAACCGATTTTGATGGGAAGTCTAGTATGCCAAGTGGAAGGAAGGCCGGGGTCTCCCGGAGAAAACCCAGGTACCTCGAGCGGGATTTGAATTAACCCACGCACTTGTTAAACACAGTACTGTGGTGCACGCTGCAGACAGCGTAAACGTACCATTCGTCCAACCGAGGAGGGGTGAGGAAGAGGAGGGGGTTATGAGAATATCCTACCCAAAAAGATGCCTGGAAGTGTGCCAACAATTTTGTCAAGTATTGGAGGACGAAGAAAGCGTTATATCCGTAAATAAGGCTGTGAGGTTTTTGGTAGGGAGTTTCGGTACACCGCCCTCCATCTATACGTAGCAAAAATTTCGTTATTTGTGGAGATTGCCGAAACAACTTGTTTATATCTAAACATAACTTGGAATTCTTAGGAAACCCGCAGCAGAAGAAAGAAGTGTGTACCGTTTATTCAGCATTCCTTATTATTTCGTAATAAACAGAAAATGGAGTGACTATAAACTTTGAGAACGATCACGTCCTTCGGTTTATGTACATAGTCCGTGCCTATTCCAAACCACAATTAAACTCCCCGTAAATCTGCTGGCGGCATTTCTCATCTATACAAAAGCTTTAATTCTTCACGCCAGTGTTCCCCCACTCATTGCCGAAAATATTTTAGCGCAATAGTCCTTATACATTGACGTCACGCGACCATGGGCGGCGATCCCGGGGGAGGGGGACGGGGGGACATGCCCCCCCCCCAATATTTGAGAAATCGCCCATTGACTTTGATTTTTCACACAGTAAATTATTGGAAATTCTGGTCATTTCCCCCCCCCCCCCCCCCATATTGAGAACAAATCGCCGCTCTTGCACGCGACGTCATTTTGGGCAAACGAAGAAGCACACTGCACGCAAATGTAGAATTCGCACGCTCGTGTCATAGACTGGTGCAAGTATCCCACCGGTATAGAACTTATGCATTAATGTCACACTAACGTTACTTTGGGGGAAAACAATGAAGCACCTGTGCACGAACGGCGTGGATTTCGCCGCACGTGTAGTAGACTTACGTGCGTATACCATTGGTTGACAAATCAGCTGTCTGGATTTATTGGTGTAACTTGCAATGATACGCGCTTTTCCGCCATTTTCCTCCAAAAGAGGGAGCACTTTCTCCATTGTGACATCATGTACATAAGGTCTATACAAATAAGCTGTCTGTATTTGTGGGTGTAAGTTGCAATGATACGCGCCTGCCTCCATTATCGGGCGCACTTTAAATTTTGTGACGTCATACGCATAGGTCTATTATCTGTTTGAGGGGATAGATTATTTACATTTTAAGACAAAATGTGGAGTGTCGAGGATCGGTTCTGAGCTTTTGGACAATTCCCATGCACTGTGGAAACTGCACACAAGGAGGAGGCAGGGAACGGCGGTAGGCTATAAAAATTCGCCCCTTAAAAACTTTCAGTTAATTACCATTGTCTTAACACGTCTTAACACATTTTAACACATCTCGCCCCCCTGAAAAACATTTCGCCCCCATTTCCACCTGGAAGCTATATCTCCGCCCTTTCAATATCTTGTCAGGCTACGGACCTGGCTGAACATCAAGTATACCATTCACAATTGCTTTAATTCTAATCTTTCTTCGTTTGCTTCATCATGGTTGTGATTTCCCATGTACTTAAAAATCTCGGTTCTCTGCACCGGTGAGTCCCATTCATATACTGTGTACAATAATAGAGTATAGTCATTTCCCATCCCCAAGGTCTTTACCTGTTCTAATTAGTGTTCCTAAATGCTTACTTTTGTGGTGACCCCTTCCCTCACTTTTCACAAATTTAACAAGAATTGGGTGATAAATCATATTAGATCACGTGTTGTAATAGTATAGTTGGAAAATGTGCACAAAGCAAATATAGTGTCATCCTAAGGGGTACCTTGCTTGTGGGGCAAAAAGTCCTATCTCGGAGGGGCCTATTCACATTCCAAAAGACGAAACGGGACTAGGACAAAAGTCTTCATTGTATCTTCACTACTAATGGGGCAGGAAGAAGGCCTACTTGCTGTATTGAACCCGTTAAAAATGTTAGATTTCCGACCCCAGAAAATTGGACTTCCGTGGGGTAGGATTATATGTCACTTTCTAACTCCTGAGGCTATCTCCATCACCAAGCCAACTAATTATCTCTTTTCAACAAGCTGTATCACATGTCATGATCTGGACGATGGCAACGTCCAGCCTTGAGGCAATTGGTGTAATAGAGAAGGGGAAAGAGGTTTTTAGTAGTTTTAAGGAGACCAATATCTCATGTACCGGTACATGGGCAACTACCCCAGAACTGTGGATAGTAAAAACTTCCTGCGTCTAAAATTGATTCAGTGACGTTCAACTGGTGGGTGTTTTGTTACGCCGCCCTCTTCCCTGAAGAAATTTTATCAAGGTAGAGAGTTCAGAAAATCGTTCCTGTTTTAACGGATGATTGAATCATTTAAGAAATATTGCTGCAGAAGAAGTATACATGTCCAATTTGAAGTAAAGCATCTGTGTATGCTCTATGGGAACCATTCCGTGCGGCCAATTTTTCATGGACTCGAAAAATTACTCCCAGTTGTAAATGCTGGAAGTTTTATGGCCTATCTGGCCTGATGGAACGTTGTCAGAATACAGGAGATTTGTTGTAACGGTTTCTTATTTTCCAAAGTTTATGAGATATGCCAACCAGACTCTCGGCCATCGATACAGCTCCAGGGCTTTTAGTATTTGTGTAACGATTCTTTTTTCAAAAGCCCCCTCAACTCTCTGGCGAAGAGCCAGGGGCGAAAACCAAACAATACTCCCGAAAGGAGTTCTGCTCCCTACAGGAGATATACATCCCCAAGGGACGTATTAGTATTTGTGTAACGGAATCAAAGTAGTGCGCAGAGTATTTTCAAACGCAAATGTTAAATGGTAAAACTGCGATTTTTTCATCTGTTATGTGCACATCTAATGCCATTGAAATATCCTCATACAAATACTCTCAACTTCGAAAATACCCCATAACCCTGGACACCAGCGAAGGTTCCAATGCGGAACCTGTGTCCCACGCACTAAATGGGAGCGCTTCGCGTTAGAATTACCATTTTTGCAATTTTGGATTATTTTGGCCTGGTCTATTCTCCCGCCGCACTTCCTTGCGCGATTTGCTATCCCCTCAGGTTCCGGTTTAGCTTACAAAGATGCTCATGTCCAGAAGTACAGTTGCAGAAAGGGGAATTTTTCCACCTCTCCTACTCCAACTTAATGCACCTAATCCGACATGAACATGGCGAAACAGCCCCCCCCCCCCCTCTCCCTGTAAGCATTTTCTGACCTACCTCGTTGAAAGTTCTCCGACCTTGCACAGGGCTAAAGCAAAGAAAACATGGAAAAGAGTTTGCGTGTATCCGATGACTGTGCATTTCCGTGATGCAATGATCTGAGAAGCGTATGAGGCGGGTGTCTATAGTGGAGCAGCCCCATCTCCCTCGTGACAAAGTGGCGACTTTAGGAAAAACAAAGTTCAGGGCCAAATCATGTCATGATTTTTGCCAATTTGAGAAAATTTGAAAGCAAACACCTTTCACCCCTTGTAAACTTTCAAAGTAATCAGAATTCATTTTATTGGAGGCATTTTTATAGAGGTTAGCCCTCTCACTCCTAGCATGGCGCTTTTACGTAATAGCTCCCTGATGCTTGCCTTACTAGCCCTATGCTACCGGTATCCTATCAGGAAGCTGAAAGTACGCAAAAATTCCATCTATACATAGATTATAAAAAAGAAGCCACTTACAAACTTATGCTTTTTACACTGTTTTATTAAATTCAGAATATTGAGAATATATAGGCCTATGCACCTTTCTTAAGCTACCATGATAAATCATTAGTTCATTATACTTGAAAAAAATACACAAATCAAAGACAAGAATTACATAAATAATATGAAATGTTACTCAATAAAAAATACAAACCGTCGATTTCAACAAATTTTCACACATTGTAACAGTTGCATTACTAGAAAAAACACTTTAATACATCGCATGACAACTTACTTTTACTCTCCTATCGATTTAGGAGAATGTGTCAATACGACCAATAAACTGGTACGTTCTTTCTAAAAGCCCTCTTCATATTTTTTATGGGCCTTCGGATGTCCAACAATCCAAAGAGGGTGTATCTTGTCTCTGAGAGCAGAAACACTAGACTTTAAGTTAGGCTTATGTTGACCCTGACATGAAAAGTAGTCAGTTGTACCCTGTATCGGTATTCAATAGCGCCATTGGTCAACACTCCAAATTTTCGTCCAGTATTTGGTATCGGTAAAGTTAACCTTAAATGCTGATATTACCCATCCGAATGATATTCCTCGTCCTAGACTTCATATAAAGTTACGTTATTTTAGTATTTTTGACTCTCTTTCCAATAATTTACCTTATAATACCGAGGCGAAACCTACAGGCCGTGGAGCCCAGTAGCTTGGTTTAGTTTGCATTACGTTCATTTCCGAAAATTATGTTTTCGGATCAGTATCAGCCGATACTGAAAATTAGAATATAGGTAACAATAATACATGACTATTTTTAATATCGAATACTAATCGAATGTTTCCAATGTGTCTGGAAAGGATACCTTTCATATCTCATCCTATCCTATCCGCCTTGTCCCGATATTTGGGGATGAGTATCCTGCATCGAGAAAATACCTACATAAACGCGTGTACGTATAATACGCTTTGCACATATTCGTAGGGAAGAAGAATACATTGACGGTGACACATCAGGTGCCGTCAGAAGATTTCTAAGATGACGGTGAGGGCTGAACCATTCAGCTCCCAAGTTTTGCCGTTTTCAAAGGTAATTTTTCGTGAAACTATAAAAATCATGGGAGGAGGTGCAGTCCCCTTCCAGTCACCTCCTGCTTACTATGAAAGATCGTAATTGATCCGATCATTTGACTTTTCATGACGCATATATATATATATATATATATATATATATATATATATATATATATATATATATATATATATATATATATATATATATATATATATATAGACTCGAATGAAGAGACTAGAATTACAACAGCACACACAGAGATAACATGTACACCTTGAGTCAAGAAGCTTTCGGCTATCTATATTCAGCCTTCTTCAGGTCGACTGAAGCAAGTTTAAAAACGTTCAATGTAAAACTTTCAGACTCAAAACACTCTAAACGGGATATAAGCATGTAGAAAGGGTTGCAAGCAAGAAACACATTCTAAAATCTACCTACATAATAAGAAGGCTAAAAGGGTAAGATGAAAAAACATACATTCTCTTGTGTGTGTGTGTGTATATATATATATATATATATATATATATATATATATATATATATATATATATATATATATATATATATATATATATATATATATATATATATATATATATATATATATATATATATATATATATATATATATATATATATAGCAACCAGTTAAGGAAACTCTTAAGGCGCAACGACCCTTAAGGTATACATAAGTCAACGAGTAGCGATTAGACAACAGCGCCATCAGGTGCGATAGTGCCAGCTTACTTTGTCTTAACGGCTTCAACGAAGTAAAACGCAACTTCCTTCTACCCCTGTTAAACCAAGCAGGGATTATCCTGTATGAACACAAACTTCTAAAAATTTAATAACATATCCTATATAAACACAAACATGTAACAAATCATTAACAACGAATTTAGCCAACAAGTGAAAAAAGGAATTACAATACACGCGGGTGCTCGTGGTAAATTCAGAATCGGATAACTGCATGTGTTTGTACTTGTAATGAGATTAAGCAATCGCGCCACCTGATTCTGAAGCATCAACTAATCCGATTTCGAACTTACGAAAAGTCATCGATAAAGCTCGTGCTTTTCAAGAATTAGGCCTATATTGACCAATTGAATACCTATAAAATATATTAACAGTTCCTTGGACATCCGCACTGTTCGACCTTAGACCTAGCTCCGTCAATGTTTTGGAATTTAGGCAATCTTGAACAGCTCCAGTCAATATCTTGTCTTTATTTATCTTATCTCTTCCTTTTCATTATCACATAAAGCTTTCAACCTATCTAGATTTAATCCTCCCAGACTTCTAGTACCTTTTGTCTATGTATTCATCTTCCACAGTAAATGTTATTTTAAAAGAGTGTCTATTTGAGGAGACCCCATTATCGTACACGTGATGTTTAAGATGGGAGGTGCACGTTAACCATATATCACCCTTGCCGGTTTAACAAACATTTTATCACGTAACACGCAGTGTTTGCAGATAAGTTTGGGTTTTGGGGGCCAGCAAATCCTAAACTAAATCTCCTCCGTGGACTTTATTTCTAAAAGCAACTTTGTGATTAATAATGAATAGAAATCGAGGGACGGCTTCTTCTCTTCAAAGTATGGTATGGTATGGTATTTTCTTGGGGGACACAGTGGTGACACTAAGGGGAGGGGCGTAAAAGTATTTTCCCCCTTGGCCCACCGCCGCCAAACTAAATCTGGCACTTATTTGAACTATGTAGGGCTGGGGTAATCGTTTGCATTGGAACAACCGCTAATGGTACCTTGCAAAATACGTTTGGGTTTTTCTCCTTGTTTTCTTTTCTTTCTTTGCTCACATCCATCACTTGTTCTGGGCATGTGATCGTGATACTCCTGATCCAATGTTACCCCGGGCTTACTCAGCGTTCTTCCCCTACATCCTCACCTCTGCCGACTGTGAGTCCGGTCAAACTAAGCTATTATAGAAAAAAAAGAATTTTCAAGTCCTAATTTTGGTTAAATGTTTCGTTCTGCCCCCATCATTTGGAAAAAGTGTAGAACTTCCGAGGCCGTTGCCCCCGGACCCAACCAAGGCCCAAATGCGAGTCCGCGGATCCCACGCCTAAGGGGATTCTCTTTGTGCCATCGTAGAGAGAATCATTCCATATTATTTCCCCCAATAACTTTTTGTATTCCATATTCGACGGACCTCAGTTCAAAACGCTGGTGCCGCCCCTGCCTATGATATCTTTTTACTTTAAGTTTTGCTGGAAATATAAATTTCTAAAATATGAGTCTTCCAATTCAGAATGTTTAGATGCAAATTTCCAAGCCCTAGGAGGTGCAATTTCCTTTAATCTGGGAAGCATTTTGGGCATAATTTTTGTTGGCACTCTACGCGCTAAGTGATGGTGGTTCTTCGCTTAGATAGTGTCTTAGATTTCAGTCCTAGAGAATCCTGTCTGTGTGTTAGACTGATTTATGCCGGAGCAAAGGTCACTCATGTCCTCTCAAAGTGCTAACATATAAATACAACTGTCTATTTGAGGAGATAATTAAGATCCTTTACTGACCTCTTAAGCAGTTAAGAAACAACATGCATTGTTTGAAGTGAAGGTTCGCTCTTTCGGGAAATTCCGCTTGAGGGCGCTATACACTCAGTTCTTTTGCAATACACTCATGAAATCAGAGGACTGCTGGATCTGCCTTCCGCAATCTTTAGCGTTTATGTAGGAAACTTTAACATAAGAATAGATAGCCTATTTTTATTGATTTATTCATTATTTTGAGGGGGTGGTAGGTTGTTGTGGCATGTTTGTCTTCTTAATTCAGATACAAAGATCAGTAAAATATGGACAGTACAATATTTTAATTTCTCGACGTGACGACGTAGGTGTAGTGTGAATACCGCATTTGCTTATCTTGTTGGCAACTCTCAATAATGTACACTCCTTACACGAGTCTTAACTCAGCTGTAATACAGAAGGCCTCTAAACTATACGGTTGCAACAGATCATTGCGAATTATGTGTTACGTAACTACAACAATCCAAGGGGGTGGAGTTAGGACATTTCCTTGTAAAAAATCTCTTGACTCCACTGACCATCCATTCCCCAAAACACAGAAAAGTTAAAAAAAAAATGCTGAAATGCGATGTTTGCTATATTTTTGCTGCCCAAACCTCGGTCCATCACCCATCCCATTTTGAAAGTCCTAGTATTAGTATTACCACTGCATGCAATACGTACATGACACGTCTATTACCTCCTGCGCCTATGATTGTATTAACACGTACACTTATTTCAAATATATAAGCAGTCATTCAAGAGTCCAAACCTATCAATATTTTGCTTTCCCTCAACTTTCAAAACAAATAGTAAACTACGAAGTTGTTCTGATCAAATTAACATTTCATTTTCAAAAGGTCTGTTACATAATATAAAACAAACCCTTAAGGTTTAGCATACTCTGGTTTGTAAATTCACATTATTGTGAGTGATAATGTCCTTTAACAGTTTAAGGTAAAGGAAAGTCAAGATAAATTTCAGAAGTATGTACATGTTGTTTCAGAGACTGCAAAGTGAAACCACATATGTCTATGTAACTGCTATCTCACACACTGGCACCGCTAGAATTTCAAAAGTTGGAGAGCGGCAAGCGGGGGCCGGCAAAGTTGTTGGGGGATAAACAAATGGGGGGGGGGACTTGTTAGTGCGCATTACTCCTGTAAACTGTGTATCTTTGTACCGGTGGAGCGGACTGGGTGATTTGGGGAGACAAAGTCATAGAAGGGGAAAATACCATAATGCCCCCCTCCCTGGCGGCACCCCTGCCCAACAGTTTGTTCCACAGCTGACGTGTAGCACTATAGAATTGGCCTCTAATTTTTAACCACCACATGCTTTTATGACTCATGTTCAGCTATTGATTTCCTAGTTTTACGAGTGGATGTATAGTTTAGTTGAAGCCAGGCCCTTAGCCACACAAGGTACTGTAGGGGGGCAAAAATTTTTCCAGGGGGGCGAAATTTTTCAGGGGGCCAAATGTGTACAAATGTATTAAGTCAATGGTAAGATTCAAACTCTGTAGGGGGGCAAAAAAATTCAGGGGGCTTCGCCCCCCGCCCCCTTGACTACAGGCATGGTTGAAGCAGATTTAGTTGAAACAATTGATATACCCAGCTAAATATACCCCCCTTAATTGGACAATAGAATGGTGGGGTGCAAAAAGTAGCCCTTTCAGAGAAGTCTATGTAGCATGATACAGGGGTAGCGCCAGATGACCATGGACCCCCATCGGGTACGGAATCCCCTCTCCCTCATTGGGGAATTTTCCAATTTCGTCGGGGAGCCTTAATAGGTACGAAAAAGTTTGATTTTCTTGAAGGCGACCAGTCTCCCCGGAGGGCGGATTCTACTATAAAAGCCCAAATTTTTGAACAGTTGAAGTATCTTTCAAAAAACCCCAAATTTTTAGATTTTTTCAATAAAATCCCATTTTCCCCACAAAATCCCATAATTTCTACGCTCAAAGCCCTCCGAAAATGTTGCGTTCGCCATTCTTCCGGTATCTCTTTACCTTTTCGGGGCTTCGGGTTGCTGTCCCGGACCCCGTCTGAAGTTTGGTACCACTCTATATATTTTGGCGTAACTGAATTCTGGCATAATAGTCTATGCTTTCGTACACGTTTTACTGCAGGAATTGTCCTGAGCAACCGTCACACGTGCACGTTCTAAAGCCTCGTAAATTCTGGGAATTTGTACCAGCCTGTTCTTTTATCCTTTTCTATCAACATCTAGATCACTCGTACAAATTTGGAATCTGTGCTAGTCCTGTTATCTACCCGTCTAGGAGACTTTGGACATTGCTGATCAATTGTGCCCAGGCGATTTTTCAAGTTACTGAGCAATTTGGTTATGTCTTTAAATATAATAGGAACACTCTTTGGTACAAGGAACAGTCAGTACAAAAGTAAAGTTTACGTAGGGTAGGGTAGCTATACGGATTAGTGACTACTTCTAATTTTCTAAAAGTTTGCGGCAGTTAAAGAAGGAACTACTCTGCAGGGAATGCGCGTGATTGTAGCGGGATGTACAGCGAATGGAAGATCAAAGAACTTTTTAAATGTTCTTCTTAAAGGGAAAATGCAGTTTCCCTTAAATTGATGTCGTATACCCAGGTATCCTTATTCATGGGTGGCCCTCTTTGAAATCATGTGGAAATTTTGTAACTGAAATTTTAAATTGACGGAATTGCAAAACATTGCTTTTACCTAGAGAATGTCACATTTATGTTCTGAAATATTATGATCGAAAAATACTTGCAATAGAGATAATTAGATAAGTAAGATTTGTAACATTTAGTCCACGTGTCAAAGTAAGTTTGGGGCGACTGCTTATGCCCTCTAAATGAAGCCAGGACTGAAAAAAGGCATTGATTCAGCAATGATGAGCAGGATCGCGGTAACTAGTTATCCAACCATTCTCTGGTTAAAGGTAACCAGGGAATCCTCGTCAAATTAACACTTCCTGGTTTAATTAACGACTGGTTAAAACGTCCTGTTCGAACTTCATCAACATTTAATACTAGAATTGAACCAGGTCTCCTTGGTTATTTTAAACAGAATACTGTTGGATAGACGGTGATCGAAGTATTGGTTAAATATTAAGCAGGGTTTACTTAAAGTGTACAGTGTCTGCAACGTTGTGCTTCCTTGACAAATTTACCATGTTCACATATCGACAACCTTACCTAAGTGTCACATCTGGGGTATGAATCAAGCCCTTTCTATCACAGCAAAACACATACATTTTAGGACATGATGTAAGCCTTGTGCACATGACGTCACATGGCCATAGAAACTGAATGCTCCCCCGGATAAAGGTAAGCGTCTCCATACATTTTGTACGTAATCGAAACTTTTCAAGACTTCGTTTGCTAGTTTTAGTTGTAAACTGATGAATTTTACTGTGTAATAAGTTGCTTTATCTTTGCGATGTATTCTTTCCTCCTATTTCGATTATCAATATCGCTAAATAGCATAGTCAACACAGTCATGTTAATGTACAGTACAGTAGTGTGCTGTGAGGCTTTTTCTCCCAGGGGGACGAATGGTCGTTAAGTCGATGATGACGTCAATGCATTGGGTCTGTAGTGAATCAGTTAAAATAAAGAAACACAAAGACCACCTTATGATGTAATCCATCGACATTTACTACTAGCTAGGGCCCAGCACTCTGAAATTACAGCGGGTAAGAAGGGTCACGTGTCACCTGCTTCGTGTATTCAAGTAGTCGCACAGTGAAGGCGCGTTCTAATTCGATGTAAACAATGTGAGTTCACCATGCATATATATACTAGGGCTGTGCTCATGAAGAAAATCCTACTGACCTTTTTATTGATCCTCTCGGTAATTTTTACATAACTTTATGTTACAATCGAGAAGACTTTAGAAAGCGGATCTGGTTAGTGAGGCAACCCTTTCAATGCGTACTTCAAAATCAGTGCGTCCTTTGCATTAATTGACGTGGTCCGTCTAGTTAAATATCGGTGTTACTGATGTAAATCAAGCGAGATATCAAACTTATCGTACACTATTCCTAAAGGCTAACAATAAATTTCAGTATTTTTCATCTCAGCGTAGCAACAAGTTATCATGATGGTGACTGGAGTCAATGAAATTCATTTTGCATTCTCTACAGAGTACGATTTTTTATTTTACACTTTTCTTGTGTAAAGTGACCGTCTCACGTCATTAGCCTATTCATGAATATACTCGTATAAAGAACCGACGACAAAATCTCATCTTTGGTGTAATTTTTGTTGACTACTTTATTGGTTGGTGGGTTTCCTGGAAAAGAGAGCCACCAGGCAAGAGGATGTGGTAAGTACGGACCAGATGAAAAACGAACACCAGGATGCAATCTGAAGAGGAGAAAATGATACAGAAGTGCATGACGTTATGATTACGTCATCTTTGAATGAAAACAATTTTTGTACCAATTTTCTTTGTATTTTAAAGAACTAAGAGAAGTTTCCTAACTTGGTTATCTTGTTCTAATAATATTCAAATTGGAAGTTTAAAGTTTGATGCAAACTTACACTATTGCGTATCACAAATTAAGTAACGAAAATTAATTGATAAATACAAACGCTGTAGGATGTAATTGGTTTTTACTATTTGCTATTTTGAGGCAAAATTACGTTTACGTCGACGCAAGCGATTTACATCGACTATGTCTGTTTTTGAGAGTAAATTAGCACCTCGGTCATTGTCAGCCGACAAGTATTATGCCGAGCTGTTTAAGTGGCTTTATACCATACTACAGCATCCATTTCCCCATAATTCGCACAAGCATACAAGTGTTAGTTGGGATGGGGGATGGGGTAAGAGGCCCATGTGTGCCTTTTCAAAGATATTTAATCATGATTAACGTTTGCTTCAAGTCATCAGTTTTCAAAGTCCTGCAAAGGGCTCATTTGAAAGTAAGGACTGTGTAGAGGTGTTTCACCGACGTCACGTGATCGCTCGTCTCTTTGGTGACATTTTGCTGGACAAGCCTCCATTGTGTCACAGTATCTATGGTTATTGATTGTTGTAAGTACGCTTATTGCGCGTTATCTGCTCCCGGCACTGCCAGGTAGGCCTAATCCCAATCGCGTGACCGACTGCAGTGGTCAAGTGGTTAGAGCATCCGACTTGCAGCCGGAAGGTCTAGGGTTCAAATCCTGGCCGGGTCATACCAAAGACTTTAAAAATAGAACCTACTGCCTTTGTGCTTGGTGCTCAGCACAAACAATGGAGTGGGGAAAACAAGCCAGTGAGTCACAACTGGAAAAAGGCCGTGGTCGTCTCGACTTGAACCAATTGGTTGGAAACTGGGACGTTAAACCTTATCTAACCTAACCTAACCAATCGCGTAACGTCACATGAAATACCTCTATACTCGTGAAAATGATGAAAGAGTTACTAAATGAAACAGAAAATGAATTAAAGTAAATTACATCCACTAGATAGACGATTGCTGGTGTACGCGTGTACCCATGCACTGAGCTACTCATATGTGAAGGTGTAAACCAGCTTTATGTTTGGGAGAGGTAGATCGGCCAACAAGTCTGGAATCATAACTGTGAAAATATTTGGAGTAAACTAACGAAATACGGGAAGGGAATGGGGAAGGGGGAACCGAAATATCTCCAAGGTTGTACAATCGTACAAACTTGAAGATGAGCTGGGACATATTGTCAGTTCAACGGGTATATGTGCTTTAGCTTTGGGGTGAGTTTATATTGGCACTCATAATTGTCATGTAGTCAAACATATATCTCGTCCCTGTGAAGAAGTAAGTACTTCCATAAATTAAATGTGATATCCGAGGCCGGTTTAGCTGGCAGTACAGTTCTGTAGTTGGTTATTCATTAGACAAGATTCATAAATATCTCCAAAACGGAAGTCCTAATAATTTGTTATGTCCTGCCTACTATCACTCTATCTACTTGACAAAATCTGTAGGCCTATCAACATTAGGTTATCTTCCGATCCGGTGATCGGCCTTATATCTATATCTTTTAGTTCATTACAAGAGACTTAAACGCAGGTCACACTAGAACGATTTCGGACAGGATAACGGTCCGATTTTTGTGAGTTTTAGTTAATATCTTCTCAATCCTTGGTTAGAAAGAGCCAAAATTTGCCAACCTGTGTAAATGTATAATTTGCATCAGAAGATTACAGAAGTGAAATGCAAACTAATTATTTCGTGACGTCACATCGGCAGACAGCTTTAATCGGACAGGCGTGAAAAAAATTGGATTGATTCATCGAACAAATACCGCTCTATTGAGCGGTATAAGTTATATAATGGTACAGAACAGTTTATCGTCACGGTGAGACAAACTAGGATCAGTTATCGATTTAGAGTGATCATCCTTAGAACAAAGTCTGACTTAAAAACTATTGGTTGGATTTAGAAAAAATCGGATCGGATTTCGCATTGAAAATCACTGTGGTGTGACCCCCCCCCCTTTAGAGGGGACTAGCTCTCGCCCCAGATTGTGAAGTATAAGCTCAATCTCTCAAGTCTCCTCAAATGTTCCGTGCGAGTGACTTTCTTGATGTACGTGAACATAATATTGAATATGAAAGATAAACCAAAGTGTTGCTTTGTATGGATTGAACAATTTAGTAACAAAACTACTGCCACGGGATTAAAAAGAGCCATCCATAAATAAAGATGCCAAAGTAAACTGGCTACCGGGCAATTCCCATTCGGACAGCCCCCCTGACACTCACTAAACAATTCTTCCAGGGCAGTTTTCCACCCGGACATTCCCTACCCATGATAGATACCCCTAAGACAATTTTCTCACCAGAAAATTTGGAATTCTCGTGGGTGGGAATTTCCTGCCTTGGAATTGTCCAGGAAACACTTTTCCCAGGAGGAGTTGTCCATAGGAAATTTTCCGGGTGGGAAAATTGTGCGGGGGGGGGGGGGTCTGGTCACCGGGTATACTAATTCAAATTACGGTGAATGCATTTTTTCTTTGAGCCATAAGTGCTAAAGGATGGTCGTCGAAGTACATGATGGCTTCCCGGGCTCTTGGCTAAGGTCATGTGTAGTATGTGTTCCCCTACGGTTGACAGACCCATGATATAGACTGAAGGTCTGAGGACTTAGAGGCTGGTTACGTTAAAACCGATGGCCCTTAAGGGGACGTAACTCCTTTGAGGTGTAGTTTGTTTGGTTTTTAGTCCTTCAATTCGGCTTCCGTTGCTGAGATTTTAAGGCTAGTACTTCGGTGACCATGTCACGATTTGATCGTGACAGGTAGACTAGTTTTAGAGTCTACGGTAACGCCAGAGACCCTGTAGTATACGATACGGTATGTTGCAGTGATGAGACTAATGAATGCGTACAAAACTTTACTCCGCCATCAACGCCAACTCAGTGCGGATCAGGGAAGGGTACAAGAGGCGTTCACCGTAGAATGTTTAGGCAAAGTAATGTTTTCCTGGACAGTTAGAGCTTTGTTCTTTTTGTTGTTTCCTGCCCAAATTGCTTGAAAACTACTTTCAAGGGGCTTATTGCGTTGGTTCATGAATTTCATGATTTTTTGTCACACCTGTTGAGTTTTACCCACATCTTGATGGTAAAGGGTCAAACTAAGAGATTCTGAACATCTTATGGATGACAAAAACAGCAATAATTGGGTACTTAATGATTAAAATCATATATCTGAAATTCGTAACCAGATACTTACCATTACGTATTAATCATATGCAACCCCTATTCAAATACAACCAATGAGTGAAGCTTATACCAACTAGTTGATTGACAGGCCCTTAACTCCTTTTACGAACAACTGTTGTGATCAAGACTTCAGTTGTAAATACATATTGTATTTTCTAAAGAAGCTGGTCTGTCAAATGCTTGGACGAGCATCGCAAACTACAAGCACTTATACCCATAAAGACTACAAGTTTTCATGTTTTCGGTAACTACAGGAAGTGATCAATTGCTAATGAGGCTAATTAGAGGCATTGCCATGCAATAGTTTCCTTTACAACTTGTCACAAAATAATATCAACTCAATGAGCCCCTTAAATATGGATTAAAATTTGTAAAACATTCGTGGGGAGAGCTCATACACTCTAAAAAAGGACTGATCAGAGGGACACTGAACAGGAATCTGGTCAAAACTTTGACTTTGATCGGGTTCAAAAATGAATCAGTTCTGATCATTTCTGAACCAAATCTAGTCAAATAATTGATCAGATTTCTGTACGGTGCCCCTCTGATCAGGTTCGGTTCAAATTTGACAAGAACTTTTTTAGAGTGTACTGCGCCCCCATTAGGCGCCACATGCGCTTTAAGGAAGCTCTCCGCCAAATTTTACCAGCGAGAAATAAGTTGGGGAAGCACTACTGCAATTGTAACCCATTAGCATAACGATAATTCCTAACACGACCCCTTCCACATCCTCAACCAGGGCCGTCGCTAGAGGGGGGTGAGGGGGTATGACCCCCAATCATCCACGCAGTCGGCAAAATCCTGCACTAGTCGGCAAAATGAAGGAAAGTGGGAAGTGCAAACGAAGGAAAGTTCAAGGGAAGGAGAAAGAGAAAAAAAGAGAAAAAAAGGGAAAGAGAAGAGGGAGAGAGGAAGACCGAGCGAACAGAGAAAAGAACAAGGGAGGGAGGGGCAAAGCAGGGCAAGAGAAAGGTGTTGGTGCAGACGGAAGACAGGAGATTGCAATGCATTTGTAGACAACGTTTATCACAATATTTTCAAAGCCCGTAGGCGACACCTTTTGAAACTTAAAACATTCAGTCGGCAAAAAAGCTACATAGGTTCAGCATCTCTGTATACTAAAGGAGTTCATTGTTTATGTGGTATTCTGGCGCTGAGTCCGTAAATCCTGCACCAGTCGGGAATATGAAGAAAATGTGAGGAAAAAAAAAGAGGAAAAGAAGTGAAAGAAAGAGGACAATTTCTGTAATAAGAACCCAAAATTTTCTACGCGCTACGCGCGCTGTAATGTCACCCAGTTTTTTCAATAGTTCCATTCCACATAGCTAGATAGAATAAGTCCTGTCAATCTTACCAAGTAACATGTATTCAGGATACACACAGGTTATTTAGAGGCCTTAAATTTCTTCCCATATCACAAAGCCTAGTTGCTGTTCTCTAGTGTGTGTCATGCGGTACGGTCAGTTGGTGAGCGACTCACGGAGCAACGTTTGGCTGTTTCATCGGGTAATCCATGTTGTTTCGACACAATGTATGTTGTCCCCGATGCAGTCTACAACCCCTACAGTTTTGTTTTTCTTTTTTCCTTAAAGATAACATGTTTTATGTGTCAGCCTACCAAAACCAACTCGACTCTCGACAATGCAAAATATAAGGTACTCTGCAATGGCATGGGATGGTTAGACTCCTTCAGATCTCCTTCTCACCACCCCCTCAGGTCATTCCCCCTCCCCCGTTGGGTAAATCCTGGCTCCACCCCTGCTGGACCACTTCCGGTTGGACTAACGTTTCTCAGCTCTAACCGCATCGCTTATCAACACTTTCAGTCGGCATTTGTTTCTTCTCAGTCGGCAAATACGGCACCACTCCCATGATAAATGCTCTGGCGACGCCCCTGTCCTCAACGGTAATCTGGGGCGTCACCGGGTAACCATGACAACAAAAGCGATAGTTCCTTCTTCCAGATGGCTTCAAACAAATGTGCACAACAGATTAAACGTTAAATTTGGCCAAGCTAGGGCCCACAGCCGTCAGTGGTTTGTAACGTATGCAAATTACGTAGCAAATCGAAGTTTTTGCGAAAGTGACAAAGGATTAACCTACCATGCCTTTGAATAGTCTGTCGTAGAAGCGGAATCCGTCGTAAATTATCCACTCTATTGGTTGAAACATCCAACATCTGAAAGTTTTAAAGAAGTATTAAACAGAACAACGTTAGGCAGAGACACAAATAGGCTCAACGTATGCGTAAGCGTTAAAGTTGCCTACACTGAATTTGCATTCGTTCAAATAGGCCTACATCCGGTGCTGGGTGACTCGAGACCGGTCTCGAGTCCGGATTGTCGTGACTGGTGACTCGGACTCGGCGTTCAGGACTCAGACTCGGCGTTCAGGACTTGGACTCGACCGACATGACTCGGGGACTCGGGCCGAGACCGGGTACGAGACCGACTATTTTTCCCACGACCGTAAAACTCAGGTCGGAACGGAGCGAAAAAAATCTTTGCTGAAAATATCATTACGCACACTACGTGTACGTACAATATCGTTGCTACATGTTACGTACAGTGCTAGTCAGTATGCAGTACACTCTAAAAACACTTTGGGCAAATTGATCAATATGACTGGGTCAACTATGCACCGAATCAAATATGCGGGTCAAATAGTTTGACTAAACTATGGTCAAATTTGACCATAGTTTAGTCAAACTATTTGACCATATTTGGTTGGGTGCATAGTTGACCCAGTCATTGGTCAATTTGACCTAAGTGTTTTTAGAGTGTATGAAGAGTGAACATTCGGGATATATCGACTCAATCTCAGGTCCTCCAAGGCTAGTTTGAAGATAGCACGGATCCAGCACGAAATGTTAAACCAGGGAGGTGTTAACAACTCCTGGGTTAAACACAGCATCCATTCTGTATACAGTGCTGCATGGTAGCCGAATGTGGTAAAACTTATATTCTGCTACCTCCGGGAATGGGAAAAATTCTTCTCTTCGACTGCACTATTGCCGCTTATTGCGCTAACTTTAAAAGCTGAGTTATCACAGATAAACAGTGTTGTCGATTTGATTCTATGCAAAGTTCAACACCGTTCTCGTTCACAAAAATATTGTCTATCCGAACAAATTTCCATGAAAAGAATGGTAAAAATAATTCTGAAATATATCACAACTCATGGAAGTTTGATTCTGATTGATTCTCGGCTTCATTTTGCGACGAAATAACGCCAGGTTATTAATATGAGAAGTATTCGGGAGTTGGGGCCGATCCATGATTCACAGATCTCATTGAAGTATTATTAATTAACTATGATGCTGTTTACCCTTAAAATATAAACTGAATGTTTAAACTGTAATTTAGTTGACTTCTTTTCACGTTCGTTAACTCAAAAATGGTAGCCTACTGCACTTAAATCTTTCTAATAAACAATCACAGTGGGTATCAAACTGCGTCAACTGGTCAAATGATTAATTGTACAAGCCATGATGTAAAAAAAATGTTAAAGACGGTAGGCAGTCACCCCAATCAAAGTGAGTATGCCCCGCCACTCTAGTTTATGAATGGCCTACTGTATTTTGATCATGTGACAATATTTTTGTTAGTTAATTGTGAAATTCAAAGAGAATTTCTCCTTGTTTTACCTATTGTTTGTAATAGTTATGTTCAAAACGTCTTCAGAGGTGCTTGTAATGCAATAAGAGGAGATTTGCAAGAGTTTGCTGATCTTTCATAGAAAATTTTGGGGTGACTGCCTATTGCCTTTAAGCAATCCAAGTTTTTTGCTCCCAGTTGGTAAACACGTTTATACTTTACACATGTTGAGCAATTATACACACTAGAAGTCTGGTAGTTAAACGCCTTGTAACACTGAATGGTTTGAGATTTGACAAGGGTGTTTAGCATCTAAATATGTTCACAAAGTGGGATTAAAAACTGACTTCACTTAATATTTAAATTCTAAATTTTTTTGCTAGTAAGTGTGCATTTACAGGTCTTGCGCAAATCTAGTTTATTGATTACACCCCTTCCTGCTCTATTTTTGGCTTTTCTTACCTACCCCAACCCTGTTTTTAACAACAGAAAGCCATTATTACCAGTTTACATTAGAGTTTGGGGAGGGGTCAGGGACGGCAGCCCCTCCTCCATCCAAAATTGTCTATTTCAGGGCAAAGAAATTTGGATTTGAAAGCAAATTAATGTCATAATGGTTTGCCAGTTAAAAAGAATGAAAATGTCAGGGCAAACACCTTCATCCCTTGAGAAATGTCTATCGATACGCATAGGCCTATACTGGTTTCTTTTCAACGCCTGTTCTTTCATCACTGTTATTTATACTCAGGATTTTACTCGTGGGCGTCTACTTCTTATGATGTTGAATCATACATGTACTGTAGTAAAAGGAGATAACCAGGTTTGCAGAAGCATTAAAATTTATTCAGGCCTAAATTGAAAAAAAAATAAATTAATTTATAAAAGCTGAGAAGTAATTTGAAATATTGGTGATGCGCCACCATACATTTGGTGGTTTCTTCATTTTGTATGTGAAAAGGTCGAACGGGTTACCTCATGTTATCAACGGTACCATCCATTAAACCACGACAAAACGTATTCAGTCCAGCTGTGAGGATGCCCGCTTGTGCTAATACGGTGAATGATGTAGCAGCAAAGAATGGAATCATGAAGTACAGACGAATTTTATGGCGTATCCCTCTGTTAAAAAGGAAGAAGTAAAAGAACAGCAAGAATAAAGTTCGCTGTTGTTTTTCTTACCTTTTACACTCTTAAAACAGATTAAGCAATGTGGCACAAACAGGGATCTTGTAAAAGTTTTCAAAAAGTTTTACGCCGGGGCCTTGTAAACCAATGACTATACAAGATCTCTTTGCATTACCTCGAAGCCTCCGGCGCCACTCAGTTTTAGTGTTGGTGTCTCCCTCTGACGGAACATTGCTTCCCCAGTGCATGCTCACTTCGAAAAGTCTGGTAACGCCACTGAATATATATGTGTATGTATATAGTAAGACTGTAGGGACCGTATATGTGTACGAATGTGCGTTTACGTATACATAAATGCCAATTTTGATAATACTTTTTGAAGAAAAGTATGCATTTTGTATAGCATGTTAAGGGATATTACTAGGTAGGCCTACCTTTGTAAGACAAACCTTCCGGCCTTTGATAGGTCTAGAAGAAGCATGGCTTAAATTTTCTAGAGGAGTGATGCAGGCACAACGTGACTGAGGCCCCTAAAAGACAAACAATTTTACGCTCGGAACAATGCGCCACTTTTCGAAATGAATGAATATGTGTAGTAATATCATGGGCGTGGATCATGGGGGGATGGGGGACGCGTCCCCCTCCCTTTTTTGGAAGGGGGGACATCTCCAAAAAGCCCCCCACTTTTTCAAAATAATGGAAACTAAAACTGATGAATTGTAATGTAACATAGATCACGAATTGACACACATTTTAAAAGCCTAAATATGGCACCATTTGCCATAAAAACACCTTTTAATTTCCTTTTTATTCAAAGGGGAGGGGAACACCCCCTCCCCTTAGGCCTCTCCCCGAGGAGGGCGATTCGCAAGTGGTGAAATCCCCCCCCACACACACTTTTGGAGATGGATCCACGCCACTGAGTAATATATGCTGAAGGGTTGTTGGCTTTACGCATGCCGGCAAGGAGAGGACAGACTACTTATGTCTTTGGAAAGGGTAAAAAGTTGTAACTAAATACTGCGTCATGGATAGGCCTATGCCTACGGAAAATAGAACGGTAGGATACATCTTTAACATTTATGCAAACTATGAAAGCATGCTTACGGTGCAACGAGGTTTGTACAGATGACAATAACCCTCAACATGACTAAAAGAAGGGCTGCCAACGACAGGAAAACCTGTTAAAAATCATAAAAATTTTCATGTTGAAACAAGAAAAAAGATAAACTTTAACCAAAAAATTTAACAAATGATTTGAGATCTTACGAAACAACTAGAAACATAATTTTGACATCACTCTGACGTGTATATATATATATATATATATATATATATATATTATATATATATATATATATATATATATATATATATATATATATAGAATTATGAATACGGTGCACACCAAAGACATAGTAGAGTGCTCAATACGACGTTAGTTGTAGAGCAATATAGAAATGACTACAAGTGTAGAAACTTATGTCGGCCTAACTGAAACACCATTTAAAAATCGTTGGAGGAACCATAATACTTCCTTCAATGATAAGAAATATAAAAATGCCACCGAACTAAGTAAATTTATTTGGTCCCTTAAAGATAAAAGTATTCCATTTACCATTACATGGAAATTTCTGAAGAGGGCTAAGCCTTACAGTAACTTAACCAAGCGCTGTGACCTTTGTCTTTGGGAAAAACTATTTATTATGTGCATACCAAACTACGGCACTCTTAATAAACGTTCGGAATTTATTTCTACTTGCAGACACTCAAGAAGGTTTCTACTTAACCCGTAGGGTCTAGCACTGCCATTCCACCTTGTTAAATTCTTCTTTGTTTTTGCTTTGTCTTGTGCCACCTATCACTCCATCAATTGCACTGAAGTATGTATTATATGTCTGCTGTACTTTTGTAACTGGCTGATCGTTTACTTTGCTTTTTCAAATTGTTCGTTGTATCATTCGTAATGTTAACCGCCTGATGATCGGGTCTTACCCGTGAAACTCGAAGTAGCGGAAATAAATATGAATACCTGTTAACCGGGCTCACTTGTAGTCATTTCTATATATATATATATATATATATATATATATATATATATATATATATATATATATATATATATATATATATATATATATATATATATATATATATATATATATATATATGCCCTCGAGTTGTGAAGTGAGCTAATTATGACCATACATATCTGTTATAAATTTTCGTACTGAAAAACAATGCCTAGAAGTAAAATATTTAATTTAAGCTTGGTAATCGTGGATGGGCAAGAAGGAGGGTGAAGAAAGTTTAAGACCAGGATGTCCAACAGTAATGAAATTTGAAAACACCATTTCCTTAAAATATCGGGCAATTTGTATACCTGTTTATTGCATCAAAAGTCGAAGGTGTAGGATAGGAGAATTAGAAGTGTCTTAGAAGGTTTGCAAGGATATATCATATTCGGGAACTTTTATTTAAAATAATAGCCCGCATATCTGGAGTCCCCTTCTCCAATGCCATTTATTTCATTACTCTCCCCCTACTTGTCCCTTTGCACAGATCGGTATTTTCAGGCAAACATCCATTCCAACCCCACTTACAGTTCCTTGCCATGAGGTGCAAATGTCTAACCGGGCCCATAGCCAGCTTTTGTAAGGGTAAAACGAAGATTGCCTAGAGGGATTGTATTTTGTGTGGGGCATTTGCATAGAATCATCATATGGGGGGCCGTTATTTTGATAAAATGGTCCGGAGTTACGAAAATCCCCTGGATGTCGCCAATTAGTTCGAAGGAGTTATGGCCTCGAAGGGACGTGATACTTAAGAAAGGAACCATTAGACAGCCTTAAGACAAACAGTTTCAATGATAAGAAAGAGCAAACCTGATATGCCCACTTTTTCTTTTAGCAGTTTGGTAGTACACTAGGTCCTACTTGTCTAGTGGTAAACACACGGGACTACTGTCAATAGGACGGGGTGCCCTTTTGCCGACAATTTTAACTCAAAAATGTTACAAGTTGTCCGAAATGAATTTTGGTACATCTCGCCCCTTTAAATCTCCCGGTCGAAACTACCCCCCTTCAGTCCTTGTCAGGCAACGGGCCTAGTCTGTAAGTGTAGTCACAGCTTATAGCGACAGCTAGGTTTAGTAGAGACTGGTAAAATTCAGTCAAGCTCTAGGCCTAGCTCATAGGTTCTCAACTGACAACCACAGAGCCATTTGTTGTCCGCGACGTACTTAAAAATGTCCCATGGAAGCTTCGAGGAGCGGTATTTTTGTTAATTGCCATAGGGACAAGTGTTCTGGCTATACTAAGAAAGGCAAGCAAAAGTAGTCCTTAAACCAACACACTTGAAACAAGCATAGATCTTTCACAAAAAGTTGATGTGCAGCCAAGTTCAAGCTGCTCTTACCAGGCCCGTAGTCAAGGGCGGCCAAGGGGGCTTCGCCCCCCCCTTGGAAAATTTTTCGCCCCCAGAAGATCAAAAATTACTATTGTCGTAATGCATTTTAGTATGTTTCGCCCCCTCTGGAAAATTTTTCGCCCCCTAGAGGCTTTTTCGCCCCCATTCAACACTTTGTCTGGCTACGGGCCTGGCTCTTACCTGGAGTATAATACAGAAATCACATTGAATAGAAGAAGGGTTTGGATCGATCCGGAAGAATACAGCGTTGGTATACGTCACTTCTGCGAACAACATGCAATCACCCTGGAAGTCAGCCTGAAAATTGGGCAGGAGAGAATACATTCAAACGGTAGAGTAAAGGAGTTAAAGGTATTGTCTGGTAGCATTTTGTAGGGGTCTTATATGAAAGATAAAAATTTTTCATTACATGTCATCCAAACCCCATATCAAAACTCCATTCCTAACTCAAGATATCTCTTCCTAAAGATTGGTTACTTTTAATAAGAAATACCTCCAAGTTTACTCAAGGTCACAAAATGTGATCCAAAGTGGGCAGATTGCCTCAGATTCCTTTTTTTATTCTTTATAATTGGCTACCTTGTTTGTCCTTGAAATTTGATACCGTTGGAATGTTTAGATATTTTTCCGTGTAGATATAGTGAAAAACTATTCCATACTTATGGTACAGCAAATAAAGTTATGGAATATTCAATATAGTGATATCAACATTATAAAGAAATACAAAAGCTACATCAAATCCATTTGCCCAGATGACATCACAGATTTCCCATCATGCACTGGGGAAACTGAAAATGTAGTATTTCTTCAAAAATTTGAATCTTCCGAATGCAAGATGCTATTGAGATGGGGTTTTCACTGCCTAACACAGAAAATTTTTCTGCTTTTTTTGAAAGCATCAAATTTGGTCACCAGACCATGCTTTTAAAGGCAAACATTGCGTCTTTGGTACCGTCCAAAAAAGTTTCATACTTTTAATAAAAAACCGTGGTTTGTAGATGCAAAATGATAGCTAATTCAAAATAAAGCAACATGGTAGCTTCGTTTCCAAGAAAAATGGTGTCATAGAAAGAAGTTGAGTTATTGTAGCTCAAGAATAATTTGCTGGCCCATATGTTCCAAATTTCAAATGATGCAACATCTTTTGTAAAGGGTGTCATGTTTTGAGGAGATAAAGTTATTGCTTGAGTTAATTGGTGAGACTGGATGGTTTAATAATGATCATAGCCTATAGCTGTTTACTTTATATATGCTATGTTGGTGCTTTATAACTTACAGTTGATCTTTCTGCATTAACAAGATATTACAATCTTTCTCTTTGTGATCCCAGCGAAGTCATAGAAATGAAAAGACACAATAATGAATATTTGGTGAATTATTTTGAAATTCACTCCACGGCGTTAAGGGGAAATATTGTAAAGGCAGTCGGCAGTCGCCCCAAATTTGCTTTAAAAGATCAGCAAACTCTTGCAAATCTCCTCTTACTGAATTACAAGCACATCTGAAGACGTTTTGAACTTAACTATTACAAACAAAAGGTAAAGTAAGGAGAAATTCTCCTTAAATTTACAATTCACTAACAAAATATTGTCACACGGTCAAAGTAGGCCATTCATGAACTAGAATGATGGGGCATACTAACTCTGATTGGGGTGACTACCTATTACCTTTAAATTGAATCAACATGACAATTACAGAAAATAGCGCTTACCGTCATTATTAAACCATTAAAACCATTCAACCTAGTAGGCAATAAACTCTGACAAAAGCTTTTCGTCCCAAAATTGTAATGTATGAGACGAATCATAGATGGTGCATCATTTGAAAATTTGAAAAGTTTGGGTGAACAAAGCAGTAACATTCTTTCCTTGAGAACCTTAAGCCTGGACGTTAAAAGTTATCAGACTAACTTATTTTTAAACGCATACCATTCTGTATGTGTACATCATAGTTTTGAAGATAGGAATTTTTTTTCCCAAACATAATATTTCCATGTCTATGTGTGTGTGGGCAACAGTTGTGCCAAGGTTTACAAGTTTTATTCATTAGGCTGGTTGCATTATTCCGCCTCGGCTAAAAGTGTTTCATACCCCCTCCTCTTCCCCTATTCTGGTGATGTTTTCGTCCACGAATAAAGCAAGGTATCAGGAATTAACTTTGTTATGACTTATCAACTGAGGTGACACAATTATGACAATTATCATTATGTACCGTATTTATTTCCACAGCTGTGGCAGTATACTACACTCATTCCAGCATCCTTACTTTAGAAATACATGTATGCTATATAGCCTTAGTGCTCAAGAAATCATCTTCCTTCCTGTTATGATTCATTTCCTCAGTTGGTGTATATGCAGTCATAGCAAGTTCACTATCTTCATATCTCTCATTTAAACGTGTTTTAATTATTGCAGGGTCGTAGCAATCTTGTCTGTCAAAGGGCCCTTTTCCATAGTTTGCACGGTGGCATCGTGCAAATGGAGATGACGTTTTTAAAATTTGTAACTTTGTCATGCAGCATCCAACAGCCTTCATTTTACCACCAAAATAAATCCAACAAATAGATCTATCGAATGCCACCCTTTGTATGGGGGTGTTTATGGAATTTTTCGGGCAAAACATCGGTAAATATGTGTTTACATTTGAAAATATTGAAAAAATTTCAAAAAATGCTGAAAATGCCGTCAAATTTTCAAAAAATCAGTTGAGGCACTTAAAAGACGGTTACCCTACTCTTATGTGTTCTGAATACCTTAGAACCTAAACAAACACCATGAGAGATGAATGAATGCCAGGGATAGGGAGTTTAGAGCTATTTCAAATATAATTTCAAGAATGGGTCAAAAATCTACATTTCGTGCCCAAAACCTTGCATAAAGTAAAAAATCATAACTCAACAACGGAAAGTCCGATCTTTTCCATTCAAACACCAAAATGTCCTTTATAAGATTTCTTACAAAGAAATACCGATATATATGAATAAATGGCAAGGGTCGGGTGAGTTAGAGAGGTTCAAAGATCCATACAAATGCATTTTTCAAAATGCGTCAATTTTGGTTCAAAACATTTCTGACCCAAAAATCTCCCAATATCAAAAATGATAAGTCACAGCACCTGCGACTTTGTCACTCACCAAAATGTCCATTTAGAGATACCTTACAAAGCCAGTGCAATTGTTTACGTTTTACCGAGCACTGAGCCACTGTGCACTGTGCAGTGTTTTATGTCACATAAGTGTGGGCTGTATAACAACGTGTAAAATGGGCATATCTTCCTCATTTTTGATCCAATTTCCTCAAATTTGGTATCAAATGAAAAAGAAAAGGAAGGAAGCCAAACAATCTCCTGCACCATAAATTACAAAATAATTGTGATCTTTATGGGTTTTCTACGGTTTTCTATGAAAAACCGTATGACGTCATCTAATTTGCATATTTGCATATATAATGAGATTAGTTTACAAAAATAAAGTGTTCATTCAAATTCTCTATCTTTGCTCTTTACAATGATATGATAGGTTTTTGCACAGAATATTCCTCTAAATTAACCAAAAAATCCCTGAAAATATTCCTCCTTTTAAACACTGAAGAGCCCTTATATGGAAAAATGATACTTCAAAGGTAGCATATGTGTTACCAGACTGCATGTAAGGACACTTAATTATTCAAATGTTTTCAAAGGGGAGGGGGTATCCTTGGAAGCCCCCAGGCAGGCGATTACACAACATAATGCATTGCCCCACGAGAGAAATCCTAGCTACGCCACTGATTATTATCATTATTATTGTACCGACTTCCTCCACAATTATAATCAATATGGAAGGGTAGTAACACTGCACATGATTTTATGTAATTGGCATGCCGTGTGATAGCCAATGCATGCCTATATGATGTGTAACAATAAGACGCTGAACGCGCATGGAGAGTGTGGAAATTTTTGGTTAAATTTTTCTGGCAAGTCGTTACAGCCCCCAACCCCCCTGCCTCTCCCCAAATCAACTTAAACTACTACGCCCATGTTAGTAATCTGTTTGAAACAGTCTTCTGTCAGCTGGTCACCAGTTTATTTTCTTTTAATTATCCATTCATGCATGTACGTATGTATTTTACCAGAACTATTGCAGATTCGTTGCAATATTACGCAAACGACAGTAGCGCGACGGCCATCTTTGGTAAGCTAAATGTGTTCGAATGGTGGCGACGTTATTGCCCATGTGATCCTCTGTCTATATGTATGGGATGTATGAAATGTATGGGATGTTCTGAGGACGCTCTTCGGTTTCTGTTGCGCTAGGGCGTCGTGCGTCGTGCGCTTAAAAAATTTACGTATTTTAGGTACTAAAAACATAATCGGAATCAATGAGGGGGCTTGGCTCAATGATCCCTCTATATACACCACTGATAATCATAATATAAGTTTAACCATTAGAAAACACACTAGTGACTTAATACGGTACCAAACATATAGGTGCTGGTGCAATTTAAATCAGAACTTTAATTACCAAGGAAGTTTTTTAAACTATTGATTACCTTTAGCTACATATTGCATTATTGTTCTTTCAGTAGGTCCGGAAAATTCCCCTTATTTTCACAAATATATTTGGTTGGGGACTGCAGCCCCCAGCCTGTGAAAATGGAGGAGATAAAATTTTAAAGGGCATTGTCCCTAAATGCCATGCGGGGGAGGGGAGGGGGAGGAGGAAGGGATTGGTAACGTGTTGGGAAAATGAGAGTGGACTAAAGCTTGGTACCAGGAATTTCCATCATGAGGGCCTTCAAACATATCCGAAAGGGCTTAAGGGCCGAGTCCCCCTATGAAAGTGAGGCCCCAGAAAATTTTCCATTTTCCCGGTGAGTCAGTCCTCCATTGAAATGTATTTAAACTACTAGGTATTCCGTTTCTATAATTCTTTCATGTAGGTCCGTTTTTGTACTGGACGATATGCCAGCAAAGAGGAATGGGAGCTTAACACTATCTGAATGAGAAACGAGTCCGAACACGTGAACTTGAAAGACCTTTTGAAATATTTGTATCTGGCACAAGTACTTTACAGTAACAGCTGGTAAATAAATAGACAATTACTAACGAGCATATATATATATATATAGGCCAAAGACAAGAAATATCACAGGAAATGGTTTGATAATGTGAGGAAATGTTTACATTATGTAGGGCCAGACACTGTTATCGCATCCTTTTGGAGGTTACTATTTTGTCTCATAAGTGTGAGCGCTTCCTGTGCCATGGATTAATGATATACAACAGAAATTGTTGCACATACTTTGAGGAAATCTGAGTATTTAAATAGGCTTATCCACTTACTTTGTAAGACCATGGCCGAGTTTAGGCTATTAATTGACAGCTTGACTACTATCCGGCAAACCGGACAAATCTTTCGCCTTGTACCATTCAGCCAGTCTGAAAAGGGGTTATGTATCAAATACCAATCAAAGAAGGGTCTGACGGCTAACACGCAGTCATGTTAAGTCTTAGTGCCTCATTAAGGGGACTTAGCCCCTTCGGTGAGTAGAACCCCTTCAGGGGTAACGTTTGGTTTCGCCTTTTGGTTGAAGCCGACGTACTTTTTGAAAAAGTACCTTCCTGCATAAAGTAAAGATTACACTTCTGGGTCATTTCACTATAAGACCATATCCTTTTCAATCAGACTGAAATGCCTGCTGGGCTACAAAGCCCAACCTTTTGATTGTCTAAGTGGGGTATATTACGGTACCATCTCATGACCTTATGCTGTTGCAAATACAAGGAGCTCTGGAATGCGTTTCTATGGAAGATGTTTATGTCAAACAATCAGTCGTATCTTCGAGCTCACTGCTTCAACTGATACACACACA
The DNA here is from genome assembly GCA_029531755.1 of Holothuria leucospilota. Lineage (NCBI taxonomy): Eukaryota > Metazoa > Echinodermata > Holothuroidea > Aspidochirotida > Holothuriidae > Holothuria > Holothuria leucospilota. The sequence goes on from CM055971.1 coordinate 42,894,851, forward strand.
CACACACATAATATATATATATATATATATATATATATATATATATATATATATATCTATATATATATATATAGATATATATATATATATATATATATATATATATATATATATATATATATAAGGTCAAAGTACTGCGTAGCACTTATGAAGCAGGTAGGTAAAAATGAAGTAGTAAATAGTGCTAAAAGTTTGTGAAAAATTCCACGACGTTTCATCAGGTGGCAAAAATGCAACTGATCGTTGACACGGCCAAACGCCAAATTAAAGGAGTAGCTATGGGCACTAAACTGGGACCTTCTGTGGCCTGCCTCACCATGGGCCACTTTGAGGAGCAGATGTTCTCTCGATACACCGGGATCAAGCCCATACTTTATAAAAGGTACATTGACGATATTGTTGGGGTCGCAGTGGGTCCTCGAAACGATTTGGAAAAGTTTATTAACTTTGCTGAAACGTTCTGCCCGTTTTTGAAATTCACTCACTGTATTTTCAACTCCTCAGTAGTGTTTTTAGACACGGAACTATATCTCCGACCGTAAAATCGAGTCCAATCTCCACTTTAAACCCACTGACCCTCACAACTACCTCATGTACCCTTCCAACCACCCCAGATCTTGTACCAATTCGATTCCTTTCTCACAACTTTTACGGGCCAGACGGATTTGTTCCGACGACCAGGATTTCACTAAAGTTTCCAAGCAGATTATTTCTTTCTTTGAACAACGCCAGTATCCACAAAGAGGCTCTCAAATGCCCTGAAACGCATACAAGGAATTGATAGAGCCTCTGCCCTTGCCCCCAAAACTGACCATACACCCACCAGACGTATCCCGTTGGTCCTATCCTTACACCCATCTGTAACTCCCATTGTACGTGCCATTTACAGGAATGTAGAGACCCTCCGTCATGACCCATCCACCCGTGACCATTTCCCTGAACCCCCCATCACAGCATTCAGAATTGAAAAGAACATATCTAAGCACTTGGTCCGTGCCTCTCAACCTCAAGCAGTAGTGCCTAACACCCCGGGAACTTTTCCTTGCAACCGTGGGAGATGCAATACTTGCCCGGTGGTCAGTTATGACAAAAACCTTTCCATTGTAGGTCCCAACAACAACCGGTTTAACGTTCATCAGCATTTTACCTGTACTTCAGCCAATGTTGTTTACGTTCTCGTATGTAAACGCTGTAATATACTGTACGTGGGAGAAACAAAACGTCGTCTTGCTGACCGAGTCACCGAGCACCTGAGGTCAATCAAACAGAACCTCCCAGGGTTCCCGGTAGCCACACACTTCAATCCCCCGTCAACATGCTCGATCCGTGACTTGATGGTTTCGGCGGTCATCTCGTGTCGAGGTTCCGATCATGACCGCCTAGCTGCCGAAAACCGCCTAATCATGAAACTTGGAACCCTGTCCCCACATGGTCTGAACGTTAGACTTGAACTGTTATAACGCAGCAATTCCTGCATTTTTTTGACTTGTGGTAACCACTTAACACTGTCTGTTTTCCTAGCCGGGGTTTACCGTGCCCAATTTTATTGTACGTTTGGCCGTGTCAACGATCAGTTGCGTTTTTGCCACCTGATGAAGGGTTGAAACCCGAAACGTCGTGGAATTTTTCACAAACTTTTAGCACTATTTACTACTTCACTTTTACCTATATATATATATATATATATATATATATATATATATATATATATATATATATATATATATATATATATATATATATATATATATATATATATATATATATATATATATACATATACACCCATATGCAAAAACTAGGTAATTCACAGCTGATCATTTTTTAGAGGGAGGCCGATTCTCCATATGATGCATCCACACAAAAGTTAAGTATTATAAAATGTTTACAGTGTGGCCCTCTTGATTGCAGTAATAGCCCTGGCGCAATGTTGTTTTGTACCTTGGAATATTTTGTCACATGATCTTTCTTAAGAAATCCAGTGCCACCTTAGGGTTGCATAAATTAAATATGGGTATTAAACCAAACTGACTAGTTTCCGTTGTGATCCGGCGATTGATCGTAGTATACAATTCAGTTCGGTATCACAGAAAGCGTCAAATTTTAGTCCCCAGTTACAGCCGGTTATAGGTTGAGATCATAAACATTGATCAGTTCTCACCAGTACAAAAACGTATTTACACAGGCTGTGTCAAATGTGTCAAGCCTACTTCGTGGCTAGTTTGTAAAAGGAAGACTGACAGATCGGAACGGAAGAAATCAAATATCTGCTTGACGACAGACTGGTGACCGGAAACTTTCTATTAGAAAGGTAGACTCTTGAGAGTAACGCAAGATGGGGATAGTTCAAATGGACATAGAATCATACTTTGTGCTGAGTCTTGAAGGGGTGTCACAGGTGGGGGGCGGGGAATGCCCCTCCACCTCTGAAAGAGGGGAGATAGCACATCGTTTGCTCCCTTTCACTTTTTCCAGAAGCTTAACCAAAACAGAAGGCAGTTTCATTCCAGATAATACCGGAGAGTTGCTATTTGACAAAATAGCAACTCCCTGATAATACAACTTGATTTGATTCAATGAAAACAAACTCTAAAAGGGTGGAAGCAACCATTTAATGCATTAACATTGAGGGCAATACCTTAGATTACACCACAGATCATCTGGAACCCAATGTTTTTCAGGCCCTTAAACTGGCCCCGGATCCCACCCTACTAGGGCTTTGCAATGTGCACTTGAATTAGTTCTAGTCAAGGCCATACCCTCCCCCTCTCACTCGTTTTTGTAAGACTGTTGATGCTCTTGGACTCAGTTGTGTTCATATAATCGTAACGGACTACTTTCAATAGTGCACTTTTCCCGAAATCATAATCAAAATTCCACATGTTTACCAGAAAAATAACATATATTCTGCCCAAAGCAAGCATTCTTCCCAAATGGGAGGGGGCTGTGGCCCCTTACATCCCTCCTTGTACGTCTGAGATTGTATTACACCTCTTGGGCATGTATTTTGCAATCTATGTCGCCAAGCTTGAGTTCGTTGCCATCGATTCCTGCCTTGTGCTACTCACTTCAACTCCTTTGTCTTTCTTCGCGTCTGTTAATCAACCGTGACCCAAGTTGTTTCAATATTTGATCATGCATTGTCTTATTGTGGTAGAATTGCAAGTTTGACTATCCAAGCTCTTCTCTTAGAATGCTTTAAAAAAACTGAGTCATTTTCGAAGTTCAGGTCAGCATTTTAAGTTAAAAGGAAAACTGCAGTCAGTCCAATTTAAATTAGTGTAGTCTTGTATCTCATGTCATATAGCCCTGTGGTTCCTTTCAAGTTCAACCACGTGACAATACTTTTGTTTGTGAAATTTTTATAAATTTATGTAGAATAGCCAATTTTTTGCATTTTTCATGCAGTATTTACCTGCTGCAAAATCGTGAGAGAAACTGTTAAAAGAAAATAAGAGGCAATTTGTAAACTTTAAGTAATGTTTCACAATTTAGAATGGGGCCACGGCTTTCTTCCGCGATAAGAAACCACAGGTATTTAAAAGCATTTATTATAAGTAGCATGTAAATAGACACATCATAAATAGTTATACCATCTTCAATTTTAAGATTATTGAATTAATTTGAAATTCTGAATATTTTGGCAACAGAACAAGATATCATGGTGGGAGCTGAAAGTCTACAAGTATTTTGCATGCTTTTCACGCTCAATAGATTTCTCTTGTAGTTAAGGTCCCCTGTAATAGCAATAAACGTGGAAGGATCCGGCAATTGGCGAACATGATCAAGCTCATAACCAGGGTGAGTTCTAGAGCAGGATAACTCCTCCCCTTCCTCCAAAAAAGTTTCCTAAGGTCAACTCTTTACTCGTAAATTTATTGCAAGATTTGCAAAATGATGCACCAGTTAGGACTTAAGTATTCTTGATTATTGAAAAAAATCTCAGATGTAACCCTACCCCTTAGACAACACCCTACTCAGTATGGCGTCTACACTTATAAATTTATTGAAGTCTGGTAAATCCTAAGTAAGGTTCCGTTCGAATGGAAAAACGACCTTCCCAGTTTAACAGAAACCTGATTATGGGCCTGGTGACCGTGACATATAAAGATCACTGATCTTCAGCTTGAGTTAACCCCATTGTCATGTGATTATCTTTTTGGTTTCCCAAAAGGGAAACCTTCGGAGCCGCTTTTGCCGACCTTGCAAAAACTTGTGGGGACCTCGGATTGCAAAGTCGGAAATGATTACCGTACCACAGAATTAACAAATATACTAGAATTTCCAGGGGGTGGGGTGGGGCGAGGCGAGATGTGCAAAATGCGTTAAGGCAATGAGGGCAAAAACTTTTCCTGGGGGCTTCGTTCCTTGCCCGCCGGCTACTGGCTAGGGGTTCAGTCACGTTTTTATACCTGTTGTTTGGATAGGCCAAGACTATTAGGTGTCCTTTACTGTACTAATACTACCCTGTGTGTAGCCCAAGGATGTAACTTAAAAGCTGTATGGTGAGTGAACCTTAAGTCGGTCGGTACCTTGAGGCCGTCTTTGTGTATAACACGTATGGCACATACACTACGCGTAACACCTTTTAAGTGACCGACTTATGGTACCAACATGCTACTGCTTAAGTTTGCGAAGTCAACTGGATATGTCTTAGCCCTGCAGCCTGTAACATTCATCTAATCACACACTTCATTCTGGCAATTGCTTATGCTTTTTGATGAAATGTTGAAGAGATTGGCTCCGTGGGGAACTCTTGTATTGCATTCTGTTTCACGGGAAATTGTCATTACGGAACCACTTCCACTTTAACCAGGGAGTTGGCATAGAGATTAGCTCTTGCAAAGGTTGGTTTTGCAGAGAAGAACTTGTATTAATGGTCATGGAAGATTGTAAAATGTATCTTATTCTTTTGCTTTCACTGTATTTCTGGTGATAAAGATCGACTTTGTGGAGGATTACTTTGTAGAGAATTCCTTGCTCTGTTTTTGCTTCAGGATTGTCACAAGTGCATTACATTGGTACACTGTCACGATTTTTTGTCAATCAAGGAGAATTTCTTGGATTGCTTTTCATGCAGAATTGGCTTTACAGGGTAAAAGGTTGGCTTCATAGAAAACTTGTGGCAGTACGTTTTATGGAGAAATATAGAGGGGGGGGGGCAAAGCTCTCAATCCACACCCCTTCAATCCATACCACCTACCTCATGTGTAGGTCTCAAAGTGTAGGCCTTTTGTTGGTATTACGAGAGCAGGTAATAAAGGGGCAGGAGTAATACACGTCCGTCGAGCAGGCAATTAGGTCTGAGACAAATTTGACATTGTTAAAGCCCCCTGCACTCAAAAAATTCAAGTGCTAATATCAGCACTTTAAGTGCTAATTTGTTAGCACTTGCAAGTGCTCGGAGAGGGACAGCACCTCAGGTGCTAAATTAGCACCTATTTAGGTGCTGTTTTTCAGCACCTCGGAGGTGCTGACACAAGTTTGATCATATTTTGATGAATTTGGTTTGAAAACATTATTTGTGTTTGTTAAGCCGATGCATAACATACATAATCCATACCATGGAATGGCGCCATGAAAGTTTTGGAAATGATTTTAAAAGAAAAATTCCCAAACTGGCGCATTACATTAACCCTTTTAATAGGTAGGTCATTAGAAAGTATTTAAAGTCATGTTTACAATTCTTATATATTACTTAGTATTTTTTTACAAAATAAATGCTATAAACCATACCATTTAACCAGCCTTAAGATTTCCAGGCATGGGAACTTAGTAGTTAATTAATTCCTAACAAAATGAAAGACGCAAATACATTTGTTGTCGAAGTTGAAATCGTTGAAGAGAAATTTGTCTAGATAAATTAGCCCCGCCCACCAAAACAGAATATTCCATTATTTCCAAAAAGCTATCAGCACCCATGAGGTGCTGTGCATTAGCACCATCCAAGTGCTAAACACAGCACTTCAGGTGCTGATTCAACATCAGCACCCGTTAGGTGCTACATTTTTAGCACCTCAGTTTTTTGAGTGTGTGGGCTGGGGGTTGCAGAATATGCCCACGGTATTCCCCGCCTGTCGTAAGAGGCGAGTAAAGGGGAGGACTTGCAGTTTTTGAACAATATTTGAAACCGAACTTGAACCGTATTTATCTAGCTGACACTATATAACACATTCGTGTTGGTGTGTCGTTAAATCTTATCTAACTAACTGACATTGTTAAAAGGGCAACTCCTTGGCAACTACTTATAAATATTTGTCCAGTTTCTCTTCTTTACTTCTGCAAAATTTCTATCAACTTCCGTCAAGTTTTAAACAGTACACCCTTCCGCAAACAATCATAATGCACTTTTGATTGAACGAAACACTCACATTTCTCAGATAAATGTAACCTTTAAATGGCCATTGTTCCTTTGTTATGATACTTTCCCAGGGACAATTTATCTAAGTAGGATATCCTGATAACCTTGTCACGGGCAATCAAGAGGTAAATACTCATATTGAACTTCAAAAAGGTCGATAAAAAATAAGTTCATTCCCAAATTAAAGTACACAATGTAATTACGAGGGAACATGTACCTTTTGATAAAAAGAATATGTGACCTAGTATAAACCACACTTTGCGAGCTATAGGCTAGATGGAATCGCTATTTACTGGCGGTTCGGGAGTCGTGATTGTCAAACCAGGAACTGTTCTGTGATAGCCCCCTGGTTAAAAATGGATTCAGTGCCAACTTTTCACGGTGACAGTTTCGGATTGTTATGACGTGGATCAGAAGGATTTCGTTTGCTTGCCTTCAGCTGTAAACGCTTATAAGCAAAGAATAAAACTATTGTATGATCTATGCATAAGTTACAATAGGATAGAAATTTTCACAGGTGTAAATGATATGTTTAGTTTTCTTTAATCCATAGTCGTTTTGCTTAGTTTCGGTGGAAACGGTTTATATTTCTTTTCGTTAACGTTCTAGATCCTGTGTCAGAGGCAAGGTCATTACATGGTAGCATGTTGAGATACGGAGCGAATTAAGTCACCCACTACTGTAAACTGATCATTAATTGGACAACTTGCGTACGTAACTGGCTGTTGATTACATTCGTAATTTCCACATTACCAATCAGTGTTGGTTGACAAAGACACAATGTAAGGTGTTAATAGCTTTCTGAATCTGCTGCACATCTATCTTACACTCTAAAAAGACCTATTCAAATTGAAGAGAAATGTTATCAGAGGGGCACTGAATAGGAAATCTAATCAATTATTTGAATAGATTTGTTTCAGAAATGATTAGAATTGACTCATTTTTGAACAGTATCTAATCGAATTTTTGAAGAGATTCCCTATTCAGTGCCCCTCTGACAAGATTTCTCTTCAATTTGAATAGGACTTTTTTAGAGTGTAGAGAATGGAACCTAAATCTTCATGGTTCTCGAGACGTTAGCGGATGAAAGTATCACATTTCCTTCCAAAATAAAGGTTAAAAATTCGTAAATAATGCAAAATATATATAAAAGTGTCCCTTTCGTCCTTAGTATGAATCTTCTCGGAAATGAAATTTTGCAAACTTTGCACAGTCACGCACTTTAAGCAAGCTGGCAACTCTACCGAAGAAATCCAAGATCAAAACAATATAGTGAAAAATAAAGAAAAACAAATCATTGGGCCAGCCATGACATTATACCTGCTTGCCAAGTTCACATTTTGTTGATATTATAACAAATCTGCAGGTACCCCGTGGAGCGGACTCTGTTTGCTCAGCTCCTCAGCTTCCCAAAACCACCAGCCTGCTTGGATATGACTGAACAAGGAAAATGCCGTACAGCCTGCTACGTAGGCAAGTCCACAGGCTGATATTGCCGTTTATTTCTAGATCTGAATGAGAACGTGTCACGACTTTCACTATGTTTAAGTTCTACTTTAACTTGGACCTGAACAACATTATTGTACTGTCCATGACGTCATGGACAGTATCTTAGGCACGCTTCTCATTTTCGAGAAGCAGTTCTTTCGTTCAATGTTTCTTGATTCTCATTGAGTGCTCTGTTCTACCATTGAGCTCATTATGTAGAGTGAATCATGTAGATGGGAACGAGACTTCTTGGTCACTTTTGGTTGGAATGGGGCTGAGCATGATTGGTTTTTATTTTAGCAGTTTTGTTAAGAATGGCTTGAGTATGTCAAACTACCAACAGTACTAGGTCTACAGTATATTGTGGCACATGGTCGTACTGTCGTATTTCGCACACAGTAGGCCTACTCTAGACACGCTTCTTATGTCGTAAAACCAGGGAGCTGCCATTGACACACACACACTGTACGGCTATAAGTGCTGTCGCGTTTGCTGATTGGTCGATTGCTTAGAAGCATTTTGAAGCAAGAAATGAAGCTCGCAGCCTGTAAGTCCATTGTGATGATATCTGCGGAGAATTACAGCTATAGGCTTATTAGCTTACGATAGTATCGTAAGCTTATGCAGCCGTATGAGCTTTTGGAGCTCTATGACGTCATCAAACAATAAAATACAAAAGATATCGCGGATTTTCCCTTCACACCCTGTCGAAGAATGTTACTACGACAAAAGAAAAAGTAGCACCAAATGTTTGTCCCAATTGAAAGTGCCCATTATGGAACTTGCAGTGCCCTTTTGCAAGAAAGATTTGATCATTTAAAAGCAAGGCAGGAAGAAATTGTTAAAATCTTTCACAATTTCGCTGAAAACACAACTTAGGACGCCTTAAAAAGGACATTTAATGTATTATTCCGCTAACGATCTGCAGTTGTTTCACTATACTAGGGCACTACGTAAACATGTTAGTAACAGTCTGCAGCAGGTATATGGTATATTATTCTCAGCACGCGTGAAGTTGTGTCACATGACTTGTACGTAGCTTCTGTTTGACGCGACCGACGACCACCAGGAGCAAAAAATTTAAAGTCCAAATCTATTAAAATTGAAGCCATCTCTGCAACATTCTGACAAATTTATGGTTGGAATGTTCAATTACGTCTAAAAGAGCAATATAATGATAAAAATATTAGCACCTGACCTTTATTGTGTATGTTATGGGATGTTTTGGTTTCGAATTTTGAGATCGTAGCGAGAATGTTTACATACTGAAGGCACTGCAGATATTGCAGTGCTTCCACACTCTAAATTCATTTTTCCTGAAATGGTATCCAAAATTTCCTGAAATCGGCTTGGTATTTCCTGATATTTTCAATAACGCTTCTTTTATGCTACTTTAATGGCTGATCCAGGATTTCAACCTGTCAAGCCATACGCCATTTCCAGATTTCCCGAAATTTCCCCAAATTATCCACCTTCCCGAAAATTTCCCGAAAAGTACCCAGATTTCCCGAATTTCGGGTAATTTCGGGAAGATTGAAACACTGAGATATTGTGTGCTACAATGCCGCAAGTTTCCCGCGGCCGATATCTGTACAGCATATTCCTTGTTCAGTCACATCCCAGTTTTGGAGGTCTTAATTTAAAGGGTCCGAACAGAGTCCGCTCCGCGAGGAAACTATTCTTTGTTACCGAACTGTGTCATAATATCTGAATATGGTAACTTTACTCCTTTGTAATTCTTGTGCTTTTTTCAAAATACAAATGCCTCCACAAATTACAAGCTGTTCCTACAATCAGGGAGATGGATTACCAGCTCCTTGCCGCTAGGAACTTCTTGAACTTTGCGGCGTGCGAGTTCTCATACTGTCATATAGTGACTATCGTAAGCCTGGAAGCCAGTGGCTTGATTTGTTAAGACATGAAATATTTTTGAATACTTCCCACAAGACCTTGAGAGTATAGGCCTACCATTTCCTGCATGCAAAGCCCAAAATTTGTGCTTCTCGAAGTCAAACAGTAAAAGCAAAGTGATCTGTCACTCAAATTTCGGTGCATGAAGAGGATTTAATTATCTTCAAGTACATATAGGCCTATTGCCTGACGGATTTGGTCGATCTTTCTCACATCTTCACTGTGCCAACACTGAAAATTGAAAGAGCGATATTCTGAGCACAGTGGCGTATCCACGGGGAGGGTTTTGGGGGTTGAAACCCCCATGACCCAACCTTGAAAAATATTATTGCAAAAACACATGATCAAAATAAACTTTATTACATTTGAGGCACAAACATTGCACCATTTTGCATCTGGAGACCTAAAATAGCCGTTTTTCTCCCTCCCCTTAGACCTTTCCCTCATGTCGTACTCCAAAACCCTCCCCATGACACAATCCTGGCTACGCTACTGAGCTAGCATAACCACTGAGGACGTTTCAAAATACCAGCACAGAAACAATCATGGACAGTAAGTGGTTACGATTTTCGTAACCACATTTTCTAGTTTTAACTTGTTTTTCTTTTTATGTGAGCGTGAAGCCACTAAAAATTTGGTACTTTTATAAGGATATTATAATGATGATTTTACTTTATACCTCAAATTGTAACAATTAAACATTACATGAAAGTCCACTATAAATAAGAATCTATGGCTCCTGTTTTTGTCAATAAAATACATACCTGGTCATTCTTTGTTTCTGTCTAGTCAATATTTGCATTGACGTATATAGCGACAGATTTAACCGTACTTACCTTTGTTAATGCGACTGTGACTGCGGATGTGCCCCCAGCAGCAGCCGCAGCAAAGAGAAGAGTAATTTCAAAGACGTTGAATAACCGTGATCGAATGGTAGTTTCCTGTGGTGCTACCTCCTGTGTAGCAGGCTGTCCTCTCGTTCTTCCCATGTTAGTAACCTTTTTAACTGTTTTTTTCTCCTCTAACGATTTGGCTGAAATCTTTTCAAAAACAGTATTTAGACACGTATCCGAGAGATAAAATTTGAATGCAATCGAAAATATTTAGTTTACAAGGAAATCCGCCATATTACAAGTGTATCACAGTTAGCCTAACTATATCCAAACTTGCATAGGAACATTACTCGATTTTTCGCAGTTGAAATACACCTTCTCTCGCTTTTTAATAATCATTTATTTACACAAAAAATCTGAATGGCGGGAAATATTTACGATATGAATGAAGATGTTCTGGATTGAAAGCGAAGAAGTCCTTCGAAAAATATTTCCAAATAAACATAGGCTACCGCCCACCTTACACGTGAATGCTTCTGTATACTTCAATATAACTAAGGCTATACACCTTGCATACATAACATGTATACCGCTATACACCTTGCATGCATAACATGTATACTGGTGTACTTAGAGTCATATGAAGGCTATCCGGAACCTAGATAATTTCCAGCATCCTCTTCTCTCAATTAAGACAGTTGCTAAACACAGGACGTAGAGCTTACACGTTCTGATTCAATTAAATCTAAAGTAATAGCGTAAACCTTCGACAATTTACTTAAAGGGCTAATGAAGTCACCCCAAACTGACTAAGAGTACCCTGGTATCCTAATTTATGTATAGCTCCTTTTACTCACGTGACAATACTTTTGTCTTTGAATTAATAAATTTATATCAAATAAACTCCTTTGGTTTGTCTTTCATGTGTAATATTCGTATCCTGGAATACCGTCATGAAAGATAATTGCGGGGGATATGAGCGGAGATTTAGAAGATATTGCAAAATCATTTTGTGCCATATGTTTACTCTTTAAAGGGCACTTGTAATCCCCCAAAATTGATTTGGGGTCCTTGGTTTACACTGCAACTCACCAATGTGTTCATAAGTCCGTGGGTACGAGCCCTACTCGAGTTACGTGGGTTTACACCGTTTTACCTCTGCTTTTACCCAGTTGTCACGGCTTGCCTTCAAGATCATTTGACCAGTCGATGAAGTCGGTGGCGAGCCCGACTGAAGTCGAGCGGACCCGTTAACCGGCAAGCTAAGCCAACTTTGCTTCGCCCTACATTGAATCAATACCATCATTGAGTTGAACAACACACTTTGCCGTCTTCGTGACGTGATATGAATCATGATCTAGGACATTAAAAAGAGTTTATGAGTCCAATGTGCCTGACTGATATTTTAAAAAAATGTTCATTAAGAGACATAATAACAGTCGCCCAACCAAATTTCGAAACACCAAATCTGCTAAATCTTTCAACTTATGTCTCATTTCCGTTGTATAATTAAGCATCTTTTATGATGTTTCGGACGTAAATATTGCTTAATTATCAAATGCATTTTTCAGTGACTTTATCCTAACCAGTAGAGCTGGATATAAGGCTACCAATACAGGCTTATTTTAAGCACCTTTTCATAAACTTGATAACAAGCATACCGTTTCCCCACATTGTGAAGTGTACCCTTTAATGGTTGAAATCCGGGGTAGGCTACATAACAGTTTACGTGAGTCTTTTCACGTACATCAAGACTACATCCCAATATACGAGACTCAAACATAGTGTTTATCAAGCTGCTTTTGTATGAAAATGAAACTGATTTCAACTTCCAAATGAAGATGGTTGTAGGTGTCAAAGGTGATAAAGACGGGGGATTTCGAATGTTTTACAATAGTGTATTATTGTAAACAATGAAAATAGGAAGGCGTGTCAAGACTCTATATCTAGTCCAAAATGGCCATGGCCCGTATACACTCACACCTTTCTACCTATTAATGAAACTCGCAACCGGTACCCACAAGGTCTCTTGAAGAGATTGAGCCTGACTAGGAAAAGAGGGTCATTTTGAAGTGTTCACAGTAGTTAAGTAGAGGGCCTCTATTGAACACAATTAGATGACATACGCTGTCTCTCCGGCTGGAACCTACTTTCCAGAATTTACCAGCATCTTCGATTTGCCTAAAGATTTGCACTTTTGGTGCTACAAAACCTTGCGACCTTTTGCGACTTCTTGCGAAATCCTCTCACACTATGCGATCGACTTACGACCACTTGAGATCTCTTGTTTAGGTCTCAAGATTTTTAAAAATGTTTAAAACCTTGCGAGCTCTTGCGATCATGATTTGCGAGCTCTTGCAAGCAAACGCTCTCACACTAGGTGACCTTCTCCAGGTCGCAGGAGGCCGCAAGGAATCGCAAAAGGTCGCAAGTCGTTGTTCTCTAAAGTGGGGGCCGGCTTTAATAATAAGCTGGAGCTAAAAAAGATAGTACAAATGTTCCACGTAGTACTAACATTAATGTTTGTAAAATGGATACAAAATGAGGTCAACAAGCATACTACAAAGTTCGTAGATTATTTTAATCGCCATCTGCAGGCAAATTGGAAAATCCCGAGCCCCGTGTCATGGCCATTTGACTGATAAATATAATCAGTAATGGCTACCATTCCGGAATTACAGAGGTCACAGTGCATAATGCTACAAGTTCCATAAAACGTTTACGTTTACCTTTTGCTTACTTATCTTGATTGCCAAATACTAGATAGTTGCGTTTAACAGCGTTTTAGTGGGATCATATTTTCTTGAGGACCCCACCCCCCCCCCCCACGGCATCAAGTCACCACTCCTTCGAAGATCGCGAGTTTGGGCTTCGTCATCACATAATAAACCTCTATGGGTTTGCGATTACCCGGATCCACACACAGAGAGACCATATTTAACACCCTTTATCTTAACATGTGGTTTTATGTGTTGTCACTCATATTTTATAGACATAGGGCGTTGTTTTATGGTTATTCATATTTTGTAGACAGGGAGTTGGCTCAACACCATTTTGTGTAAGGGAAGTTGGGAAGGACTGATGTTCACTAAGAAAACGTGACGTGTGCTTGTTACTAGGGGTTAGCCTTGCCCTTGCAAGTTTATACGTTGGAATGGTTGCTTCAATCTATGCTGCACGCCTAATTTTTTTCCCACGAGGTTATGGGCAAATCTGATTTTGAAATTTTTTTCAAATTTGTTTCTAAATCATGGATGGGGTTATTTCTAAGGTTAGGGTTACGTGGACTGGGGTTATTTGGCCTGTTCTTTCATAATCTGGCGTCAGAATTACAAAAAAATGGTTCAAAAGCTGTCATTTTGGAATTAGGGGTGTGGCCTATTTCCAAGACGCTGATTGGTCCATTGGCGTGATTTGCCCATAACCTCGTGGGAAAAAAAATTGCGCATGCTGCACTACAGTCTGCTATGCTTTTCTTCGACCCCTGAATTAATGTCTTTTCAATAGCCCAATTCTACTCGCGGCACAATGAAATCTTCAATGCATGAGGAAAAGCTTGCGTTCTGTCCTTAAATAATTTTATGGTAAAACAACCATGCCACACTCAACGACAAACATTATCATTCAATGTCGCCAAGTCAAATGTGTTCAAGTCAAGTTGCAACACTAAAAATAGACGTCTTCATTTTTAACACATATATGGCGTTTAAGAATTAGAAAACGAACAACAAAATGGATACGCACAGTAAATGACTGAACGAATATTAGCACATGATAAGGATAATGACGTCAATTAAAGTGCACTCCGCTAACACGTTTACATGATTTATAAATATGTTAACTTTTCTTTATTAAAAACAACTTGATGTTTACAGTAATCATGAAATAAACCCGTAAACATGTTTACGAGATGGCGTTAAAGTGGCGTCAATGTGTTAAAGTTGGCGTTTAAGACGTTTAATTTGCTTATGTATTTTATTGTTTTTTCTGTTACATAAACGCCAAGACGCGTTTATTATCTGTTACAAAAAAATGGTAATCAATTTTTACAGTGAAGTCATTTTTCTTCAAGTCAAGTCGCAAGTCAAGAAAATGTACGACTCGAGTCGGGCGAGAGTCCAAGTCTGCCACTCGAGTCAACAACTCTGTTAATAGTTATCCGTTTTTGTGGTTATTCATTTCTGAACCTGAAAGTGCAGGGGCCCAAAACTAGAGGTCCTAGGCACGGGCCCTCTGCTGGCCCGTTTGTAAATATAATTCTGTTCCCAAATCTAACTTCCATAGCGAATTCTTCATTGCACTTTTTATATGTTAATTTTGGTATAAATTCCCTCAGTAATACGTGTACTGTGAGTGTCAGATGTAGACAGGAAGGCCTAGAGTAACCTGGAAACATGGGTCAGGTAAATTGCCCTATTAAAGCCCGACTAAGTCAATACTAAGTAGCCGCATCTAGACTCATAAAGTGTAGTAATTGTTGATATGATCACTGACTTGACAAAACTACCTTCTTTTCAGGCGTCCACACATAAAAGTTTTAGAGCCTTGCTGTTAGGCTTTGAACTTCAAGAAAGGGAACTCAAAGTAAAATATTTTTTCTCTTTGTTTTCGTGGCTAATAATTACATTGCAATGTGCATGTGCCAATGTAAACCGATCGTTTCGGGAGGATTGTGTGGTTTTTCGTGAAGAATTTCTTAGAATCACCAAATAGCTTCCGTCTGTCTCATCATGTACTTGGCTAATCTATTGTGGAAATTATAACGACACTGGAACTTGTGTACGTATTATATAACTTCAAATGATTGTTCGATGGCTGGGTTTCTCAATTATATAGGCTAGACATTCTTACTTCAAAAGCAGACCTGCCTTCACATTGTCTCTGTGTGGTAGAAAATGTGATATCCTTTAAACATTATTTGCATCAGTGATATATGCGTGACTACGTAGAGTCGGATATTCGTAGGACAAACACTTTAATAACCGGAAGAACTGGGGAAATTTCAACAAAATGATAACAGTGGATTGCATTATTTGCAAATCGTCTAAAAGGAGCGTGGTATTTGTGTCAATCCTGTTAAGTGGTTATGTAGTGCTGTATTCAAGTAATGCAGTATTTAAAAGTGATTTGTTTCAACCAGCTCTTCGTGGGGCTCATTGGCTACAGTCATGTGGTAGAGATATGTATGTACGTTATCTAGGACCTCAATACCAATTATTACACTGCTCCGATGTGAACTCCAGTATAATTAACACAAAAGGAAACTACACGCACAAAATGGTAGTGGTCAAAATGTCTGAGTATTGGAGTAGGAAATACACAGAACCAAGAACAGTTTACTGCCAGCAACACAATCAAACCGTTCTGGCGATCAGCAGTAACGGAGATGTTTTTCAAACTTGTTCGGCTGATATAGTTGTTATTGCAGGGGTACTTAAAAACGCTAATCAATGGGCTCAGTTACAATACTTGAGGACGGCGGATCAGGTCTGGGTACACACAACTGAAGAAAGTTCCTTCAACACACGTAGAGTTTGTCCTGGGTTTGAAATGAACTACATACGCTTTAATTTAACAGTGTCTTATCATCCTAAAGCAGACATTTCCACACCATACGCAAAATTTTCTCAATTTCAACCGTCATTAAAAAGAAAGCCCCCTACGTCAAGATCATTTTTTGCACAGAAATCCAAACTTATCATCTGGATTTCCAGTCATTGCTTTACAAAGATGTGGCTTCGAAAGCACTTCGCCTATGATTTAGCTAAACTCATCCACGTGGATATGTATGGTAAATGTGGTCAATTCCAGTGCAAGCTAGGAAACCCTTCATGTGCGGACATTTTCAAGCAGTACAAATTTATTTTAGCACTTGAAAATAGCTGCTGCGAAGGATACATTACGGAGAAGTTCTGGAATGCACTGGCGTTCTTTAATGCCATTCCTGTTGTAGTTGGGGCACCGAAAAGTGATTACGAGAGATTGGCACCTAACAACTCATTTATCCATGCAGATGATTTTGGTTCGATTAAAGAGTTAGCAGAATATATCTTAAAAGTATCTCAAAATAAGGAGTTGTACGATTCATACTTCCAATGGAAACAATACGGAACGATAAAAAGAAATCGTATCGATGATATGTTAGCATTTACCGATCAAGGAATTTGTAAATTAATGAATTATTTAGCGTCGAGGAGATTAATCCAGAAGGAAACCACCTTTGATCCGTATGGGCCAGATTGGTTTGGGGGATGTTTTCCGTGTGGTGAAAAAGCATGGTTGAGAAAATACGTTCCATTGAATGTCACCGAATTAATATATCGTCCACATTAAGTAGACTCGTAGTCAGGGGATGGGGCAGCGAGAGCCCCCTTCCTTGAAAAAAAATGCCCCCTATAGAAATTTTTTGAGAACAAAAGTTACAACAATTGCCTTAACACATTTTAACATATCTCGCACCTCAAAAATGTCTCACCGGTTGAAAAGCTCTCTCTCTCCCTCTTCAACACCTTGCCCCAGGAGCTACTGGTCTGACATTAACCTATGACATATCCACTCACGCGGATACGGATATTAAGGCTTCAGATTATAGGTACGTTACCCTGGATGGTTGATGAGCCATCACCATGACTACTAACAGTTTTATGGGTTCCCTCTTCCCTTCCTAAGATTAGCTTACCAGAAGAGGAGAATACGCATATATATATATATATATATATATATATATATATATATATATATATATATATATATATATATATATATATATATATATATATATATATAATATATATATTTATTATATATATTTATTATATATATATATGTATATATAACCATCAGTGTAAAACAAGTAAAACTTGTATTTTCGGTTTCAGGAATCTATTCTTGATAGATTCCTGAAACCGAAAATACAAGTTTTACTTGTTTTTCACTAATGGTTATATATATATATATATATATATATATATATATATATATATATATATATATATATATATATATATATTTATATATATATAAATATATATATATATATATATATATATATATATATATATATATATATATATAAATATGACTTTACTAAACGTAAATGATTACCAAGTTGTTCTAGTAAACTTAGCCTACGCAGGCAGGTGTTAAAAGCAATAGGCAGTCGCCCCAAGATTCGTTTTGAAAAATCAGCAAACTCTTGCAAGTCTCCTATTGCTTTACAAGCACTTCTGAAGACGTTTTGAACATAACTATTTCAAACAATAGGTAAAGCAAGGAGAAACTCTCCTTGAATTTTAACAATTCACTAACAAAAACATTGTGACATATTCAAAATAGGCCATTTATGAACTGGTGTGACGGGGCATACTAACTCTAATGGGGTGACTGTATTTTTCCTTTAAGGTGTCCCAACACCTCTCCGCAGGGCTATTGGTGATCACAAGGTGGAAACCTGCTGCTGTTAGTTTAGATTCAGTTATTTAAAACTATTATACATCATGGCAGAACGGGACTGTTTTTCTCAGGAGGGGCGGTGATTTTGCCGGACTCCAGACCTAATTTAACTGTCCAATTTTCCGCCCACCCGACTGAGACAAAATATCTGCCCGATTTACTCAGGTTTCTGAAATTTCGGGGGGGGGGGGGACTGTTCATTTACTAAGTAAATAAACAGGCAGCAGAGACAAAAAGAAGACGAGGTTGATTTCAAAGGCTTGCAAAAGCTTCTTGTTTAAAGTAATTAACTCTGAAACTCAATTAAAAAAATAACCAAACAATAAAAATAATTAAAGTCTGTGAACAAGTTGATGTGATACCTGCCTGTTTGATGTAAAATGCATTAGCCTATACGAAATACGGACGGTAAAACTGGCAGCAATTTCCATAAAAAAATCCATCATATATTGTCCATTTTATTAGCAATTATTGTTGTCTGACATCATGAATAAACATCAGCTACGTAAAATGAAAATCTGCTATCCTGTGTTTGTTTAACCTTTATCCCAAGGACAGTTGTAATGGTAGTATGCCCTGAGGTGTTTATTTTGGAAGCAGGTTTTCACTTCTTTGAAAAATGCCTACATTAAACACAACCAGAAACTAGCTGGTAAGTAATTAGCAGGTAATTTGTAAAGAATTAACAGAAGAAATACAGACACTGTGAAACACTTAGCATCACATTTTGTGTATATTTAATGAGCAATCTCAGAAATGGTCAAACTTCTGAGAGGTATATCTTGGGAACGGTTAAAGATATTCAAATAATTCCAACGGATTTTGTTTCATTAGAGGATCTTAACTTAACTTTGTAGAGTCCAGTGGCGCAAATCAGGGGGGGGGGGAGGGGGCCTCGGTCCCCAAGTGGAAAAGTGAGGACGGGAAACCGTAATTTGCCCCTCCCCCAAAAATGTTAATAACAATGCTCAAATATTTTCGGTGGTTGGTCGTTTTTTAACAAAAATGCAGGATATATGGCCAATAGCTCTTTGCCTAATACCCCTGGAACACGGCTGTTAATTTTTATTGATAAAACTAATTTAACTTTTGACATTCCTTTGCTGACAATAAATACAGTTATACAAAGGATATCGTATTAGATGTCAATGGATCGAAGCCGTATGAAATTAATTTACATCAAAGGCTGACCATTATGCATAGCTGACAATTTCTAGACGAAAGCACAAGCTAACAAAAACTAGTCGCAGGGTAGTCAAGGATGCTTGTAAGTGGAATATCTGTAGTCTGTGTGTATGTTCTTTAAAATGAACCATTTAGAGTTGACTATCAATTAAGTAAGCCAATTTCTGGTCTTCTCGGATACCTTTTGAACTTTGTCTCTGCTTTTTTACATTTAAAACACATTCTAGCTTTTGCAAACCTTTAATCCAGTGAAGCACGTCAGTAAGATTAATTAAAGTCTAAGTATTAACTAAGTCTAAATGTACTAAAACCCTGGGGCATTACACTGGAAAATTTCCGTTCGAAACCATTTTCCTGAGGCGTCTGAAATACTAAAACCCAGGAGCTTCAGAGGGCTTCGCCCCCTGGACCCCCAACGGGGCTTTGCCTCTGGACCCCACCAGGGACTCTAAAGCGGGCCCCTGGACCCCACCCACTTTGGGCTTCTCGCTCGCGGTGCACGCTATGCGTGCACAGTTTCATGTTCACGCGCACATCATACGCATTTGGGGCCCAAACCTCAAAAGAGATTCGCGCCCCTGAGTTAACAATTGGTTTACTTACATGTCCACATAACTGTAACAACATGCACAAGTATAAGAAAGTGCATTATTCAAAAAGCAAAACATCATAAAACTAGCAGAAGATAAATGTATGTGTTGTTACTGAATATGTCATTGGAGTCAAGGAAAATGATCATTACACAACGGTGCTGTAGTACTCGAGACCGGTCTCGAGTCACGATTTTAAGTACTCGGACTCGTGACTCGGACTCGGGAGGCAAGGACTCGGTCTCGTACAGTCCGGACTCGTGACTCGGCTCTAAATTTCACGAGACCGGGCTCGAGATCGGGCTCGAGATCGGCAGAATTTGGGATTGACTTTTATGAAATTAAGTCATCGTCATACAGCATTTACATTGTCCTCTGCAGTTTCTATACACCTCAACAAGGCAACTACGTGTTTTCAATATGTGTTGTATTGTATAGATGATATTCATAAAAATTCTACTGTAAAATCGCATAAGAGGGATCCTTAATTATTTTCGCTGGTGGCCCACATTAATAACCGGGAAGACCTCACTGGTCACAACCAGGCGGGTACCCATGATTTTGCCTTTGGGCTTCATTCTGAAATCGTTAGCTTTTTACCTGAATGTGTGAAGTCCAGTGGCCCCGGGATCATTCAGAGTAGAGCAGAACAAAATGGAATAAAAAGGGCGTAGCCCCGGAAGCTCTAGGGGTATTTACAAAATAGTGGACATAAACCTGGACACTTATCTATCTGTAAATGACACTGAATGCGCATTCAATGGATGGTTACAACAGGGAGTTGCAACTCCCTGATTACACGTATCGCAATTTGACCATCATTTTGTAATATCCTCAATCGTCAATCCAGATTGACAGAGCGGGTAACAAATAAGATCATGTCATATTAATTGGCGCAATTCTATGTTGAAAAGTATTTAGCTGGGGAGAAGTTAGTTTACCGTGACTTAATCTGAGTGGAGGGTCACTATCCGTGGGCTCATATAGTGTAAAGAATATTGTTTTTGTCAAACTGCCTCCTGTATTGCCTTGAGTGACAGGTTACCAGGCTGTGTAAGTTGTAGCTTGATAGGTACCATATTCTTTACTCCGAAATATCATCATTTGCAATCGTACATTTCAAATAATAAAAGGCAAATAAAAGAAAAATTTTCCGCCAACATATGTTTCTATCAAAAGGCATATCGTCTCCTCGAATTCCGTAAGTTCATTTCAACTGGCCTGCCTAACTACCCCCTCACCACCACTGGATTACTTATGTCAAAATAATGGTCCGTCGGTTTGACTACAAAGTGAGCACGTGAGTGGGTGGATGGGAGATTATTGATGATGGTATGGTTTGCACGGAGGGTGTAGCAGAGGGTTTGGTGACTGTAGGAGCTAAAATTCGAGGTGGGTCTGAATCCAGAGAATTCCAACTGTCGAAGCCTATACCCGTCAATCAGGCCCCTAGCCCGACAAGGAACTGAAGGGGGCGAAATATTTTTTCAGAGGGGAAGCGAGACGTGTAAAAATGCATTAAGGCAATGATAATTTTTTATATTCTTGGGGCAAAAATATTTCCGGGGGAGGGATTCACCCCCGTCGCCCCGGCTACGGGTTTGCCGTCAATCTTACTTCACTGTAACCAAGATGTAGCCAGTCACTACTCTATTAGCGCACCTTGGTTCCAAAACTGATGACCAAGAAACGTGAGAAAATTTTGACAGCTTTCAGCAAGTCTTGATAGAAATACTACATGATCGATCATTGAAAAGACTACCACCCTACCTCTAGGAGCAGCTTTCACGCCTACACCGACTTTCTCAACAAACCTATACGTCAATTTCTGCCTATCCGCTTATACGAATTGAAAGCAGTACAATGTTTGGCATAAATACAGTAATAACACATGATCAATAAACAGATAAAAAGAACCATCTCCAGCAAAGGGTGCGACATTTCATGATTTTGGCAGGCAAAATGTTTATTTCCCTACTAATGATCCGAAATTTTTCTGTCACAGGCTTCAAGTTGGAAGCTGGGAGTTCGGCTGTCAAAAATTCAGCCTTCACACTTCCAATTAGTAACAAGGCCTACTGAAAAATTTACTAAGATAGGAGTGGTGTGGAACCCCTCTGGTGACATTCTTGGCCGCAGGAGTTGGAATATTAACTGAACGGCTGCCCTAAATGACGTATGATGACTAGTTACAAATAGATGTGGGAAAGTTTTTCTTCCCTTTTCATTCCAAAAATTTCCCCTTTCTTAAATGCCTTCAATACTGATAATCATGGGCGTGGATCATGGGGGACAGGGGACGAGCCCCCCTCACATTTTTGGAAGGGAACAACTCCAAAAAGTTGCCCCAACTTTTTCAAAATGATGGAAACTAAAAATGTGATGAATTGTATTATAACATAGATTACGAATTGACACTACATTTTAAAAGATAAATTGAGCCTAAATATGGCACCATTTGGCATAAAGACACCTTCTAATTTCCTTTTTAGACCCCTCTCCAGGACGGCGATTTGCAAATGGTGAAAGTACCCCTACCTTTGGAGATGGATCCACGCCACTGCTCTTTTTTAGTCTCATTTTGCTTGACGGACTGGACTGGAACACCTTGTGGGACCAATGTGGCCCACGTGTTTCCATTCAGACACCAGGGCCTATATCATAACACACAATAACATTGCCTAAAAGACAGTGTAAAATTTGATCTTTTGTTAATCCCTAATCTTAGTGTAGACTTTTCCATAGCGGGGACTCGGACTGGGAGATTGTGACTCGGTCTCGGTCTCGGCCTCGGCAGGTGAGAACTCGGACTCGGACTCGAAAGGTGGGGATTCCACTACAGCAGTGTTACACACAACAACTTTACATCAGTTGTCTCACCAAACTCGAAATTTCAATAAAATTTGGAGTACGCGATTTTCTTACGGGGTGGTCTGTTTAGGTCAGATACGATCGCAGACTGCCCTTCAAAAAGGTCTGACCGCAAGGAAATTGCATAGTTTGAGTTTTGATGTAAAAGTATTAAAACCTAGAAAATAGCCGCAATTCCCATCAAATTCCATCAAATATTGACCATTTTACAGGGTAATTTCTATTTTGCTCTTATGTCATGAATAAACATGACTAAATATGCAAATCTGTGACGTTGAAAGAGAGACTTACAAAATATAGCTAAACTTATCCTTCGCTTTTCAACCCCCATTTCAAGGACAATTGTAACATTAGTTTGCCCTGCAGGGGATTTATCTTGAAAGTCAAATTTTTTCCTTAAAAAATATCAGTATCACTCACCAAACCGAAACCTATCTGGTGAGTAATTAAGATCGAAATAAGTCTTACGAGGTTAACAACAGAAATGCTGACACTGTGATATTCCATATCATTAAATTTGGATGGACAGGGAGTTATTTCAGAAAGAGTCAAACTTTGACGGTATATCTTGAAAACGGTAAAAGAAGTTGAAATAATTACAATGGATCTTTCTTGAGGAATGTTATTCTTTAAGTGCTAAATAAAAAATGCTTTTTGGTAGCATGCCACCATAACCTTAATGAAAATACACGATAAACGATCTGACCGAAAATCCAACTTGGAATCCTAGGTTTATATAGTTCCCAGGTTGCTAGACGTCACTGTCACAGTAGTGTCTGTGGCTATGCCGTGCGCGTGTGCTGTAAATACGCTTACTGCGCGTGTGCTGTGTCCTCCACTGGTACTGTCTGCCGGGCAATCCCAATCGCGTGACGTCACATGTGTGAATAAGCGTTTAAAACCATAAATGGCCGATAAAACTGGAACAAAAACACGTCACGGCAGAAAAAGGTAGACAAATGAAAACTTTTTGTCTACTCGACCGATCGTTAATCTCGCTTTTATGGCGGTACCAACATAAAATTTGGACATTTAATAGCTTTACTGAAGCTAAGTCTTCTAATTACGTTGTAGTCTGTAAACCAGCAAATATGTAAGTATGGAGCTAAAAGTCTGTAACTACAATGTCACGCCCATTCGGGATTACATGAGATTGCACGATAAGTAGATAAGCTGTTTCATGATTACAACTGCAACTGCGTATGTCAGAACAAAGATCAAGTGATATACTCGCTTGATGAAGTCACTTCGCTCACATATGTATACGTATTATTTACTGTGTTATCCGACCAACTCTCTCACTCTATTCTCCGTAAACTCCGTCTAAGTTAGTAAGTTTTTAAATGTATAAGAATGTCAGGAAAACATTATTTATCAAATACATGATGAGACCGACCGGCAATGGTTTACCTTCTGATGACATCTATCGAGTTCTTGCGGAACAGAGCTGACTTCGTTCTCATCATTCTTGACTCACGAACAGATGGATATTGTAGATTAATATAAGAGAAAGACTGCATATGGACACCCTCCCAATTACCAGTGCTAGCATCGTTAAGCAGTTAGTTACCATGCCTAACTCCTCCAGTGGTCACCCCGAACACTCGTCCACTTGGTGAGTACACTTCCCTGGCCCTATGGTCTCCAACAAGTTAATTCAGAGTTGTGTGACAAAACTATCTCTGCTTCGCAGGGTACAAGCGTATAGTAGAAATAGCTTTCTAAAGTCAATGAATTAAACCGAAATCTTTGGTAGCAATGAAACCGGTGCCCAGATTCACGCAGAATGTAAATCGCATTATGATTTTAGAGATCTGGTCACATGAAATGATGTAACTGTATATTGATGTAAAAAGTTATTAAAATCCACCCAGTATTGGCCTTTCCAAAGGGTTCCCCTATGACATGTTTGGAAAGGTGCAATTGTTTACAATTGGTATAATACTTCTCTACTCTTGAGATTTCCAGCAGAGGCCACTGATGGGAGCGGTACTTGTAGGCTCTGGCACCCCAGGCCACCATCTGTGCAATTGTTTACACTTATGAAACCTATAAGCTTTGTGACTTGGAAAGAGGGACTCACCATGTAAGTCAAATGTAATAATTTCTTTTTACAACATTCATTTTAAGGACAGTTGTGACATTAATATGTCCCGAAAGATTTTTATTTAAGTCATAAAGATGTCTTTTTGAATAATATCAATATCACTGACTAACCTGTACACCATCTGGAGAGTACTTACGAGATATTTTATACAGGGTGAATAGAAAAAATACTTAAACGGTGCCTTACTCTGCGTCATTTTTTTCCGCATAGGTAATGAGTTACTTCAGAAACCGTCGAGAAGTTTATCTTATGAACAATAAAAGATAATGAGGATCTTCTCTAACGGATATTACCTTTAAACTGTTGAGTAAAACAGCTCCCAGTCGCCATAACATTAACATCAGAAAAGTGAAAGAATCCAACCAACATGGTATGGTATTACTTTTGAGTAAAGTACAACGCTTTACAGGATCGGTTTCATTCATAAAATTGCAAAATCTGAAATCTTCTTTCATAGAATACGGTTACTAAAACCCATAAGAGTAGGAAGCTTTTCTCAACTTGGTGTCTGAGGGTGTAAGGCTGTTATCCTTGGGGAGGAGTCTAAGGGGAGGAACCCTCCAAAGTTCTCCTTGGACAAAATTTTAATTTTAGACTGGTCCCAAGACGCAGTTTCATGCAACATATTGTGCATTTTATGAAGTACATTGAACGAAAAAGTTTGATATTTTATTGGAAAAGTCTTACAAACACCACCAAGTGGAAACTTTTTGTCCTTGAGAAGGAGGGGGAGGCGAAATAACCTTAAGTCCACATGTATTATTAGGGGCCTTCAGCCTCCCCCACCCGCTTCCTAAGTCTGAGGTAAAACTGTGTTAAAGCCATAATTGAATGTTGAGAAATCGGATGAGCAAGAAGCCTCCAAATCCAGTCTCTGCTTTCAGCGCTTTTAGCAGTCAAGCGGAATTCAGACAAACAAAATGTTTGTACAAGAGTACATAGCTAAGATTTGAAGGTCAGTATGGCTGGATATCCAAATAAGTTCAGCATTTCCTGTATTACTTTTATCAGCAACTTTCAGAACATACGGTTTTTTCTGGTCTTTTACAAGTACTTGCCCTTTTTGACAGAAGGTGGAGGAAAACCAGCCCGTTTTGGGAGTGCCAATTAAGGTATGGTATAGATATAAAAATACCCCTCTTTCAATATTGTGATATTAAACTGTTAAAGGCAAGGCTGGATCCGAGTCCATCTAATCCGATTCTGGACCAGTTCCAATTCCAGTTAAAGGTATATGGGTATTACGTGGTGGCCTAGCTGCTCTCAAAATTTGGTGGGAAACGTAAGAAAAGCAACGACCTTTCTCAGATCGGCTAGACTTATGTGGAATCTGAATCTCATATACCCTGATAAGTTTCGGCAGAGGGGTGGTAAACCTGCTATTTACCAATATGTCTTCCCCAATTACTTCCAGCAGGGGCGGGGGATTAGGGGTTAGAGTTAGATGAGGTTTTAAGGCTCAGTTCCTAAAAAATTGGTTTAAGTTGGGCCGGCCACGGCCTTTTTTCAAGTTGTGGCTTACGGGCTTGTTTTCCCTACTCTTGCTTATGCTGAGCACCAAGCACAATGGAAGTATGTTCCATTTTTAAAGCCTTCGCTATGACCCAGCCAGGAGTCGAACCCCAGACCTTCCGGCTGCAAGTAGGATGCTCTAACCACTTGACCATGCTGTCGGTCGGCGGGGGATTAGGGGGCACCATCGAAGTTAATGACCTAAGAGTATTGCTTTCAATAAATACTCTTAGTTAATGACATCTCACTGCCTCAAGCTCCCGGCCCGCCGCAGGTTTACTCATCCACTCTCTTAGGCTTCAATGACTGAACGATAAACATGCCGTACAGCCTGCTACGTAGGCAAGTCCGAGTCCTGCATTTACGTTTAAGGACAGGAAAGGGTTGCCCCAAAAATATTTTTTCGGGTCAATAATGGACAAAAACTCTGGCAAAACCAACAAAATTGGAGCGAAGAAAGGTTGAAATTAAGTGGTTCCCCGAATATCCTAATTTGTGCCAAAAATTGTTTTCTCATTTCAAATTTTCGAGAACAATTTTAGCTTTATGTGCTTCAATTTTTGTCTGCAGGGCATTTACTGACAGGCAACCATTCGATCAGGGTTTGGAAGGTCGATCAACCCTTTTCTACCCCTCCCTTGAAGTCCCAAATTTCCCAAATTGGAAGACCTCTTAGCCTAGGCCTATGACCTGCAGGTATAAAAATTTTGCCTCATGGTTGTCCAATCTACACTTTCTCTGAGAAGCGCGCCTGCTTTGTATTTGAAGCTTTTTGTTATGAGTCAGATAACCCATCTTACTGTTTTCATTTATTTAGTATTTGCACTCATCCCTTGATGAAACCTTACCCACAAGGTGAACCTTCAGTTGTGTTCTCCAACTTTTCATTTCAATAAGTCTAATTTTATCTACATTACTTTGATATGGAGGTTTACCTGCAGAAATAGATCATAGTCATCAAGTTTTACCAAACTTCATTTTGAAAGATTTTCACATTGTTTAGACTGGGTTACAAAAGATTTCGACATGGTTTTCTTTCGGTGTGAAGTACTTCAGTTACGACTGTAGTTATTTATTAAGCTTCCGTGTGAGTTTTGCTGGCTCCCGGATTTTTCCGAAGGGTACAAGCTCTCTGACTGGGGGCAGTAACCCTAAGCGCCGACAACGGCTGGTGTTTTAACTGAAGTTTAATTGGAAATTCTGGGTATTCTGCTCTCCTTTAAAGCAAATACAAGTAAACTGTCGGGCGACGGGTCGCCGTCAGGAAGTACAAGTCTCCACTAGGCTGTCCGAAGAAAGTGGAAAATTTCTTAAACGGGGAACAGCCTTCTCAGACGGGGTGCAATGCCCCCTCCTTCCCCCTCCTGGTGCCACTCCTGCGTGTGAAGAATCATCACTTCTTATATTTACATTGAGCTTTGAAAGTGGTACTTTGGAAAGTAACACCCTATCTGAACTGGTTAGAGATTATCCACAGGTCCATTAGGCTATATCATGCACCCTACGAACCGG
Source organism: Holothuria leucospilota (assembly GCA_029531755.1). Lineage (NCBI taxonomy): Eukaryota > Metazoa > Echinodermata > Holothuroidea > Aspidochirotida > Holothuriidae > Holothuria > Holothuria leucospilota. The sequence continues at coordinate 42,922,673 of CM055971.1, forward strand.
AAATACGTGATTTAGGTACTAAGAATCAAAACTCTGTCGTAATCAGGTGTAATGTTACTCATTTATGTGTCAAACTACCATAATCACTTTTACACCAAAAAGTGACGATGTGATGGTCACTTGGCATATGATGAAACCAGTTTTAATGTAAACAAGGTACATGAAACATATAACATCTTCATTTTACAATCGAAATATAGTTTACTGCTTTGCTACGACTATAAAATTAAAGTAGGTCTTACTTCAGTTTCCATAGCTACAACAGGGCGGCAGTCAAGGCTTTTATCAGTCTCCGGGTAGCGATTTGTATGATTTTTACAAACATATTGGACAATAACTATAGGCGATGAAGACATTATACCGGTGCGAATCCAGGGCCTACAAAAATGGGTAGCTAGCTTTGTTAGAGCAAAGTTCGAACCTATGAGCGTCAAATGTACGAAGCCTCACTGGGGCGGAGGGGGGGGGGGGGGGCATGAAAAAGTTTGAAAATAAACCGACTGTTTAATTCAATTTCTTGGCATCTGGCATTCAAAACAAGTATTCTTGAACTGTAAAGTACAGCTCTGAGATCGTCTTAAAAAAGTAAGTGGTGTCGAAAAAGGGAGTGGGTGGGGCTTGAGACAGAAAAGCCCCTCTCTGGATCCGCGCCTGTTATAGTCCACAAAAAACCAATGGGTGTATTCTGCATAAGCTATGGGTCTGTGTGCATCACTAAAAAAATAAAATAAAAAAATAAACTAGAAACTTTTATAGATGTCGGTAGAGTGCATTGAAGAAAAAAATTTCTCCGAATTTTACTCACTCTGAAAAAGGATGTAACAAGAATTTCGAATATTTTGATCGGGAAAATTAATTCAGGTTGGGTGGACATGTACTTACACTGCAAATCGCATCACCCCCTGAAGAATATCTCACCCCTCTCCCTTTTAGCAGTAGATTTAAATTCGCTACGATGGGTGCTTCGCTTAAAGTACACCGTGGTCCATGGCCGTACGGGCCGGGGGTGCTGGGGGCGGCCGCTCTCCCGCCCCAAATGTCAGAAACCTTACTAAATTGGGGAGATATTTTGTCTCAGTCGGACGGAAAATTGGGCAGTTAAAGTAGGTGTGGAGTCGGGCAAAAATCACCGCCCTTCCTGAGAAAAACATTCCCATACGGCCATGCCGTGGTCGTCCATAGGCTTTTACTTTGAAATGAGGAACTGGGACTTAGCACCTTTGTCTGATATTGTAGGGATCTTGTGAATTAATCCCCCCCCCCCCACCACACATATATCAAAAGTTTTTCTAAAAAGAAATTTAGACATAAAGGACCTGTTACATCATCCCAAACATATTCAGGAATCATCTATCAACAATTGCTTGCTACCATTTGACTGACATGTGTTCAAACAATACCATCACTGTGATTGGTCAGTGGTAATTCTGCAGCTCACTCGTAGTATAGGCAAAGCATTGTAGACAGTTCACACGGCGGTGTGTAGCTATGACCTTGAGTAATTTAAACTCTGTGCAGGCATAGTTAGCTTTGTACAGGACCTGCACTAGATCGATGATTTTTGTTTATTTTATAAGTAGGAGGATGGACTTAATATTTTCTCCGTCCGGGAGGAGTTTGTCGCCTTTAGGACACCCACGTCAGCTGCAGGGTTGGTGCCAGGATTTGCCTGACAGGGGGGCCAAGCTCCCCGACGGGGGGCCAGCAGCCCGAAGCCCCGACAAAGGCCAAAAGGACTAAAAACGCGCCAAACATTTTGGCGCGCGAAGGGCGCCGAAAAATTTTTGGCTTTTTTATAAAAAAATTGAAAATTCGGGAGTTTTATTGAAGAAAATTTGAAACATTTGGGTTTTTTGTACGGAAAATAAATTTGGGGTCTTTATGGAAGAATCTGCCCTTCCTGTGAGCAAAATCAAGCAGATCGTCGGGGCGACTGAAGCGACTTCATATTTTATCGTACGGATTAAGGCTCCCCTACGAAACTGGAAAATTTCCCCTACCGGGGAGCAGTCTTCCCCGACGGGGGCCATGGTCCTCGCCCCCCCCCGGTTGACGCCACCCATGATCAGCTACGATGCAAACTAGTCGCTAATGAGATTTCAGAAAACTGAGAAGGCATCTTATATTTAGTCGAACTCGCATAGTGTGCTTAGCTTTCATAACCTGTGGGTCATTCAAACATTGTCGTAAGCCTAAACTAATCGTCGATCGAACTTCTAAACAGGTGAATCCTACACGCTCGCTATATAGGCAGGTAGGCTAGTATAACCTCCCGTAAGAACATAGGTGTTTGCGTGAAAAATTTTGAGCACATTTTAATACCAGACTGCCAGAGTTAAGGAAAGGCGTGTTTAAGAGTCTATGGGAGCCAGTACATTGACTGGGAATTTGATGCCTGCTATGATGCAAACATTGGGAATATTTAAAATAGGCCGCCAATAAGCGTAGTTACGTGGATGATATAGGTCCCATTATCGTGAATGGTGTTCAAGTTGTTTGAATACTTCAAAAGGATACTAAAAAGACACCAAAACCAATTAAAATCGTATACCTAGAAGCCGTTAACTGCCATACGTACCTAAGCCTACGAGATGGGGATTGGGACTGCAACCCCCCCCCCCCCCCATTCGAGCAGAATACTCACTCTCTTGAAAAACATTTGTGCTATTATGGGACAAACAGGCTTTAGAGTTTCTGCCAAAAGTACCCAGCCCCTTAGACTGCGAGTATCTCTTCACGCCTGTGTAATGTAAATAAAAGAAGGTGCATAATGCAGCGACGACACCGTCGTTTGGAAGTATGCGGTGCCGGGCAGGCAAGTTATCTGGGGCTATATACACCATGTCAGCTGTACTATTATTTAAGCTTTGAAAATGAATGGGAAAGGGGGTAAGAGATTTAGCTAGAGACTTGCGTGACAGGAAATGTAACCCTGGAGCAATCCTTGATCAATTTGAACAACTTTTTCATCTTTGCCAACACATCCTACAGACTTATTTTGAAGGAATCTGCCGGATAGCACTCAATTGTGACCCTCATAGTAAAAACATATTTGAACATTCAGGTCTTTGGCAGGGATTCCTGTTTCCTTTAAGATGGTGAGATAAGTGATTAAACGGGTTAGAAATCTTATTATCTATGGCATACATCATTACAGAAGTGAAGAGACCTTATACGATTAACAGGAATTCGTTTCAAACACAGCACGGGTGCACAAGGACACTTCGAGATACTGTTCGAGACCGCTTTGTAGTTTAAATAAATAAGAAAGTCACTGACACCGTGAAAGGCATTCGTTACATGTGGCCAATGATATTTTTCACAAAAGGCATTATCTACAGGAAATCGTTGTTTTTACAGGCCTGCACTACAATTTTACTCGTAATTCAAGCGAGGCTCCCACGAGTAGCCTTCCAACTTTCGCCACGGAGAGAAGTATACTGCTTAAACAAGGTTAAAGTCCTTTGCCTCTTTTGATAAAACACTTATCTCCTCAGACCATTCAAAGAAAGATGGAAGCAAGCAAGCAAGCAGGCAGGCAAACAGGCTGGCAAGCAGGTAGACAGGCAAGCAGGCAAGCAAAACAGCAAGCAAGAAAAAACAAACAAACAAAGAAACAAAGAAACAAAAAGTTTGACATAATTTTCATCCTCCCTAGAACATGCACGATATCACATAACGAATATACTTTTTGGTGAACAAACACATCGTTAAGCTTCATGAGTTATTTGTTATTGACCCTATGCATTGAAGTTACCATCTACATGACAACCGACCCGACGTCATGTTAGAGGACAGGCAAGGAGGGATATAATGTATACTATACTGTACTTAGTTAGGGGTTTACCTCAACCTAGGGTGCACTTTCTATGTTCCTGTGACATGTGCTTACGGCTTGTTTTCTTTTGGTCATTAGCTGAATTAACGGTGTAAGTTCTTTTTTATTTCTCTTTTTTTTCTTCTTTTTTTTAACCTTCTAATGGTTTCCTTCAATCCTTTCTAACTATTCTTTCTTGTAACGTATGAAATTTCTGTTGAAATTATATTTCGGAAATAAACTTGAATTAGATTTAAATGAGTCATATGTTTACATTCTGAAAAGGTTACCTTTCATGTATATTTCCTGTATCAACATAGTGAGTCAAAACGTGAAGTGATCATGGTCAATTATGAGTAAATTTCCCCGTCATCTCAGACTGTACCATACGGTAAATGATGACGAAGAAACTCTAACACACAATAGGTCACTCATCTTAGAGTTGGGGTCTCTTGCGTTGTGTTTTGCTTACCTTCATAAAAGCAGGGAAGTTCTCCTACATTTACTAAATATCTGTACCAATTTATTGGGAAGTGTTTGATGTAACAACCCGACCAGTCCTACATGTATAACAGGTTGAATCATGCTGCAAGAGTTGCAGGCGCGTAGCCAGGAATTTGCCAAGGAGGTGGCGAAGCCTGTAGGCAAACTACCTAAGTGTAGCGCCACCACAGGGTACAAAAATGCCGATAATGCCTCCCAGATCGCTGGAAATGGCACTTTCCAGGCCTTGTAAGTTGCATCTAAATATTTTCTCTTGTGACTTACTAGCGAAATCATAAAAAAAATCATTAAAAAAATATAAAAACTATGCTCGATAGGGGAGCGGCTGTCCCCTTCGCCCCCCCCCTTGGCTACCCGTCTAAAGAGTTTTGGGCAGAAAACTTTTATATGTTACCGGTATGTACGCTAATATTTATTTTAAGCGGTAAATTACCACTGTCAAAATTCATTCCACTCATTCAGTGTGGTCACTATTTAACATTTCCTCCAGATAAACATTAGTTTAATTATCGAAATGTAAAATCAAACGTCTTACGTGAGTTCGTAAGGAGATTAAGGAGGGGTTTAAGTTTGTAAATAAGAACAATTTTGAACGAGGATAACAACGAAGATGAAGAACTCCTTTTTTCAATCGCATATCAAGTTTCGATTGCATGGATTTCACTTTTTAAGTTCTAGTATCTGTGACATTGGTATTAAAAAAAGGTAAAAGCCAACAAAATGAGAACAAAAAGAAGTACACTCTCGTTTAAAGCTTGGTATATGCGAACATTTCGTGTTTTCTTATATGCCGTGCGTCTTAATTAAAGTTAGAGTAATTTCTAAGCCAAACGATCAATTTTGTTTTCTTGTTAAAAATGGATTTGACATTATCTAATTGTTTATGCGGGAAAGGGAAAAATTGTCCGTATGGTACAGAAATATCTGCTTCAGGATGATAGGTAAATGACAGATTAAAATGGATATTCATATTTCTCGGGATGCAAATTGGCAAAGAGGTGAATGGGTACTCCTCCGTTGCGTGAACCCAGAGTTGCCTGGTATGACGTAATCGTTGTAATTGGGTCCAATCATGGTAACCTAACGTCTTTCCTGCGAAGATTAGAACATCAGCTTGGCTTATGGTGTTTTCCTCTCCTGATGCCTTTCTTACCAACATGGACGCCTTTCTGTTGCCATGACAACGTTTTTGACGTGGTAATGTGGTCATCTCGTACCAATATTCTGCCATAGAAACAATGGCTACATCGTAAGAATACAAGTCAGTGACTTTCGTTAAATCCAAAGTAAAAGAAGTGAGTGCGTCATTACTCGCAGGTGCAAACTTTCGCATTTCATGATAAATTTCGCTTGATCCGACATGTGGCAAGGATATACGAAAGTTTCTCCGTTTATAAGATGGCATCCACTTATGTTCATGAAAACGTGATTTCGACAGATATTATAATGCACACGCAAATGAGAACAACAATTGCAAATTGAGAGATAACACGTTTCCCTCAATTCCCTGCCATCATCCAAGTTGTAAGGAAAGCCCATGACGTCGGCTCAGACTTAATAAAAAAATTCACACCCTGTTCCGGATGGTTATAAGTGTTTTCGATTGCTGGTGTTTTTGTAAATTTCTAGACACTCTCATACGATTTCTTGACGAAGCAAACAACCTTACATATCTTACATATTTCTCATTCTCTTTACAATAACATGCGAGTTGCTCAGAAATGACAACGTCATGACGCTACAAATGTAATAGTTGATAGGCAGTTGAATATTTTATTTTCCAATAGGCATGATCATTGTGACAATCAAAAACATTTTTTGTATTTAACGCGATTAAACCAACCATCAATGTAGACTTTCTTCTACGAGTAATCAATAATTTTTGAGGATTCTACATGCAGTCTAGACGATTGCTTCCGGACTAAAAATTATCATTGCTTGCATAGCAGCAGCTAACATAATCGTTTTCAAACAATGACTGTCCTCGAATGGGGAAAGCTCGTTCTCAGGAAGTTCATTCAGGTTCATGTACCCTAACTACCATCCTGAACAAATAAACCTTGCATCTCTCAACCAGCTTGCAAAAAAAAAAAAAAAAAAAAAATGCAACAGAGTAACACAATTTGAAAGAGGGGAAGGAGTGACAACAAATTGACTACATGATCCGACTAGGGAGTTTTTATTTAGAATAATAACTCACTGATCTGACGAAGTTTACTTCAAACATATTGCTACAAACACTGACCGTTCCGGCCACTCCCCGTTTAAAGTACTCCATAATTTACGTAGGCTCAATATAAGATTCGTCAGGGGGCCTCTCTACCCCCCCCCTTACCTCATTGAGATGGACATATCAATGCACTTCAGCACGATTACATGCAAAATGTCCTAAGAAAATTTAAATACATCGTCTCACTTGCTTGTAATAACTGAATATTCGGGCTCTAAGTCTTAGAGAACAGCTTGTAAAGTTAAGACTTTAAGTAATCTTTCAAGTAATCCTAATGGGATTCATATTTCGATGCTGTATGGCATCGGATATGCTCTGTCTTTTTCAATAAGTTACACCCACATACGTACCAATAGTCCAGGCCTCCCAGTTGCTGAGCATTTTAATCTCCCCAATCACCAGATATCTGACCTAAAATGTATTATTCTCTATGGCAAGTTTAAAAACACCCAGGAAAGGATCAAGCAAAAGTTGAAATCCATCATACGACTCAATACCCATATTACCGGGCTTAACAGGGACCTCTCTTTTATGAGCAGTCAAGCGAGAGTCACACCTGGTACGACATAAGGTCTTGTAGCCACTTTGCATTAGCAACTGAGGAAGAGCAGTAGTTACGCTCGAAATATTTTGTACTTGTTCAAGTCATTAAATTCAAGTTGGAAATGAAAGTATCGTTTTTTGTTTCGCTTTTTGTTTTCATATATTGGCTTTTCCAATACACGCATCCTAATATGTCTATATATAATATATATATATATATATATATATATATATATATATATATATATATATATATATATATATATATATATATATATATATATATATATATATATTATGTGTTACTTTTTTAATGTAACTGAAGAAGACTAAATAATATGTAACTGTCCGCAATGCCCATTTTTTCGGAGGGCGGGGCCCTCCTATCGCTGTAAGTGGTCTCTTTGTTACTTCGAGTAGGAAACCTTAGGTGCAGTTATTGTTCCTAAGCGTCATGCAAGGAGGGAGGTGGCCCCCACCCCCATCCGGATGGTAAATTTTACAATAGGCTTAGGTCTACTAAGAAAGTCGGAGCGCGAAAGTCGAAATTAGCGACTGTCGCAATCCAAAGTTCCAATTACTCTCTTTCCGGTGCTGTTATATTCCTGCAACTGAAAAAAAAATCGGGACAGTGAAATGGGCACTTCGACTGCTGAAATCATAGAAAATCTTTCGTTTCGGCGTTATTATGCTTCTTTCGTTAGTCTTGTGATATTAACGCATTTGTGCCAAACATGAAAGTCGCTAGATAGGGATAATAGGAAAATACTTGAAGTAGGGCACTTATAGTGTTCTCCCTGAAACGGTGGAATGATACTGTTTTTGTTTTCCTTTTTTTTACTTTTGTAAGACAAGTAATTGACGACTAAGCTCTACAGAAAAATGGTGTAGACGAGAGAGCTTCTATTGGAGGTAGGGTGAGTACCTTTTCGAATGATCAATTTTTTCATGTTTTCTGTCATGATTTGATATAAAGTACAAAAATTTTCGGGCGCTCAGTGCGCTGTTCATTGACCTTTGAAGTTTCAATCTGAACTCTTAAAATTAGTTGTATAAAGTCTAGCCTGAATCTAGGACTTAACCTACCCAATCACTTCGTCCTATTTTTGTAGACCATTTTGCATTCATTACTGATGAAAATGCTCCAACTTTCATTGTTCTAATTGTAAATGCAGGGCCCTCAGAACCCTAGATATTGCTAACAGGGACCTCCTTTCCCAAACGTACCTGGAAGGCTAGGCTCCGGACCTCTCACCTGTAGATAAATATTAAGTGCTCTTATGTGAAGCCCTCTTCCTCACGAATGAGCCTCATTTCTGCAAATATAGCTTCCACTCCTGAGGGTGGCGCGTATACCGTTCACATGTGAAGAGGGGCTTTCGGGATACGCATTTACTAAGAAAGTAACAATTGAGCCGACAATACATAATTTTTGGAACAAAAGTGGGTTCGCCATGAGGTGAGGTATGTGACTTAATTTTAGTCAAATTAAAGGTATGATTGACGGGTGTAGACTGAGGCAGTTGGAATTTTCTGGCTTCGAAACCCAACTTGAATTTCAACTACTGCCCCCATCACCAGACCCTAGGTACGTCCTTGCATACAAAACATGTACCGCCATGCATAATCCTCCCAACCCAAGTTAATACACACACTGCGATATGAAATGACCGTTAGTCCGACATAGGTACACCAGATCGTGGCGGTTAGGGTAGAGGTGCCAGGTAGGGCAGTTGAAAGGGACTTACGAAATTTGAAAGGACCTCTCCCCTTTAAGAGAATTTTTTCTATGACTTTTCTTAGATGAAGTGCGCATTTCTACATCGAGGTAATTTAAAAGAAAAGAAAATTTACTTACAACTGCAAAACTTAGTAAATACCAAACTGACGGCACTTTAGGAGGCATTTGTGACAAAATAGCCTTGAAAATTCGCCAGACGGAACCTATGGTGAGGTTCCGCTTTCATAATATCACGTCAGAATCACCCCCGCCCCACCCACAAATTTTTCAAGGTAGATATCCCCGCTGAATCTGGCGTGGGCTTATTACCTGCTCTACTAAGCCTGTATTCAGACTATGACAAATTAATAATCAAATTGTCAACCTGTGACTATCTGTTTAGTGTGTGTAAAATGCCATATAAAGAAAGCTAAATGTTTCACTCTTGTGTCCACGATTTTAAAATAACCCAGACCTTCAGGAGTGATTGCCCTCCAACCATACCCTCAATGTAGTGGGCACGTCCTTATGGCAAGCCGTTTTACTTTTTATTCTTTATTTAATGATATCACTAAATAATTGCAGATATCATTAAATCATTTACTGATATCAAAAAAGCGAATTGAAGATATCGGTAAATCATTTAACGATATCAATAATTGTCACGAATTTGTTTATCAAAAATTGAAATCTTGATATCAGTAAATCATTTCATGATATCAGTAAATCATTTACAGATATCTCAAAATGAATTGAAGATATCTATAAATATGGCGAACATATCAAAAATTCCAACAAGTTTAATGATATCAAGAATTCGATTTAAAGATATGTACATATCATTTATTCCTATTTACTGATATCAAGAATTGGAATTAACGATATGCACATATCACGAATTCGAATTCTTGATATCATTAAATATGGCGGACATATCACGAATTCGGCCTTATTTAATGATATCATGAATTCGAATTAACGATATGTACATATCACTAATTCGAATTCGTGATATCAGTAATAGGAATTGGTGATATGTACATATCGCTAAATACGAATTTTTGATTATCATTAAATAAGGCCGAATTCGTGTTATGTCCGCCATATTTAATGATATCACGAATTCGAATTAGTGATATGTACATATCATTAATTCGAATTAGTGATATGTACATATCGTTAATTTGAATTAGTGATATCAATAAATAGGAATTAGTGATATGTACATAGTGCTAATACGAATTCTTGATATCATTAAATAAGGCTGAATTCTTGATATGTGCGTCATATTAACCGATATCTGGAATCCATTTACTGATATCTGTGAATGAATTTTTGATATCATAAATAGAATTAATGATATCTGAAAGACTGACACCATTTTAAGATATCAGTAATTCTTTCTCTGATATCAGAAATTCGATTTCGTGATATCATTAAAAGATTTCATGATATCAGCAATTGTACAACACCAATTGCAGATATCTTTAAATAATTACAGATATCATAAAAGAATTAAAGATATCAGTAAATGATTTAATGATATCTGCAATTATTTAGTGATATCATTAAATGAAGAATAAAAAGTAAAACGGCTTGCCATACGTCCGCACTACCTCGACATCGTATGGTCATTTTAAATTGAGACCCACTGAGGACAAAACCTTGGTTACTCGTCTTTATAGGCATGGTCTCACGTAGGTGTTACCCCGTGTTTATTTCAGGGACTCCCTGTTTAGATCAAGGCAAAAGGTTAACACCGTGATTTCAGAAGTGTGTTCTCAATGTACCCCGGTTCAGTTGATTGGGTTGTGACGGAAGTTATAAATGTTTCGCGGGAATATTTTCTCTAAGTTATCTCCAGATTGTTAGCGAAGGTAATTATTTACAGGCTACGGCGGAAATGAAAACACCATTGACTGGTAGAAGTAAGGCTACACTTAGCTTACTGTCAACCTAATTAAGGCACGAGCCTATGCTACGAAAACTGCTTTATGGGCCTAGCCTAAGTGTAATATTGCTCGCATCCTTTCAAATATTGTCGATGTACTAGTAGGTCACCCAGCTTCATCCAAATTGATCTTGGTCTTGCATTGTTCTTGCTTGCAAGCAACATCATCAGTGCTAAATACTGTATAACATTGCTTATTCGATTATAGTTTCTTCGAGACCAAAGTAGCAGTCTTAGTTTCCCCGGTTTAGTTTATTCATGGAAGTACCACTCTGACTGGTACTTCAATGGTTTATTTCTTCGAATTCGCGGTATCAAACGAAAGGCAAAACACCAAAAGTGGAAGGACGTTAGCCACTACATGATACTTATTTCAAAGTTGTAAGGATTTTCGCTGAAGCAGGCGCGGTTCCAGATCGAGACTTTTGGGGGTCTTGGGGGGGGGGGTTGAAACGGAAGAATCATAAAGTTTTCTTTCAAATACGTAAATCGGCCACGCGCACGCTGAAACCAATGATAATAAAAACAGTACCATAACCAGGGACGGCGCAAGGTTATTTTGATAGGGGACATGGGTTGAGTGATCGCCGTCGTGGAGGAGGGGTCTAAGGGGAGGGGTGTCCCCTTCCTCTGAGAAATTTTTGCTAATTTAAGGTTGCTAAGATGCAAAATGGTGCGTTCTTTGGGTAATTTTTTGACTATATGACTGGAAAATGTTCATAACTTTGTGAACTCTAATTTTTGGTTAGGGTAAAGAGGGCTTCTTAGGAGAAAGGTCTAAGGGGAAGGGTGTTCCCCTCCCTTTGAGAAATTTTTGCTAATTTAAGGTTGCTGAGATGCAAAATGGTGGGGTCTTTAGGTTATTTTTTGACTGATATATATGGCTGGAAAATGTTCATAATTTTGTGAATTCTAATTTTTGGTTGGAGGAAAGGGGGCGGTTCTAGGGGAGAGGTCTAAAGGGAGACGTGTCCCCTCTCCTGTGAGAACTTTTGGTTACTTTAAGGTTGCTAAGATGCAAAATGGTGCGGTCTTCGGGAGAGTTTTGACTGATATATGGCTGGAAAATGTTCATAACTTCGTGAATTCTAATTTTTGGTTGGGTAAAAGAGGGCTGTCCTAGGGGATAGGTCTAAGGGGGAGGGGTCCCTCTCCCCTTTTGAGAAATTTTGGTTACTTGAAGGTTGCTTAGATGCAAAAATGGTGTTGTCTTTGGGATATTTTTGGACCCGATCATATGGGTTCCAAACATTCTTAATATTTTTGGTTAGGTGAAAGAGGAGCCTTTTTTGTCTAAGGGTATGTATCAACAAACCTCCTGAAGTCCCCTTTTTGGACACATTACTGCCTTTTGGTCGGGTTTTACGCAAAAATACGTGCGTGGAGTCCACAGAAATGTTCTCGAACTATTAAGAAAATTTGCCTTGCTTCATTTTTGCATTATAAAATCGTATCTACAGGCTGGTAGAAACCGGAATATGGCCTCTTGGAAGCTCTGGATTAACTATATAGATCAGATATAGGCCTACCCCGCCCTCCTCTTTTCTTCTCCTTTACGTCTTCTTTTCCGACTCTTTTTCTCTTTTCCTGCAAATAACAGGGGGGATAGGCCTCCCTTCCCTCTGAGTGGCACCGCCCCTGACCATGACATAGATGTAACGTATATACAGGCATATATTTCTTTTATTTGGAAAAATGTAGCAAACGTTACTGAGAGATACGAGCAACTGGACCTGTTCACATTAATGGGAATAACGATTCGGCCTGTAGATTTGACTTAAAAGGACTGCTAGTATAGCTTGACGAGATCAGCGACGAAATGACTCGTTTTGAACTTCCAACAGATGATTAATCCGTTAACTTGATTTACATGTACGTACATACTGTCATAGATGTTACCTATGTTACTTATCTGACCCAACTTCCATTATATGAAATCGTGAACCTAACATGTGATTTCGAGACACAGGCGACAGTTTCCCTTGACAAACTAAATCCACTGGACCAAGATGTGCACAAGTGTATTGGGCAATTTTGTTTTTCTCAGTACACGCAAATATAGCATAAAACAACCTCTGAATTTTTTTTTGGGGGGGGGGGGGGCTTGAGCGAACTTTTTTGAGGGGCTTGAGCCCCCAAAGCCCCCCCCCCGCAAAACCGCGCCTGCGCTGAAGCCTATATTATTAGCAATTAACCTTTGCTATTAATTTGGAAATAACTATGGGAAAAATTCCCGTGAAATGTCCCCCAGTTAAAAATTACCATTGCCTTATAGGCTAATGCATTTTAGTACAAGTTCTGGGCCTCTAAAACATACTTCGCCGGCCTGGAAAGTATCTCGCCCTTTCAGTACCTTGTGGGGCTATGGACCTGCATTTAGAAGTAGGTAAAAATTTATGAAAAATCCATCTCGAATAATTTGCCAAGGCAAATAGTAATGAATCTCAAGCGAGTTTCGCCACGCAGCAACTAGCAGTAGTTTATTTACTGCAATACCGGTCTCTTTAGTGTGTGTGTGGGGGGGGGGAGGGGGAGGGTTAGCGTGCTTAGTGTGTACATGTCTGATGGGAAGTGGAGGTACACAAAGCTCTGTACCTGTGATCTATGGTTGATAACACAAACACGGTGTTTAAAACCGCAGAACCCTCCGTTCGGAGGTGGATCGAAATATTAACACCGACACCGAGTAAACCGGTGTTCTCAAGTTACTCGCGCTCAGGGTAACACGGTGTTGCCTTGAGCGTGAGACCACACCATATGTGGCCCCGAGATTTTTCCGATGGAAAATATGGAGCGCCAGCGAAAATAATTAAGAACCCCTGTTCTAGGGTGAAATAAAAAAAAATAATTTTTAGCCTGTATCTCCTTCTATGTATTTTGAAACATTTAATTAAATCCTAACTGTGTAGAGAAGGTGAGGGAGATGAGATGTGAGATTCCGTCGAGTGACTCCTCGTTTTGCAAGTGAACATGACAGTAACATCTACATGTTCTTTACTTCAAACAATTATATTGAATATATGAATCTATGCATACCGTACTTTAGATCAATAAAATACACTTTTTTTTTGCTTTTCTTGCTTTGGGAGCTTTGGATCCCATCCACTTCGACGGATTATCCTTGCACCTGTAGAACTCTTGACACATAAAACTTCAGCTTGGATCAATAGACCCACAAGGCTGGTTATGCGGGACAATGTACCATTTTTGAATTGACAGTGAATAATTAAATCCATAACTGGAAGTACGGGAAACTAAAAGGTTTAGTTCAGTGAGTTGCTTTTTCGTCCTCCGAAAGGGTAACGTTATATTCGGTCATTCGTCTTTACGCTTCACACATTTATTCCAAAAGCGAGTGCAGATTTATCACAATAACTGAGCGTATTAATAGTTTCACTTGCAGATGTATTTACTTCAACCAAGGCTGTCTGAAAGCATGGACAATCTGAGCAGTTTCCGTGGGCTACATGTATTAAAGGCATTTTCCAGTGGCTTTTCAGAAGGGTCTCATGTGAAAGAGAAAGAAATTTGAGTTAATGCCCTCTAAACCTCGTAGCAATACTCTTTTCCTAACTCGAGATATCTCATATTAAAGAGTACTTATTTTTGTCAAAAATACCTCTAGTTTTCATCAAAGTCACAGAATGTTATGTAAAGTGGGCACATTGCCTCAGATTCCTTTTGTCTTTTGTTTTTCTTTATAATTGAATGTCCTGTTGGTCCTTGAAATTTTATACTGTTGGAATGTTTGAATATGTTTCCATGTAGATTTAGCACAAATCTACACCATATGTAGGGCATAACAACAAAGTTGCTAAATATGCCCTACAGCGGCGTCAATATCATAAAGAAATTCAATTCTATGTCAAATTAATAAGCCGCGATGACATGTCACAGACTTCCCATTATGCACTTCATCTTGAGAAAAAAATGCATTTCTTTGAAAATTAATATCTTCCAAACGCTACAAGCTATTGAGATACGGTTTTCACCTCCTAACTGAGAACATTTTTCTGCATTTTTGAACTCATTGAATTTTGTCTCTGGCAAATCCCTTTAAGTTACTTGCTGTCAATTAATGAGTACTGTACAATCCTACATTAAAGTGTAAATATTTGTTTCACGGGAAATAAATATTTAGGATGAGTAACATGAGTAACATCCAACAAGATCATGAACAATATTATTGTCTTATTTCATGATCACAAGTGGATATTTGCCTATGAGTTGGTATTAGTGTTATCTCGGCAACAAAACGTGTAAGTATATCTACGTATATCACGCCCGAAATAACGTAAAAATATCTGATATGTTAATCAGTGGCGTAGATAGATATTTTTCGTGGGGGGGGGGGGCGCAAAAGCAAAAAATTTTCGACAGATTTTTATCTTGAAGTTATGATGTACTATCTAGGCGTAGCGCCACCATCATCTGGCGTGTAGCGCGCGGAAAAAATTAGATTAAAATATCTCCGAGATTGCCTTAAATGACATTGCCAGGCCTTGTCAGTAACCATTTCGATGTGTAATTCTGCTTAAAAACAGCGACCGCCCCCTTCCCCCTCTAGCTACACCACTGATGTTAATGGTTGTGTATGTTGCCCTAATGCACGTTTTCTTCAGGGCCTTTAATGTTGATAAGACTCCCCTTGTATCAAGTGGGTATTCAACTCTTACACAGATACATAACTTCAAGTTTATCAAATTAAAAAGTTTGAATACAAAGTTACATTTAACGTTTAAACTGAGACGAAAGGAAACTCTTGAATTACCAATAAGAATGCTCTTATCAAAGTTGAGATCCTGTGAAAATGTCTAATTCTCCTAAATAATCCAAACACAAGATAGTATACGTCAAATCTGAAGTCCGCGATACCTACACATTCCATACTTTCTTTTTAATCCATGAGTCATAATAATTAAAATTTGAGTAATTTCTCAGCCATCTCTTTTCCCCGCATTCGTTACACCCACCAAACCAATTCGGTCCGTAAGGACTAAAGGAAGAAACAGTATGTAAACCTTTATCTAGTGATTCTAAATTCTCTATGAGTCTGCAAACACCTTCCTCGGTGAAGGCCAGAATGGAATTAATTGGGTTTGTTGTTGCTTTTCCTAAGAGCTTCCACTCAAAATAAGAATCGTAGAGTTCCTTACTTTTTGATACATTCAAAATATGTTCTGCCAATTCCTTCATTGAACCAAAGTCGTCTGCATGAATGAAAGAATTATTTGGAGCAAGTCTTTCGTAATCTCTCTTGGGAGCTCCAACAACAACTGGAATAGCATCAAGATGGGCCAGAGCTTTCCAAAACTTTTCAGTAATATATCCTCCGCAACAGCTGTTTTCCATAGCCAGATAAAACTTATAACTCTTAAAAATGACTCCGCACTGCTTCTGATGCTTAGGACAATTAAGAGTACCACAGGCTCCGTACGTGTCCAATGGAAGATATTTGGATAGGTCGTTTGCAAAATCTGATCTCCTCCACATTAGAGTTGAACAGTGACTTGATACCCAGACGATCAATTTTGTTTTCTTGTTAAAATTGGATTTGGCGTAATCTAATGGCTTTTGCTTATCAGGGACGAATTGTCCGTATGGTACTGAAATGTCTGCTTCAGGATGGTAGGTGAATGAAAGATTAAAATGAATATTCATATATCTCGGGGGGCAAATTAGAAAAGAGGTGAAGGGGCTCTCCTCCGTTGTGTGAACCCAGAGTTGCCTGCTATGACGTAATCGTTGTAACTGGGTCCAATCATGGTAACCTAACGTCTTTCCTGCGAAGATTAGAATATCAGCTTGGGTAATGCTGTCATCGTCTCCTGGTGCCTTTCTTATAAGAATGGACGAATTACTGTTAGCATTACAACGTATTTCACGTGGTAATGTGTACACCTTGTACCAATGTTCTGACATAGATACAACGACAATATCATAGGAATACAGTATAGTGTCTTTTGATTGTTTTATAATATGAGAACTGAGTGCGTCATCACTCTCAAGCTTGAATGTTCTCATCCCACGATCTTTTTCTCTTAACAAAAAATGTGTCAAAGGTTGACGAAAATTTCTGTGTTTATAAGGTGGAACCCTCTCCTGTTCACGAAACCGTGACATCGCGGATATAAAAGTATACACACAAATGAAAGCAACAATAACACACTGAGAAATGTTATATTTCGTTGACATCATCTTGGCTACATGAAACACGGCAAAGGCTCAGAGGATTTTTTGTCATTGAAATTTTTCAAAAATTCGAGTCACGTCAATAGTCTGGCTACAAGGAGAGTGCTTACAAATATGTTTTCCATTCCTGTAACAAAAACATGCTAGAAGTTCATCCACAGAACAGCATCTGTTTACCGCTGTAATAAGTGATTCTGTAAGCATGGCCTGATTATCTCAATGTGGCAATCCAACTCTGGTTTTAGTCAACGAAACTTTGTCAACTGTTGGCTTATGCTGTGAGTCAACACATGTGCAATTGAAAATTTCTCTTAGTTGAGAGCTCGCTTGTCTCCGGATGCCAGAGTTCTTTTTAAAACACAGCAGCAACCCCTTGTTGTTTCCAAGCAAGGTCTGAACCGGCAAGGAGGCTTTAATTCAGGAAACTAATCACGAAGCAACGCGTTTTGAAAATGCGAGGGTAGGCAGCACTTCCAATGGCTGGCAACCACAGGAAATCTGCTTTGCATTTTACCGTATGCAACCCATGTAGTAATACCAGGGAAGAGTGAGGACATGAGAGTGGACATGTAACCAAACCAGTTGTATTACCAGATTACTCAAGAAAGTTAGATTATTACCCCTCATGAAAAATCCGTTGGAATAATTGAGATATCTTCTACCGTTCTCAAGATATTCCTCTTCAAAGTTTTACCATTTTTTTGTTCATTAGCTATACAAAAATTTGATGTGTAGTGTTGCCACAGTGTCTGTAGTTCTTTCGTAAGCTCTTTATGAATTATCTCTAAGTTACTTAGTAGCTACTTTCTAATTTGGAGTTTAAGTTTAATGTGGATACTTTTCAAAGAACTAACTAGCTGCTTTTAAAATAAACCAATCAGCGACACATTACGATTAGTAGTTCCACGCACCACTTCTAAGTCATATGGTGACCGTGCGTTTATGGTAGCTGGGCCCAGACTCTGGAATTCCCTCCCACTCTCTCTCAGAAGTGTCAAGGATACTTCCAAATTTAAATCTTGATTGAAGACTTACCTTTTCAATCTATAGTCATATCTCAATTAAGTTTCGTCTTCTTGTGGATTCTATATATTAATTATTATTTTTTGTAAAGTGCACGTGAATGACTTTGTCACATCGTGCGCTATATTAAATCTAATGTATATATATATCCCAAAGTTACAGGTGCCCTTGAAATAAAGGCTAAACAAACAAATGATAACATAGCACCTATTTGATGAGTACCTCATTGTACGTCAGAAATTTGCATAAGTAGTTCATGTTTATTCATGATGTCAGTGAAAACTGTAAATGTATGTTAAACTGTAGATGAATTTTAATGGGAATTGCCACTATTTGTAACATTTGTTAATGCTTTTTACAACAAAATCAGTAGGTATCACATTTACATGTCAACAGACTTTAATTAAGTCTATGTTGGACTACATTATATTGTCACAAATAATGTCAAATGAAACTATTCACTTCTATTAACTTTCATAATCACCTCTTTTTCAACTTTTTCAGCTTTTCGCCAACATGGGCTGTTACGCTCGACACTTTTTCACCACCATAGGGCGGGTGAGATTCCGTAATTCCTTGGCAGTTGAGCCATACGCAGTCATATCAGTTGGAGTCGAGATACAGCTGTCATGGCCAGTTTATTTCCATTAGTAACTACTCATATAGGGAACCTGAGGTGGGACGCGCGAGGTGGCAGGAACTTCATGAATGATACTGGTCTACACTACCCCACGGAACGGACTCCGTTTACCCAGCCCCTCCTTAAGGCTTCCCCAACACCGTCCGTCAAAGCGAAGAGGACTGCGTCCAGTTTTGGACGCAAACTTCATTCCCATATTATGACGTATTCATGTACTCTGGCATTATTCATGCCATTGTTGTCTGTGCTCCTGTTGACGGAGACTGAAACCTGAGAAATTCGATCATTACCGTGAGGCATCAGGGTATATAGCAACTCCCCGGTTGCATAACTACCTTTGCAGTAGGTTCCACTAAGGAGTACGTACCACAATTACATACACTGTGGGTGACATTGGCTACTGCATTATTTAAAGGCAGTAGACAGTCCCCCTCCCCACCCCCCCAAATTGCTTAGTGCAGCCCCCAAATTACTTAGTGAATGTCTTAGGGCCACATTTTTCTATGAATATCCAGAGAATTTGGTCGGTGTTCACTTGTGTGGGCGTTACTTATATGGCTGCATAAGGAATATGCCGTAAAGCCTGCTACGTAGGCAAGATCCAAACGTGTCCTCTTTTGCGTATGGACGTGCGTTGGGTTAGGTGTACATATGGTGTGACAAAAGTCCTTAACATCTGAGCCGGTTTTCATCAACTTAGTGGAATAACACCTCACGGGCCCCTGGAGCTAAAGGTGGAATTTAGTGCAAAACGGCTTTTCCTTTTGCTTTTACTAATTAAAAACATTGATTTGATAAGAAACTGTCAGGTGGGTCATGGAAACTTCAAGTACGACCCAAAATGCATGGCTGCTAAAGAAACTCCAGTCCAGGTGACAAGGTGAAAGGTCGGTGTAGATTTTAACGAAATAATTTGTTTCAACTGAAAACTCCTAAGTGGCTCTCCCGCTTTTTTTAACTTTGGTGAAATGTTACTCAGAGTAAATCGCTGTGACTCGCACCCCCCAAAACAAAGATCAAAGGTGAAATAGGGGCAAAATTGATTTTTCTTTTTGTTTTGAATATTACTCCAAAGAATTATTTTACTGGCAAGGTCCAGTACAGATAAACTGAAAATGTAAGTGCTGTCGAAACACGTGGTTCCCAAACTAAAGAGGAACTATGGTAAGTGTATACGTCAGTGTAGTGTTGTGTCGGAAACTGCTTTCCATCTAGCTTGGTGGGGACGTGTGTCTTGGAACCTGATATAACTCTAAAGAAGGGAAAACCATTAATTGGCGTAAAAAGTTTACGAACTTCAAGATGTTATGACCCTTTATTTCTCTGGTTTGGATTCGTTTGCTAATCCTTACCAGTTACGAGTATCAGGTACTTCACTCTCTTCACTGTTAGTTTATCATCTCGATAGCTCAGTGTTCTTGACCACGATAACTTCACATTATGAAGTTCATCTTGAGTGGCAGATCAGATTTGAATTGGGCCGCCTGGTCGCTCCAGATGTGGATATCCAGTCTTCTAATATCAGAGTGAGGTTTTAAGAACAAAACTGATTCCTTGATTTACATTTGGCACTCATTTTTATTTTGACGATTAATATCAGTTATTTGTCATGCTACATCCTTTAAAACGAAGACAAAACCGTAATATATATATATATATATATATACACAATAGGAAAAGAAAGAAACCCACTACGATGAAGGCATTTATGGAAATATTGTTGGAGTCTTCGGAAACTAAATCCTAGAATCATCTTGACTGTTTTGAAAGTGATACGACTGAATCTGTCTGTAAACGGCGGCGCACTTCAAATTCTAGATTTCTGATCATATTCCTGACAATGTGTTATTCTTCAATGAAAGGTTAAAATGATTTTTTGATCATAGAGCTCACATTATAGACTGACGTAAAACACGTCATCAATATACGCGTTGGGTCAAATTGTACCATGCAGTTTGGGTCGTAGCGTGTTAAATACAAGAGGCGAAGGGTAATTCCCCCCGGTAGGACCAAAAAACAAAAATCTGCCCCAGAAATACCTTCGGAAGGGCTAAAATAGAAAATGTCAAGCAATTAGCCCTCCATCTTTCCCACACCTCTTCATAATTGCCTAAGAAGAAAATGTAAATAGCCATCGTGGACCACCTTATAGCCTGCGTTTCTTTTTAGTAGTACTTTTTTCCAAAATATTTGTAAAGAGTCCTTCTGATGAACATTAAAGTTGGTACTTTGTTCATAATAATTACTTCTCATTGGTCGCATGAACGCTACCCAGGGTAGATGACAGGTGCTTGTGTTCTGTAAAGCTCGGGAGTACATCTTCCTCCGTTCAACAACACCTTAAATGGTGATCCCAGATGAAGAATTGGAAGCATGCAACTGCTATACTCTTGCCTAGCTATCCTTGGTCTTAGGACTATAGTCAAAAATAGCATATACGGCATATACGGATATCACCAGTGCATTATCAGACACGCCTTCCTTGGTGTATTAAAGATGAACCATAATGGCTTTCGTCCTAACCTTAAATTAATTAAAGTTAACCACTAACAGAAACCGTTTTTGGTATTGCTACGCATCCAAAGGGCAATGATGTAAACACCCTGTATTGTTCTACAGCTAACGTCGTATATTGAGCACTCTACTACGCCTTTGGTGCGCACCGTATTCATAATTATATATATATATATATATATATATATATATATATATATATATATTTCAACACAAAATTCAATTACTCTGACCCGTCATGTTTATGCTTACAAACTTGTTTCGTGCAGACAACTGTCTGTACTCTTCAGAGCGTACATGGCAAGTGAATCAAAAGATATAGAAAGCACGGAACACGTACTACAGCATAAGAGGATTTAAAGTGCAGTCACCCTAGGCTAAGCAAGTTCCTGTAAGGATGTTAAGCCTATTGTAGTACCAAGCTAAGGCGGTTTAACATTAAGGAGTAGAAATTTCTTAGAATGCCTACAAGATGTTGAAAGTTCATTTCTTTTGTTAAGGCTAGCCATGTGTGGCTTGCAAATGATGAAAAACTTTTCCCAATTGCAAAGATTGCATCTGTTAGAGGCTGGGTTGAAAGATTTAGCATTCTTAATGACCTTCCATGACACACTATAATTTACATTATTTTCTTAAAATAACCTTAAAGAAAGTAGTGTAAATTATAGTGTGTCATGGAAGGTCATTGAGAAGGCTAAATCTTTCAACCCAGCCTCTAACAGATGCAATCTTTGCAATTGGGAAAAGTTTTTCATCATTTGCAAGCCGCACATGGCTAGCCTTAACAAAAGAAATGAACTTTCAACATCTTGTAGGCACTCTAAGAAATTTCTACTCCTTAATGTTAAACCGCCTTAGCTTGGTACTACAATAGGCTTAACATCCTTACAGGAACTTGCTTAGCCTAGGGTGACTGCACTTTAAATCCTCTTATGCTGTAGTACGTGTTCCGTGCTTTCTATATCTTCTGATTCACTTGCCATGTACGCCCTGAAGAGTACAGACAGTTGTCTGCACGAAACAAGTTTGTAAGCATAAACTTGACGGGTCAGAGTAATTGAATTTTGTGTTGAAATATATTTAGCTCTGGGATACCTATTGAGCACTCTCGGAATATGCAAGCTGGACTTATCTCCTTTTGGACTATATATTTATATATATATATATAGAAATTAAAGAACGATCCAAAACGGAAGATGGACAAAATGAAGTACTAATGTTTTAATTAGCAGCCATATATTTCTACCCCACCTGGGGTCTTCTTCATTAGCCATATATATATATATATATATGTATATATATATGGAATCTACTCTGAGCTGCACTGATAAGATCTAACAAGATCGAAACAGTTCTGTCTGCAGATTGGGTATATATATATATATATATATATATATATATATATATATATATATATATATACTTCAAATAGTTCAAAAATAATATCACAAGACCCTTGAGAACAGATGAGCATCTGAAATAATTTTATGTGTGTGGCTCAGTGATGAAGAGAAATTGGATGTCATCTGGGCAGATGCTTAAAGAATATCATTTTTATTTCTATATAATTTTATCATCGTTATATGTAATATTTCAAGTACTTTTTGCACATTTTCATAATGTACAAGACAAATTTAATAGATCTCCTCTGAAAAACATCAATCATTTCAAGAATTTTAAATTTCATGGAGGTAGTCGATTTTAAGGAACAAGAAAAAGGACTGTAACTACAAATGACTAGCCCTATTGCTTACTCTTTAAATGTAAAAGAGAGACTACAGTGACCACACTTTTAAAGAGTTGAATTCGATTGAGATTCCACTCCGCTTGGAATGGTTATTAACTCTAATTAAATGAAAATCTTACTCGATAGAGAGTGGAATGTCACTCTAAAGCGAGAGTGGTCGCTGAAGTCACTCTTTTTGGTAGAAAATTCACTCTTTTACATATAGAGAGTATTTCACAATAAATATTGCAGTCTTAAGATGCATTTACTCATGCCAGAAGAAGCTTACCTCCATAAACAGGATGTTTCTCAAGAAGAATGCAGTACTGTCAGACTGTCGAGGGGTTTGGAGAAAATGTGATGACAACAACACAGTAAAGCTCTATACTCTCTTAATGTAAAAGAGTGAATTTCACTCTTCGACGATTGCCTACAGTGACCACTCTTTCTTGGAGTGAAAATTTCACTCTGCTGGGAGTGGTAATTCACTCCAAATGAGTGAATTACCACTCCGGGCAGAGTGGAATGCCACTCGAAACAGAAGAGTGGTCAATGTAAGGGAATCGTCGAAGAGTGAAATTCACTATATTACATACCAGCAGAAAACACGTTATAAAGATATGGCGTCGCTGTGCTTAGGTTTGCAGCGCTGGCAGGGTGGTCACACACCGAACGCAAGCCCGGCGCCTTAAAGAGGACCTTAAGTCTAGAATTACAAGAATATATATTTTAGAGGTTAAAAAATAAAATTTATTTATCCAACTCCCATTTCCATAGCTTACTCTGTTGCTGAGGTATAAAATGTTGAAATTTATTCACTTAATTTGAAATAGTCTAGTGGGCAGTAATTTGTGATGTCCTTCTTGTACAACTCACACTACTCGCTTTAATTTATTTCCCTTTTGAAATTAAGATGTTAAAGTGACCTTGAAACATTTACTTTTCCCTTGCATAGCAAGTTGTACGGAGAGGGCTTATAAAGCTAAGTCACCCTGTAGCATTAAGTCAGTGATCACACTTAGGCACAAGGTCCCGAGGCTTTCGAAAAAAACAAAGAAAAACAAAGACGGTAATCTGAGTAGTACAAGAATGATATCACAAATTATTGTGCAATCTACCACTTTTTAATTGAATGACTAAACTTCAGCATCTTATATTTGAGCCTAGGGATGTCCCGTGAAGATGGGAGCTAGACCATTAAGATGCATTTGTCAAGATTTATAACATATAATTTTTAAATTTTAGACTTTAGTTACACTTTAATTCCTTACAAAGGGGTACATTTGGCATGCCTAAGTCCTCGACATTTGAGCAAGAAAGGGCTCAAATGTAGTTTTGTGCATTTAACACGTACGTCACGAGCAGTTAGGACGGAGCCAACGATGGAAAAATCATTCTCCTAACTGGGGAGACGGAATTTCCAGATTGCGAAACCAGCAAGCCAAAGAAAACCGGAAGGACGGCAAGCCAAATTTTTCGTCCGGCTGTCGCGTCCAAAACTTGGGTCTTAATTGAAAAAAGTTTAGAAATTTGGAAATTGTTATAAAAGGAAATTTGATATATCATGGAAAAGCATGTTTTTATTTAAGTATCTGGGATCCTTGAGAGAAAAATTAAGTTAACTGTAGGGGGGGGGACGCCGTCTTTGGGAATTTTAATACTTTGTCATACTCAGACGGGCGGCTCCTGGACAAAATTGGATGCAATTTCCTTAAAGGTGAGGACGCAGTCCCTTACCGACCCCACCCCCCCCCCGACACTAGACCTCGACAGTTGTTCGTATGGTGCATCCAGTTCATCAGTCTAGAAAACAGTTGGGTAAATTTCACCGATTGGTGCTCAAAATAAAGGAAAATAGGGTGCTCCTTGCAGAATACTTAAGGATGGATCCAGCTGAGTTGGATCAGTTACTGTAGTAAGTCCTATAATTTAGAGACAATATATTATCAACAATAGGGTACCTGTTACCGTTCCCAAGAGACTAGCAAAATCTTTGAGGTTTGTATTGAAACTAAGTACTTTAATTCAATTAACGTTCCATGAACATTAGAGACCAGCTTGAGTGGTATCATGGCCTTCATTTATGCTACATTTGGCGCACAAAAGCGAATGTAGTATCTGTTTCAATTTAATTACTGCGAGCACCTTTTTCAATTTTAATTAATTGAAGCATTACAGCAGGCCTATAAGATTTAAATGATTGCTCTACAATCCTACTAATGGCTTTTATTTACGTAACCTGTATGGAAATTTTTGAAAGATGTCGATAAACAAAGAAGCACTTCTAAGAAGGCCATTTGGCATATCTCAAGTGTTCAAATGATTCCTTTATATTAACTGCTTGATAGCATCTTTTCTACTCTGTTTATAAAGCACCCTCAGCTCAGCATCGCACGGCAAGATAAGCCGTCCGGTGTGCCCAACTTTAGGTTATCCCTAATGTTTAAATTTTTCCAAGCGTTGCAGCACAGCTTCCAAGGTGATCGTCCCTTGTCACAGAAAAGGGTCTTGTTTAATCACGCAAGTGCCATGTCACGTTTAGAATTTCGGGGAACTCTCCACCATCGTTTTTGTTGATTCATCTTTAAATTAATATTAAACTTTGAATAATTTCTTAGCCATTCTTTATCACCACATTCATAACAACCCCCAAACCAATTTGGTCCGTACGGATCAAAAGACGGAGCAGCCAAAGAATCTGCACTGGATGACTTTACAAACTTGGTAAGTTTACACACACCGTAGTCGCTGAATGCCATTCTGGATTCTACTGGGTTCTTTTGAGGTTTTCCTAACCTTCTCCATTGAAAATAAGAGTCATACAACTCCTTTTTGCTTGATACCTCTAAAATATATTCTGCCAACTCCTTCAATGAACCAAAGTCGTCTGCATGAATGAAAGAATTATTTGGAGCAAGTCTTTCGTAATCTTTCCTAGGAGCTCCAACAACAACAGGTATGGCTTCAAGATGGGTCAAGGCGTCCCAGAACTTTTCAGTTATATATCCTCCACAACAGCTGTTTTCCATAGCCAGATAAAACTTGTAACTTTTAAAAATCCCTGTGCATTTTTTGTACTCCTTAAAAGGACAGTCAAGAGTACCGCAGGCTCCGTACATGTCCAATGGAAGGTACTTGGCCAAGTCGTATGCAAAATCTGATCTCCGCCACATTTGGGTTGAACAGTGACTTGATACCCAAACAATCAATTTTGTTTTCTCATTGAAATAAGATTTGATGTCAACTTCTTGTTTTTTGCTGAAAAGTATAAACTGTCCGTATGGTACTGATATATCTGCTTTGGGATGGTAGGTGTATGATACATTAAAATGAATATCCATATCCATCGGGGGAGGGGGGCATGTTGATAAAGAAACGTATGGGCTTTCTCCTGTCGTGTGAACCCATAGTTGCCGGCCATGACGCAATCGTCGTAACTTGGTCCAATTAATTGAGTCCCGAAAATCGTGGTTCGAGAAGATTAAAATATCAGCTCGTCTGATATTGTCTTCATCTTCATCGGTTGCTTTTCGTATCAGAATGGACGTATTGGTATTTTTACAATATATTTTACGTGGCAAAATTGAATGGGAGTACCAGTAACGTGTCATAGAAACAACGGCCACATCGTAAGAATACGACTTATGTATTGTTTCCTCTGGATTGCATCGACTGATTGTATTATTGCTAGCCTTTGTGAATATTCGTGTTTTATTACCGATGCCTTTCAATTCAAAATACCTCGAAGATTTATAAAAGGATTTTTGTTTGAAGGGTACCATCTCTCTCTCTTTCCAGAAAGTAACTGACGTTAGAGAAATTATAAACAAGTATACACAAATGAGAAAAACAATTGCACACAGAGAGATAAAATATTTCGTAGTCGACATCCTTGTCACATATTATCTACTGTAGTGTTGAAGAAGAAAACGTTGGATATTTTCATAAGATCAAGATATGCTCCTACAAAAAACAGTGTGCAGTATTCTTTATTTGGAACATTTGAGAATCTAACCTCTAGTTAAGCGGCCGTGACTTCGTTGTCAGTAGTGTTGCCATCACGAAGGTCACTTGTTTTGTAATGTGGGCCTGTGCGTTACGCAACTAATACTCACATAGAACAAAAGAAAGATGGTGCAGATTATTTGCTTCCGGGGTCAGATTTAAAATGTCCTGCTATATCGTTCAAAAGGTAGTAAAACTGCCTTATTCAGTAAAAGGTCAAATGGAGAGGTACTAAAGGTCGAATTCTCCAATGAGAATTCTATTTCCCTTGACAAAAACATTTATATCCATCTTCTTCTCCATGTACTGCATATTTTCTCTCTCCTCCATTCTTACACGGCTCGGACGAGATTCAAGCACTGGAGCAGATTCGAGATGTGTGGCAACTTGGGATTCGTTTAACAAGATAAAGGGTAAGCGAGGAATCAATTCGCCGTGAAAGACTGTATACAGTATAGGATTGATAAGCAAATTGTACCTGCTCCACAGAATATCCTGTTGTATGCGTTGAAGAGAATTGCTATCCTTTAATCAGAGAGTTCTGGTTGTAACACCTTGTTAATGAAAACTCATTGGTAACGGCAACTCCTTGATAGTAGCAACTCCCTGGTAATGGAAATACTTTACTAGTGGCAAATGGTAACTCTTTGATACTGTCAACCCCTTGGTATGGGTAACTCCTTGTTGGGATAATGACGTTAGTATACTTCTAGTTGCAGTCTTCAAACATACCTTTTCTCATTCCAACAAACAAATTACTTGATGGCTAATAAGCTTACTGTTTCTCCACTGATAATGCAGTATTACTATTACGCAACGACACTGGTTAGGTACCAGAGAAGCATAACTCTTCTTGCGGGGGCGTGCTTCATTATGGCTTGTTATTGCCTCACGTCAACAGGTGATTGAATAAACAGTTAAGTTTGTTGTTCTTTGGGGACGTAGCTCTGGGCCTTTGGAAAAGCAGAACTCCTTCTGGAGTAACTTTGGTTTAGCCCCTTGGCTCTTCGTCAAAGATTCGAGGGAACCCTCCCCCCCCCCCCATTTTGAAAAAGTACTATATAAAAGTGTTTCCAGTTTCAATTGTTAATGAGAAATTTCCTCTTTAGTGCGGTCTGCACCCGGCACGTCGATCGCTACAAAACTGGGTTGAGTATCTGCAGTGAGACTGCTTAAATTAAGTGCTACACTACTAAACAGAAGTGGGTGAAACCTCTCCGAAAAGAATTACTACTTGGCCTGCTCATTAAAGTGTATCTGATGTCTAAACTTTCAAATATGTTACAAAGCTTGGAAAATGCATCTAAGTGGTCAACCCCCATTTTCACAGGACATTCCTGAGCCGAGATATAAAATTTTGGAAGCTTATTCACTAAAGTTAAAAACCGTAGATTGCACAATAATTTGTGATGTCATTCTCGTACTACTCAGATTACCCGTCTTTGTATTTCTTTGTTTTTCGAAAGCCACAGCACCTTCTGCCAAAATGTGATCACTGCCTTTCGGTTATAGGGTGGCTTGGCTATATAAGGCCTCTTTGTACAAGATGCTGTGCTAGGGAACAGTAAATATTTCAAGTCATACAATCATCTCAATTTCAAAAAGGAAACAAAAGGACATCACATACAAGAAGGACATCACAAATTATTTCGTAATCGACTATTTTAAATTGACCGAAAAAATTTTAATATGTTATATCTCAGCAACGGGGTAGGCTATGAAAATGGGAGGTGAATGAATGAATTTATTTTCCAACCTTTACAATACATATTCTTGTAATTCTAGACATTAGGTCCACTTTAATGTATCAGGTCGGGAGTTCCACTGTGTATAGCTCTTTAGCCGTGTAACGTTAACTGTGAAGATGAGGTAAGGGTAAGAATAGTATGTAGACGATGAGATTGACGAGTAAAACAGTTGTGGTCTACAAAATTTTTGGTAAAGAATTCTGAAAATGATTTCGGTAAAAGGGCTATGCATTAAACGACAGGTGAATGAAGCAATGTTAAGGTTGATCATATTGAGCAGTTTCAAAAGATTAAGAAAATTATACAACATGCTAGTGTGATCACGGGGTCCAGCGGATAAATAAATGTAGCAGATAACTCTCTTTTGTAACGAACCAGCTTGTGAAGGTAAGAGGTTTTCGTGTATGACCAAACTATGGAACAATACATTCGGATGAGGATACACAAGAGCAAGGTAAATTATACGGAGAATGCTTTTTGGCAACAAATGCTTTAATCTACCAGTTACATCACTTTTTTTAGCAAGTTTTGAAGATATATGATTGGTGTGCTCATGCCAGATAAGCGTTCAGTTAATAATGACGCAAAGAAATTTAACACTTTTGGCTGGTTTAAACTTGAGTCCATTTATGGAAATGCTGAAAACATGGCGATAACTATTATTAAATACGATATAATGTTTCTTACTGATACTCAGAGATAGCGTAATACCTGAATACCTGGGAACCAATCGGAGAAGAGGCTTATTTAGTTAACAACATTGCTTTCAAGCCTTTGATAATGGTCATTCTCAGTAAAGCAAATATCAGAGTACAAATTCCGCTTTCTTAGAAATCAAAGTATTATCATTCATATAAATAACAAAGATTAAGGGCCAAGAATTGACCCTTACGGTATACCACATCTTACAATTTGTAATTTTGACTTTATATTTTTAAATGATTTAAATTGTAGCCTGTGAAAGCTGGAGAGAAATAGCTTCAAACCAATGTAGGCAAATACTTCCAGTACCATAGCGCACAAGTTTCTGTAAAAAATTCCCCGATCAATTGTGTCAAATGCCTTTGAAAGATCAAGAAACACCCCAAAAAATAGTATTGTCAATAGAACTCCGGAATTTGTCAATGGCTTTAATAAGAGCACCTTTTTTGTAAATTGGGACAACTTTAGCTGTTTTAAGATTGTTTGGAAAAATTCACTCATTGAAAGACAGGTTAAAAATATACTTAGTAAATGTACGGAATAACATTACGCAACTAGAGGTCGAAACCCACCATAGCCCACAGCTTTATATTAGGATTTAGACACTCTAAAGAAACATTGGCGACTTCATCTTTACTATAAGAGTGAATGAAAGCATGAGTTGGACCTGTTGTCTAGCATTCGCTTCTTTAGGCGTGTATTTTGTGGAATTTTGGTTGCAAGAGATGGACCAAGGTTAACAATAAAGGCATTGAATATATTAGCAATAGTTTCTGGATCTGAAATCTTGGTATTCCTATTTGTGAACTAATCAAGTAATTACTTTGTGATCGTCCTTTGCATAGAATGTCATTTATATTTTGCCACTTGCGTTTCATGTCATATTTAGATTTGGTGAATATATCACAATAATGCATCCTTTTGATATGCGCATTACATGATTTAGCTTATTAAGAAAATGGTTATAGGTCTTTCGATTCCTAAGTGTAGGAGTCTTCAGATAACTCTTGTAGAGCTTATCTTTAGTTTTGATGAAGCTTACAATGCCTCTTGTGATCCATTATTGTTTTATTTTTTCATGTTTGTTTAATGCTGTGGTTGGGAAAGGTGAATCGTAAATATGGAGACAAGTTTAATGAAAGTTTTGAACGCTAGACTGTGTCTTTAGTTTAAAAAATTTCATACCAATTAGTACACGAAGTCCTCGTACAAAAAGTTTTATGTTGCTATCAACATACTTGTGGATGTAGATTGGTTCCTTTTGATGACGTTTTGTCTGAAAAAAAAATGAATTTGTGAAAATGGGAAGATGCTCGCTTACATCAGTGACTAGAATACCAGATACGTCAATGTGAGCCTTGGAAGCAATATTGCTAACATTTGTGATTATATTTTCAATGAGTGAAGCTGAATTGTTTGTCAGTCTTGTGGCTTTGACAGGTTTGTTGATGGTAGGACTGAAACCACAAGCGATTAATAATATTAACAAATCAGATGAATTAGTCAGACTTACAAAGGTCAATATTGACGTCACCCATTATATAACATTATTGACCTTCTAATAATATATTGTTAAGAACATCGTACAAGTAATCATTGAACCTATAGCAGTGCTACCGTCAGGAGGACGATACACCACTCCTCATTTGACTATGTGCCTCAGTGTAGGAATACGCAGTTCT
Organism: Holothuria leucospilota; assembly: GCA_029531755.1. Classification (NCBI taxonomy): domain Eukaryota; kingdom Metazoa; phylum Echinodermata; class Holothuroidea; order Aspidochirotida; family Holothuriidae; genus Holothuria; species Holothuria leucospilota. The sequence continues at coordinate 42,953,670 of CM055971.1, forward strand.
ATAAATATGCATTGAACATCTATATTGAAATAAGAAAGGTCTCTACGAAAAGTAAAATGAAACTGGCTACTAGCGAACATTGCAACGCATCCACCTCTTTTTCTTTGACGATGACTTTCAATTAAAGTATAATTACTTAAGGTGACATTCTGCGACCTGTTCTCATTGGGCCAACTGGCCAAGTTTCAGTAAAACCAAGCACAGAAATGTTACGGTATGACGTAATAACGACAGGTAGTCAGTCACATGATTAAAGTGGACCTAAAGTAAAATTCAAAAATATATATTTTAGAGGTTACAAAATTAATCTTATTGGTCCAACTCCCATTGTCATAGCTTATTCCATTGCTGAGATATTAAATGTTAAAATTTATTCACTTAAATCCAAACAGTTCATTGCGCAATAATTTTTGACAATCTTGTTGTACAACTCACATTAAATGCTTTGTTTTCTTTTAAAATTAAAAATGTTTATATGACCTTGACCGCTTCCTGTTTTCTTGCATGACATGCTGTACAGAGAGGGCTTATATAGTCAAGTCACCCCAAAGCAGTAAGAACGCGATCACATTTTGGCACAAGGTGCGGTGGCTTTCAGAAAAACAAAGAAATACAAAGATTGTAATTTGAGTAGTACAACAATGACATCACAAATTATTGCGCAATCTACCTTTTTAAATCGAGTGAATAAACTTCAACATTTTATATCTCAGCTTAAGAAAGTCCTGTGAAGATGGGAATTGGACCATTGGAATTCAGTTTTCATGCTCTGTAATATATATTTTTGAATTTTCAGACTTTAGGTACACTTTAATGTTCCTCACTAAGCAACGTCAATTAAGATGAAAATACTAAAAGTTCCTTTCTCCTAGCGATTAAACTCATCGATATCAAAGTACTTTGAAATTACAAAAGTATCTACTCGAAACACAGGGAATTCGATTTTGGAATGAGTCAGGCCAGTTTCTTTCTAGATCAATTGATCCAGCCAAACAGGATCGGAATTCTGCATTGTTATCAATGTTAAAGAACAGAAGTTCATATAAATTACCGTATTTCCTGACGCAGGAGAGCTTGGGAGTAAAAAGGCTTCTTTGCGAAGCCGTTAACTTAGAATTTGGTGTCATGACAGTAATTGCACGTACATGTTTGCATAAAATACATGTCGAAAGACTCAATTGCGTGGGAGCACCCCACCCCTATGGTGAAAAAAAAACTATGAAGAAAACCACGATAATAATAATTGAACAGACTGCCGTATGAAAGTAACCCAAACACATAGCAAGAACAGAGAGATATAAATACTCGTGTAATAAGATAAGATAAGATAAGATAAGATCAACTTTATTAAACCCCACAGGGGTAACTGAATGCTCGCATAAAACAGTACAAAAACACTACAATTACAAAATTTATACATGCAGACAACATTAAGAAAATAAAAGAAGGAAATACGAGAAAGTAAAAATATAAAGCAATAGGAACTAACCTGGCAAGTAATAGCGTTGAAAGTAAGATAAGGAGATTAAGACAAATTACAAAATACATACATGTAAACAACAGTACGAAAATAAAAGAAGATAAAAGAAGGAACTAAGAGAAAGTAAAAATATAAGCAATAGGAACCAACCAGGCAATAACTAGCGTTTGAAAGTAAGATTATGAAATTTAATACATTGAGGTATGAAAGAGGAGAGGTGTCGATTAGTACTGGAGTAGGGTAATCTCATTCTACCACTTCTAGGAATAACCGCATTATGTAAAATCACACTAAGTGGATGGCCATTGTCTTGGATAATCTTTTGTAATTTCATCCCTAATCGCCGTTGATAGGACGTGGCCAGTGATGGTTGGACTTCCGACTAGCTTGTCTAATAATAGCATCTATTGCATTTTTGTCTTCAGCGCGTGTATTCCCACCCCACGATAAAAGATTATATTGCCACACCCCACAGATAACTGAATTATAAAACATGGCAAGAATATTTTACATTAAATTTGTTCATAATACGCATACAATACATTCTAGGGCTTAGTTTTTTCAATAAAGCTTCAACGTGTTCATGCCAGGAAAGTCGATTGTCTATAACCACTCCAAGATACTTATATCTATCCACCCTTTCAACTATACTTCCATTTATAGTGACTACGCTTGGTACTTTCTTTGACTTCCGATAATCAATAACCATTTCCTTTGTCTTAGTTACATTTAATTCCAAGAAATTGTCACTACAATAGTTTACAAAATCATTTATTTGCTCCACATATGCCGTATCATCATCTTTTGTTATCAGACCTAATAAAGCAGTATCATCTGCAAACTTGACCAGAGAACAATTATCAAATTTTGATCTAGCGTCTGAAGTGTACAGAGTGAATAAAAATGGTGCTAGAACAGTACCTTGAGGTGCACCAGTGTTTGACATAATTATATCAGACGTGTTCTGGCCTTCAGGTGTTTTGATAATAACATGTTGGGACCTATTAGTTAAATAATTAAAAATCCAAGCAATAAAATCATAGCGGACATTCATTTGTAATAACTTATTGGCTAAAATGTGGGGCTGAATGGTGTTAAAAGCAGATGAGAAGTCAAAAAACATAATTCTAGTAGAATGACCCAAATTTGTGTGTTCAAGATGGGAGTACACATTTTCAAGAGTGTATAGGATGGCATCATCAGTACTTCGCTTTGGCCTGTAGGCAAACTGCAATGGATCTAAGTATTTACCAACATTGCTTTTTAAAAGTTTCAGTGCTAGGCGCTCGCATGTTTTCATTGCTACCGAGGTCAATGCCACAGGTCTGAGATCATTCATGCATGAAATATTAGACTTCTTTGGTACTGGTATTATACATGACCGTTTCCATAAAGCTGGAACCGTCTGAGATCTGAATGAAAGGTTAAAAATAAAAGCAAATACATTGGCAAGTTGATTGGAACAGTATTTCAGTACACGAGGTTGCAACCCATCCGGTCCAGCAGCTTTTGAAGGATTAAGTCTGGAGAACTCGTGACTTACCTCATCTGCAGTTACAACTAAAAATGGTTTAAAATACATACGATTTGATAAAATTTCATGTAGCTCTTTGTTTTCACCAGAAAAATCATGGCAATCAAACCTATTATAAAATACATTTAGTTCATTTGCATAAATAGTAGATGTAGAAGGTAAGCGAGAATTTTTACTTGTATCATTGGAATAACCACTCATCATTCGAATTCCAGCCCACACATGCTTCATATTATTCTCCGTGAAGTGTTTCTCTATTTTCCGTCTGTACAGGTCCTTTTCTCTCCTTAAAATCTTATCGAGTTCTTTTTGAACGGATTTAAGATTCTCCATGTCACCTTGCCCAAAAATCTGCTTCTTTTTATTTATGATTGATTTAACTTCCTTAGTAATCCAGGGTTTGTTATTTGGATAGACTTTTATTCGCTTTGTGGGCACTACACAGTCAACGCAAAAATTTATATAATCGGCTACCGTTTGAGTAAGTTCATCGATGTTTTGAGTGGACTCAATGAATACTTCCCAATCCGTAAGGTCTAAAGAGGCTTGAAGCTCATCAATGGCTTCTGAACTCCAATGTTTAACTGTAAGTAGCTTAGGTTTTTGCCTCTGTATAATGGGTCGGTATTTTGGCTGCAACAAGATCATATTGTGGTCAGACTTTCCCAGCTTGGTGATTGGTTTAGCGCTGTAGGCTTCCTTTACATTTGAGTAGCATAAATCCAGGGTTGCTAGTCCACGGGTGCAGCACTGTACATGTTGATAATAGTTACCAATATTGTTCTTCAGTGTGCAGTGATTAAAGTCACCATCAACAACGATAAAAGAATTAGGATGAGCAATCTCCAGATCTTGAAGAGTTGAACATAATTCCACTGCAGCATCCTTTGCAACATTACGGTTGGGAACATACACTGTTAGGTGGATTACATGCGAAAATTCACGGGGGAGGTAGTAGGGTCTCAAACCAACCGCTAGAATTTCCACATTTGTCGTACAAGAATAATGTTTCACGGTAACATTATTTGGGTGGCACCATTGTTCGTTCACATATAAGCAAACACCTCCCCCTTTCTGTTTTTCTGCAAGATTCAGGTCTCTATCTCCTCGTACTAGTTTAAATCCATCGATACTAACACAATTATCTGCCACGGAACCATCCAGCCAGGTCTCTGTAAAGGACATTAGGCTGATTTGCCTGAATTCCTGTAAATATCGTACACAACTGTGCAATTCGTCCATTTTGTTTTTCAGAGATTGTACGTTGCCCATAACTATTGATGGCAGATATGGTTTGTACTTACGGGCTTTCAGCCGTTTCCTCACTCCCCCCGCTTTACCTCTCTTCCTTCTCTTCATTTCCTTAGGTATATCCAAGTTCAGTAGATCGTTGGCAAGATGGCCGGGCCTAGGCTGTAAAACATGTAACTCGGCTGTAGTATAACGAATGGGCTGAATAAAGTTACCCGGAAAGTCCACATTTTTACAGAGTCCAAGAGATGGAATGAGTACTAAAACGCATAAAACGATGATAAAAACGGATGTATCCATAATGCAATAACAGTAAAACACTAAAACACAACATGAACACTGGAAAAAGGGAGAAATAGAGGAGCAAATGCGAGCCGTGTCGCCACCTGTGCAGCGCCACCAGATATACATCTGGTGGCGCATCTTTAATAATGTAAACATACACTAATCATGTGAAATCAAATGCTGGGTACACGGCTGGTGTACACAGAGTGCTTAGACACTATGCACGGGTCTAATGTGGTATAAGATACTTGAAAAACTTGAGCTGGTGGCAAACTTACAGACAGGCGAGTAGCCAAGGGCACATTTTTGTTATTTTTTAATGTTTATTTTTACAATATTGCATTTGCTAGTGTTTCCCCTATTTACATGCGGTAAATAGGACTGGGAAGTACTATTTCCAGCGATCTGGGAGGCATTTGAGGCCAAAATTTCCTTGCGCTTTGCGCCAACTCATGGTGGCGCGAAGCGCTGAGAGTCTGTCTATGGGTTTCGCTCCCACCCTTGACAAATTCTTGGCTACGCCCCTGGTTACAGAGTGTTAAGATCCCTGAAGCTTTGTATCTTGTATCTTATTTTTTTTTTTGAAGTTCTGCTCCGTTCTTTGAGGATGAGAGCGGTAATCCTGCCATCAATGGTCAAAGCACAAACTTCACCAGCTGGTGAGATTTTGTTTTAGAGAGCATGAGTTCTTGTTTGATTCCGTTAAATCCTTGCGAAAAACGATTCCGAGATGAAGCCACATCTATCAACACTTCGTCAATGTTATCGCCCCCACTTTCAGGTACTCGCGATATTGTGGGGCAATTTCTGATTGAGTATTACTCTGCATCATCACATTTTTTGACAAATACAATAATTTTTTGCGACATTTTCAGCTTTTTGTCTCCTTGGCCAGTGATTCAATTTGAGATACGTCCTTTATTTTCTTTAATGTTCTCCTTGAGTGTAAGCAACATTTTACTGAGAGCTTTTTAACACTGATTTTTACAGATTCTGAAGTTGGTGCCTTTTACGCACTTGCTCTTAAACAGAGGACACAAGGCCTGCTTCGCTGGCACTGTGCTATTTAGTTTTGATCTGAGACATCTTTGTTCTCTGCTAGTGTGGTGGGGGGGGGGGGCGATGAAATCTATAGTGTATACTGTAAAATTTTAAGTGGAATGGCGAACAGCTTGAAGAGTATGAAGATGTGACCGTCTTAAGTCAATGAAAAATTCAGTAAGGTAACAGTATACTCCCAGCCTAGAATCGATGGGACGTGATATCCCGAGTGAATCGTTAGGCTTCTAAATCATTCTATAGATAGAACTTCTTACCAATTTCGTTCCCAGTGCAAGCCTGTCTATGAAGCTTTGTCTGCGTCTCTCTTTGAGCCGAACTTCGATTTATTCCATAATGCCCACGAAAATCATGAAAAACAAGAGAGACAGAAAGCTGAAGATGGTCACTATGATAGATTGCGTAAACTTTGCAAAGGGCATAAAAAGTTTCAAGAAATCATGTTCAGCAATAACCTAAATAACGTTTGAAAATCCCCAAAGAAAGGCAATGAGGCAATAATTCTCAAAAGAATGTGGAGTCCCCTGTTTAAGTACAGTTAAAAGTTCTGCAGTTTTCCGTTTATTCCGAAAAACTACCGTTTCAACGAAGAATTAAATATGTGAGCAAGTGGATTTAGTATATAAGGTAATACCTGTTTTATAATACTAAGTTCAAATCAGGCCTGTAGTCAAGGAGGGGGAAGGGGTCGAAGTCCCCCTTGGAAAATTTTCGCCCCCTAGAAGATCAAAAATTAGCATTGCCATAATGCATTTTAGTATGTTTCGCCCCCTCTAGAAAATTTTTCGCCCCCCTAGAAGCTTTTCCGCCCCCCCCCCCTTCAGCACCTTTTCTTGCTGCGGGCCTGGTTTAAATTCACCATGCCGTGCTGCTTGGCTGGGCTTAAGACTGGCGCTAGCGACATTCAGTAATTGTTCTTCAGAGACTGGATACATAAACATAGAAATGCAGTTAACGGTAATTTTTCAAGGAAGTGACCTGCTTTGCCATTGCTAACGATGAGTGAATTTAATGTGAAAGAAAGTGATAAGAATATAGGCCTATGGTACGTTCTGTATGTTTTGGGAGAGAATGGGGAAAAGTTTCCAAAGAGGTGAGGAATCAAACAGCAAAGTTTGAGAAGCACTGACGGAGAGACTGCTGTTTTACTTGGACTCTACCGACTACAAAGCGCAGCTGAAAACCAGTCTTCCTACCTCTGACCAAACCATTAGCTTAGCTTAACTTAGAAATAAAATAACTGTGGGTAATGGCCCTCTTTGCCCCCGTAGGTAGGTAAAATTTCTGGTAGAACTTTTCCCATAGCCATAGCCTACGCTACCTGCCAACCGATAGTGACACTGGGTTTGGCGTCACATGAAAGCCTCAACCCACAAATAACGTCACTACAACTGATCCTGAAACGGACTCCTCACATTAAAGTTAAGGGACACTGCCAATTTTACAAGGCCGTTCTCCATTTTACATATGGTGACATCAAATTATCTTTAACCTCTTTCTACTCAATGTACGAAAGGCCTGTAGCCAGAAAAGGCACTGAAAGAGGGCGAGAAAGCTTCCAGGGGCGAAATATAAGGGGCGAGATATTCTAAAATCCATTAAGGCAATGGTAATTTTTAATTTTTGAAGGAGAGGGGTTGAGTTGGGCTCTGCCCCTGACCCACTCCCGCCCCTTGGCTACCGGCTTGGGACAGCCACGTTCTCAGTATAAGATCTCTAAAGGTTACCTTTCATGAGATATCTTGTGTCGATGTTTCTACAATTTGATCTTTGGTGCTCTAATGCTAGCCGCACACTAAACGAATTTGCGCGACACAACCGAACTCGACCTTCGCGTCGCCCATAGTGGTGTAGTGTGCGTGGATCTACGACTGAGACTGGCAGTTTTTAGACCAGTTTTAAGTCGCGTCGCCCTCAGTTGGGTTGGGAAAAACGAACATGTGGAGTATTCGACAGTCGTAACAGTAGCGTAGCTAGGGGAGGGCAAGGGGGGGGGGCAAGTTGCCCAGGGTGCCACATCTAGGGGGCGCCAAATCGAGATCACTTAAAAAAATGTTGGATCTACCACTTGCCATGAGCATGATATTGATATAGCAATTTCATCTTTTAATAAAATAATATTTACGATATTGCTAGTGTTTCCCCCTTTTTATATGCGGTAAATAGGCCTTGAAAGTGCCATTTCCAACGATCTGGGAAGCATTTGAGGCTAATATTTTCTTGCGCTCCGCGCCAACCCATGGTGGCGGGGAGAGCTGAGAGTCTGTCTTTGAGCTTCGCCCCCCCCCCCACTTTGACAAATTCCTGGCTACGCCTCTGTCAGCACTGTGTGAAGTAGCATCTAAACTCTTTTCTGGGAGTAAATTATTTCCCATGAAAAAAGTTTGGCCCCCCTAAAAAATTTTGTCCCCCGAATTTTTTTCTGCTGACGCCCATGGACATTTGTTCTATTTAAGATCTTGAGTTGTGTAAGTATTCATAAGATTTCTCCCCCTCCCCCCGAAGATAGGGGCAGGGGCGCCAATTTCGTTTTTTGCCCCGGGCGCCACAAACCCTAGCTACGCCACTGAGTCGTAAGGTTGGGGCAAGTTGACCAATCAGATACCAGCGATTGCGCAAGAAGCCGTACAAGGGTTTTCAAATTCCATACTGCAACCTCGTGAAAGGGAGCTATTCAGTTCTGTAGTGTGCATTGCCAATCGTGTGAATAAAAGTTGCGCCAACCATAGGTAACTAGGTCATGACAGTCGAGTTTAGTTGGACCCCAAATTACGGAAGCCGAGAACATCGCGGTGGTGTGAAATCTGACATGCCATTTTTCCCACCGCTTTCTTCGGAAAACATGGGAAGGAGAAATCAAGATACGATTTCTCCTTACCATTATCCACCGATAATGTGGAGTGGGATGTCCATCAATCCTCTTTTCAATTTAATGAACATAAACCAACATTAACCAAAGTAAGTGAGGGGCTACTTCAAGAAAGGATCATTACACAGTGTCTATTTTCGAACACCCTGCCCATAAATGGACGCGCCCGCATATGACACTGATTGGCGCTATATAACTTTGGTTATATTAATACCAACTTGGGATGATCCCACTGTGGTACGAAGAAATCGTCGACGAGCGAGCTAGCTATGTTAATTAAATTGAAAAGAGGATTGATGGACACTCCACTCCACATTTTCGGTGGATCATGGTAAGGAGAAATCGATTTCTCCTTTCCATATTTACCGAAGAAAGGGGGGGTGGAAAAAGTGGCATGTCGGATTTCATACCACGGCGATGTTCTCGGCTTCCGTACCCAGGCGCGGATCCAGAAATTTTGAGGGGGGGGGGCAAGATGGAAAATCCCATGTGCACCGAAGGTGCACCACGAGCGCGAAGCGCGAGTCCCTACGCGTCGGGTCCAGTGGCCCGCGTTAGGGCCCCTGGCGGGGTCATGGGGCGGAGCCCCGGTGGGGGTCAAGGGGGCGAAGCCCCCGGAAGCTCTCGCAATATTGCATTTTTCAGAGCACAGAAATCGGCTCCAGTTCTTATGTCAGTGAGATTTTATACCTTTTCATGTTGCATGGAATTTGATGTATATGGCTCAGTATAAGTTACTATATGTACCTGCAGAAGTTCCGGAGAATCTAAGTTATCTTAAAACTTGAACTTGAAATGCTTTTTGCCATAAATGAGTGTTTTATTTTCGTTATACGGTATTCGGGTATAGAAAGTCAGATGAAACAATTGCGCGCGAAGCACGCCGAAAATTTGAATTTACATTTAAAACCATTGCTATGGCTTAAGGTGTCAATTCCCTTTTGTGATCAATTAGAAGGTGGGTTCGATACTAAGTTTTCAGTTCTCATGAGAAGAGGAGGTGAAAAAATGAATATCAGTTGCTTCACATCCTTACAATACTGGTTCCTCTGAAATCACGTTTGTGCACACGAATAATTGGCTTATGGTAGAACCCCACCGATGAGTAATGCGAATACGTTTGGGACCTTATTGATAGTAAAAGAAGCAATTCAAGGCTAAAAGTGCGCAGATCAAGCGAAAATCAAGAAATATTGAGAAGACTTTGCAAAAATCGTGAAAGATTTCAAATTACTTTTGGTAAAAAGTGATGAAAATAAATCCATCACTCAATACAAACGTACCTTTCTCCGTAAGCGTAAACAATTGCGCGCGAAGCGCGCCGAAAATGTTCGGTATAGAGCCTCCCGATAGCTCTTCATTAATTGTACACTGAAAAGGGGGGCCAACAGGACTCTCACAACCTAACATCCATATGGGAGGAGAGATGATATATTACCTTTTTTATGAATTACTGAAGGGTAGACCCTTCAGAAATCTATGACCGATGGTGCCGGCGGGAGTGGGTGATTGGGGGAACCGCAGATAACTGCTAAACCGTGCCTTTTTAGGCAGTGGGATTTTGTATACGCTATATACAAGAGTGGGAGAGCCTTTTCTTGTTAGTACATGAGAGTGCAATCCCAGGAAGGGGTTTAACCTCCCCTTTGAAAAATTTTTGTTAATTTTTGGGGGCCTATATGCAAAATGGTAGTATCTTTGGGTCATTCTAAAATGATTGTTTGTTTCAAAAATGTTCACAGTTTAGTGAATTCTAACTTTTGTTCGGGTGAAAAAGGGAAGTAAGAGACGGTCAATATGTTGTCTTCAAACCTTAAGTCCCAGGAAAAATCATGGGCGTGGGTCCATCTCCAAAAGTGTGGGGGGGGAGGACTTTTTCACATTTGTGAATCGCCGTCCTGGTGGAAGAAGCAGTGGTGGTAGCCAGAATTTGCGTCACGGGGAGGCAATACGTTTTGTGATCGTCGGCATGGGGGAGGGTCTAAGGAAAATTTTTCTAGAATTGAATGCCCTCAGATGCGATTTGGTGCAACAAAAGTGTACGATTTTAAGTTATTTTCCTTCTAAAAAATTCGTTTTCCTAGGTATAATTGCAGTCTCTTCCATCATTTTTGAAAAAGTGAGGGGGAACTTTTTGACGATGTCCCCCCTTCCAAAAAAGTGAGGGGGACGCGTCCCCCGTCCCCCCATGAACCACGCCCATGGGAAAATTGTACACGTAATTATACCTGCGTGGAGTCCACGGAAACATTCTTGGACTATAATAAAATATTTCCTTTACACTTTAAAGGATATCCAAGGTTGACAGAGAACAGTATAGCGCCTCCCGGGAGCTCTGAATTAGTTATAGTATACAAAAGAGAAACCAACGGGATTCTCACTGTCTACCCGACATCCATATGGGAGGAGATATGATGTATCACCTTCTTTTTAGGTATAGCAAGAGGGATGGTGGACAGGCAAAATTCGTTTCAGAAAAGATTTTCGTCCTTATTGAACGTCGCGTTAAAATGTTTGGAAAATAAGCAATGGCAATTACGTACTTTCAATCTTTCAAATCATGTGCTAGACTAGATTAGTCAAAGATCCCATGATGATAAGAGCCCTGCAGAGAAGGAGATGTACGTTTTAGAGAAAATGTTTGCATTGGAATAACTTCTTGCGTCATAGCTTTGTCAATGGTATACGAAATCGGATGTAAACCCTTTCGTACGCGCGCCAAGCGCGCCGAAATTTTGAATAAAATATTAGTCCATTACAAAACCTGCTATTCAGAAACGAATCTTCTGACTGAGAATTCTTAAAAGTAGTCTGGGATCCACATGCTCAAAAGCCGCCTAAAAAGGTTGAACCTGACATGTCATGCTATACTTTTTGTTTTTGTATTTTCTGGTAATTCATACCTTAAGGTTAGCTGATTAAGTGGTCTGCTTTGCCAGAAATATTGCAAAAAAAAGTTATGGCCATTTGTATAGATGCTCCTCTTTACATCATGATTGAAAAATGTGAACAAATATGAATCCACAAATCGTACAGTGTGTGCTGAATGTGGTAATAAATCACCACAATACATGAAATACATTCCCTAACAAGAAACAGGAGTTGAGGAATGCAATTAAAAACTCTTCTCAAATGGTTAAAATACATTTTGACCTTATTTATGGTGATTTTTGCCGGCAAAATTCTTTGGAACCTTCCACATTTTAAGCCTTCAATTTGTTAAAGGCGGCAATTTGTTCTCAGTATTCAGGAGACATGATTCCCTCGTCAAGTAATTGACTGTATGGAGTGAGGAAAGTATCAAAACGAATCCTCAGATACTGGGGGTGGCATGTTTCTCTGTTCTCGTTCCCCACAAGCCCACCCAGGGCACCCCTACCCCATAGGCTACCCCCATGATCGATACCCATGCATTTTGTACACAAATATTATCATCTACACTGACGAACATTTCTCTCGTTCGGTGTTCCATGCGAACACTTTCTTTCATACAAACTGTCTGTCCTCACAGAACGTTTCCGATATGCCATGTTCTCACCTCGAAAATGTTTCTATAAACTATTATTTTACTCCATCATCATCCAGATAGCGCCGAATTAGGGAAACTTGAAAAGATATTAGGTAGGCCACTTCAATATTCAGCATAATTATGAACTGCACATTCATCCAATAAACTTAAGCCTAGTGATTAGGTGTTTCATATCGACAGAAGATGTCTACACCTACTGTTTATCATAAGTATGTTTATCTCTATGGTGCTTTCATTTATTATTGAAACCACTGCCAATTTTAAGATATTTTCCTTCACATAATGTACATAGTCCAGGCCATTTTGTAACCTTTTTGGGTTTTGCATTTTTTTTCCCTTTTTTTTTTGCTATATTTGGTTGAAGCTTGATATGATGTAGAGTACGCATCAGTACATCACACAATCAGAAAAGAATGTGATCCGCATTTTTTTTTTTCATGTGTAAAGGGGGATAGCCAGCCACTTCAAAATGGCTGCCATTTTGATCATTTTGGCTGATTTAGCACACAAAAAAAAACCACTCTTTTATTTCTAAATGTGGGGTCTAAAACTTTTTAGGAGTAAAAGTGGTAAAATTGACAGTCTATCCTGCAATATCCTAAAAGTTTTTCCCAAAATATTGATCTGTTCTTTTGTAGTGACCTGTCGAATATGGCCCTTTTAGGCGAAAAACAGCAATTTTGGCAATTTTATCACCTGGGGCCATTTTTGAGTACAAGATTATCTAAAATCATGTGTTTCCGCGACCTTACCTTTTGTTTATGGGTAGCCCGATGACCAGGTAAGATGTGAAGAAAATTTCAACTCCCAAATTCAAGCCTACATGAAATGGGTTGTACTGAAAATTCGCAATTTCTTTTTTTTTGCGTTGGAAATTTGGCATCTGGGATCATTTTTTAGTGAAAAATAAGGTTTAAAGTGCATTGTGTGTGCCACAAGATGCTCCTGTCTTCATGGAAATCTGCAGCCTTATGCCTCAGTAGTACACAGAAAGAATTTCGACCCGCAAATGGGAATGGACATGAAATAACTGACCCCGAAATATCGCGATTTCCTCATTTTTCCGAGGAAAATGTGGGTATGGATGCATTTTTGAGCCGTCGTTTCTCTAAAAGTAACATAAGAGATTCTCTCATCTTCATAAAGTGGGCAGCTTAGTGCCTTAGCAGTGCACAGAGAGGATTTTGACTCTCAAATGAGAATGGGCGTGAAATTACGGACCCCCAAATATTGCGATTTCCTCATTTTTCCTTGAAAGATATAGGTTTAGCAGTTTAGCTGTTTAGGGGCACTTTTCTGCCATAATATCATTATAAGCATACGATATGCTAGTGCCTTATTAGTGGCGCCACGCCATGAAGATGAGAGCACTAGGCTGTCCACACCATAAGACGAGAGCATATTATATGAGACTTATAAAGATATTATGGCTCAAAAGTGCCCCTAAACCAATGTTTTCAAGGAAAATGGGGAAATTGCAGAATTTGGGTTTCTGTAGTTTTATGCCCGTTCTCAGATGTGAGTCTAAATTCTATCTGTGTACTTTTGGGGTGCTAGGCTACAGATTCCAGGAAGAATGGATCATCTGGTATTATACTAATATGGATATTAATGCCCAAAAGTGCCCCTAAACCCATATTTTTCAAGGAAAAATGAGGAAATCGCAATATTTGGGGGTCCGTTATTTCATGCTCATTCTCATTTGAGAGTCAAAATTCTTTATGTGCACTAATAAGGCACCAGGCTGTCCACACCATAAAGATGGGAGCATATTGTATGATAGTTATAAAGATATTATGGCTCAAAAGTGCCCCTAAACCAATATTTTCAAGGAAAAATGAGGAAATTGCAGAATTTGGGTTTCTGTAATTTTATGCCCGTTCTCAGATGTGAGTCTAAATTCTATATGTGTACTTCTGGGGTACTAGGCTACAGATTCCAGGAAGAATGGATCATCAGCTATTATACTAATATGGATATTAATGCCCAAAAGTGCCCCTAAACCGATATTTTCAAGGAAAAATGAGGAAATCGCAAATGATTTGGGGGTCCGTTATTTCATGTCCGTTATTTCATGCCCATTCTCATTTGAGAGTCAAAATTCTTTATGTGCACTAATAAGGCACCAGGCTGTCCACACCATAAAGATGAGAGCATATTGTATGAGACTTATAAAGATATTATGGCTCCAAAGTGCCCCTAAACCCATATTTTTCAAGGAAAAATGAGGAAATCGCAACATTCTGACATTTGGGGGTCAGTTACTTCATGCCCATTCCGATTTGCGGGTTGAAATTCTTTCTGTGTACTACGGTACTGAGGCATAAGGCTCCAGATTTCCATGAAGACAGGAGCATTTTGTGACACACACAATATACTTAACTTACCCTTATTTTCACTAAAAATGATCCCAGATGCCAAAATTTCCAACTCAAAACAGAGAAATTGCGAATTTTCAGTACAACCCATTTCATGTAGGCTTGAATTTGGGAGTTGAAATTTTTCTCGTCTTACCTGGTTATCGGGCTACCCATAAACAAAAGGTAAGGTCGCGGGATACATAATTTTAGAGAATTGGTACTCAAAAATGGCCCCAGGTGCTAAAATTGCCAAAATTGCCTGTATGAAAATGGCCACAACTTTTTTTTGCAATTGTTCCGGCAGAGCAGACCACCCATTCAAGTAATTTTAATATCTATACTAACAGATAAAACACAAATAAAAAGTATAGCAAACCATGTCAGGTTCATTCCAAATTTGGGTGGCTGGATCCCCGACTAAAGGCACTTTTGCTCCTTTGTTCCCCCGTGAGTAGTTACCGAAAGCTATTGATAATAAGGACAACTCTGACACAAGGCTTGACGCTAGCAGCGCGTGCGAAAATTTGGAATTTGTCAAGAATTTCCAAAACTTATGATAGTTTGAGAACAGTTTGTGAAAGAAAATGGTTAGAACAAATAAACCAGTCATCAAAAATACATCTCACCCTACATCCTCTACGGAAATCTGTAGCTTAAACGACTTTTGGGACCATTTAAAAAAAATTCAAGAATCGATGGGGGAGGGGGACACACGTCACCCATTGCCCACTGTGCCGACGCAACTGTCTGTAGCGTAGAAGCCTTTAGAGTTCATTTTTAAACTTTTCAGAGTTTCGAAATCGAATAGGGTATGCACGCCGCTACTTTGCCTGCAACAGCTGGTGCCACTGTGCACAATAGCACGTCACCTGACAGCTTGTCTTCTGTATTCTTTCTGCAAGGTCTGTATGGAGAAAACTTTGCCTCTCAATCCCTCTAGATTACAAAAAAAATTCACTCTTTAACACAAAATTGTTACTAAATTTCAGTGCAGCTAGCCGGGCCCATACTGCATATGTCACGATGTTTACTTATTTAGATCTTAATTCAAGGATCATTACTCAGCTATTCACCTGTTTTCGAACATTGTAGCTCTCCTTTCGTCGCCAACCACTTTGAAAGAAGAGATAATCCAGCTATAGCTCCACCCAACCCCTACAGAAATATACACTTTGAATAGGTTCTTAGACTCTTTTATTCATTTTTTGCTCTTAATTTTCTTTCTCCTTTTCTTTTTTTTTCTTTTTCTTCCTTTTTTCTCCTTTCGTTTTTTTCGTGGCGAGGGGGGGGGGGCGGGTCCCCCAGCCCCCCTGGATCCGCGCCTGTCCGTACCAAATGTGCAGTGTGTGGCTAACTTTAAATGACCTTTTTCATCCGCCTAAATAAGTGGCTTCTCCTAAGAGGCATGCGTTTGTGTGAGGTCCGTTGTGGTTACCCTCCTTGGCATATCATGTTTCTGTGGTTTTCACAGTTTGGCCTCTTTTGACCTTAAACGAGTTTTACCGATACCAAAAGGCATAGTCTTCGTGTACATGGAACATTTACATGCCACATATGACATTTCCATGCACCTTATATGAATGCTACTCTTCTTGAAACATTGCGCTTATCATATTTTGGCATTTTAACCTCCGGTGTCCTGAGATGACCTTTCACCTCCTCCAAAGCAAATGACTTCTTGTGCTAAATATGAGACAACTGCAAGCTACATATGAGATCTCAAAGATTACCCTTTTTGATATATATCGTGTGTTAAGATACTTTCAAAATAACATCTTCAGTCTGTTGATCTTAAATGACCTAATGATCTCCCACAAAGACAATAAGCTTCTTGTGTCGTTAAACATGGCGCATCTACCTACTAAAGTCTCAATACGAGTTTGTCAATGAATCTCACTGAATGCCAAAACTGCTGAGTTTTCTATTACATTGTTCTTTTAAAGGGGCTTCTTTAGTTGGTTCATGAATGTTATGGGGTTTTTTTTTTGCACACTTGTTGAGTTTTACTCACATCTTAATGGTAAATGGTAAAACTAAGAGATTCTGAACATCTAACACACAACTGAAATGGTAATGATAGGGTAATTAATTTTTAAAATCATTTATTACAAATTCGTGACCAGACACTTTTTACCATTAGGTATTAATCACATGCAACCTCGAGTGTTGAACCCCCTCTTGAGGCTACGCGTGTGTTTACTGAACGTATGGTACAAGCTAGATGATTATCAAACGTAGGAACGAATGCTTCAGACAGTTCATGTGATGCCAACAATAATTACTTCATCCGAAAAACAAGGCCAACATGAGTCGTATGCCGGAGAGAAGAGAGTACATACTTGAATTTAATTGACACCTGCCCAACAGTGTACTTCACTGTCAAACCTCAAAGCATTATAACAAGTTCAGTACACTGAGTTTCTCCTAGTAATGAAATGCTTGTACGGAGGAACTCACTGGACTGAACTTACAGTGATCTCTCTTTTATATGAGAGGAAATATAGACTGAAATTCCGCCCTGATTGATCAAAGTGCAAATCAACTCTGTGTGGGTGAAGTTATTTCTCTACTAAGGTAAGGGCACTTGGCAGTGGAATTCACCAAGGGAGGAGCAGGGGGGACGTTTCCACAACCTCAACTTGTGATGCTTCTGTGTGCCCCCCACCCCCAAATGAGACTGGGTATTAAAAATTATGCACAAGTTAGGGCCGTAGCGAGCGGGGGTGTGGGGGTGACACCCCCCAATATTTGGTCGCCCGTCGGCAAATTTTCTGTCTGTCAGCAAAAAGAGGAGAGGGAAAGCAAAAGAAGAGGAAAAGAGGAGAGGAGGAAAAGAAGAGAGAAGGAAAAAGAAAGGGAAAGGAAGGGAGTGAAAGGGAAGTCGGGGAAGAATGAAAAGATTAATAAGAAAGAGAGAACGGGCCAGTCTGTTATCGGCTATTTCGATTTTCGGCTCTTCATCTAATTGGCCCTTTTTGAAGTTGAAGACCCGTCAGCAAATTGATCATGCATGTGACGGCCTTATACGGCCGTATCAACGGCCGTCGGTGTAAATGGACGAGTGACTAAGTCAGTCGGGAACTCGGGAAAAGAAAAGGAATTAACGGCTTCCATATAGGTGCACTATTTCGGGTCATATGACATTCTTGAAAAACCACTTTCTGCACATTATTCCTCACTTTTATCATCACCATGGGGAGCAGCACCCGATTACCCATGGAGAGGGTATTCTCAGCCCGTCTTCTAAACCCTAACCTTGACTTCAAACACATTTTGCAATCTTCTGAGGATCCGGTTTACCCACAAACATCCTGGGGGAAAAATAATGCATGCCGCGCGTGTCTTCCCTTCACTGCTTTCTCAGGCTTTTAACTTTTGAACACCAAAATGAAACAGATGCAGAACCCATCTTCAGATCCTGGCGTTCAAAGCATATTTTGAACGCTTGTGTTAAGATTCTGAATACTTTTTCTCCATTTTTGAACGCCGGACGCCTATCCACTTATCGCATTTGAACGCCTGACGCGTCTAGTGTTCAAATGCTGAACACATAGTGTTCCAATTCTGAACGACAGGTTCAGCTCCTGAAGTATAGTGGCATGACGGGAGGAATAGCCTAACACATTAGAATTAATCTTTGCATTGGATAATGCATTATGAACCAAAATATACCAATTCTGCATGAGACTCAATTTTTACCCAGAGATTATGCTAAAACCTCAGAGCTTCAGGTGTGAATCCCCCGGACCCCCACCAGGGGTCCTAAGGCCGGCCCAGTGTTTTAGCCAGCCCCTATTTGTGCAACAATGTCGCATAAACGGCGACAAATGTCGCACAAAAAAATCTGACAAGCAAATTCTACCCGGGTGTAAATTTTGAGGTTCCTAATTAGGGCGGAAATCCACTCAAATATTGCACCATTTGCGATCTAGGCACCTTACAATTCCAAAAATTTCCAAAGGGGAGGGGGACATCCCTTCCCCTTAGACCCCTCCCCCAGGCCACAGGTCAGTGAATGTCGCATTGAGAAAACGTCCAAGCTAAAGCACTAACGGACCTCTGGATCCCAACCGCTTAAAACTATAGTGCCGGGCTTGACGAGAGGAATAGCCTAATACAGTAAAATTAGCGGGGATCTAGTTTGCATTTGATGATGAATTATGAAACAAAATATATCCATCCTGAGACAGAGGGCATGACACGGCCAAAATAACTTTTGTGTATTGCAAGATTGAATACAGTATTCTATAAATATAATCTCACACACAGTTAAAACCGGTACCATTCGTCATAAATGAAATTTGAAGAAAAAAGTTCAAAATCTAATTTCGAAAAGTGCCGCAACAGGTCACATGACTTTTATGACGCAATTGGAGGCACAAACACTACGCTATTAAGGACGCGCATCTAGATGTGGAACTAATGTAACGCTTGGAAAGTTATCATATCTAAGCAACTTCATGAAAAGGATTACATCACAATACCCGCAAAACATACACAGCGCAAAGTTCGGATCATGTTGGGGGATTCGAAGCATATCATTGGCCAATATGTCCGCTTGCATATGCGCCCGTGTTTTAGCTTCCCTGCATATAATAAACAGCTTTGTTTTTGTGCAAAAAGGACGCGGTTCGGGCGCGCTGTACAGAACAGCTATGAACATGTATGGACAGTCCATAACAAGTGCGCCTTTACTCAGTGAGCTGTTCAGTACCGTTGCTATTGTGAATGGTAATCAGCTACCGCGCAACGACGCATAGTTCACAATGTGGTCACTGGTATCGTTGCACAGGTGTTTGCAATGATGTACCCGCTAACACGCGTTAGCATGCACTTGATTCGATGTGTAGAACGATGGGTGAGCTGCCTGATACAGTGTTACTAACCGTTCCTCCAATGACGTCACGATCTTGAGACGCGCTCACATACGTTTTTTTTTTTTTTCGCTTTCGGATTTCAGATGGGCTGAGTCTGGCCTGTAATTGGGAATTCACAAGGACGTATTACTGTGTTTATGGACGTAGTTTAGTCGGGAAAACATTCGCTTCATTTCAAGCTGTACCTAAAGAATATTTACTGAGAAACGTACTTTGGCCGTGTCATACCCACTTTAAAGGAAAATATTGCGTTCAAAGTGCACCAATATAACATAGAAAGAAAATGCCTTTAACCATTATTAAGCTGTTCAGTCTGACCAATAAATTCTAGCAATAGCTTTATCTCCTCAAAATGTTATGCATGACAAGCGTACCTGATGATACATCATTTCAATTTTTGAAAGTTTGGGTGAACTAATTATATTTGTGCAACAAATAACCGAATTTCTTACTGCGAGAGCCTTACTTCTTGAAAGGAAAGCTACCGTACTGCCTTATTTTGAATAGTCTATCATTCTGTATCGATTTATATTGGTTTGGCAAATACGAAAATTTTCTCTAAAACAAACACAATGTTTCCCTTTAATTTTTCACCCAGAGATATACTTAAACCTCAGAGCTTCCGGCGGCTGCCCCCGCTGGACCCCACCAGGGTCCTTAGGCGGGGCCCTGGACCCCACCCGCTAAAGCTCGTTTTTTCACTACGCATTCCAGATCCGTCGGCAAAACAATCTCCACCCCCCCCCCCAAAGATAACGCCTTCGCTACGCCCCTGGCACAAGTACACGGTTTACAACAATTTCGACAATAGGACTTATAGTAACTTTATCAGCCATTCAACGTACCCTTTGGCCCAACGCCTGCAAGGGAGCTTTTAGTGTCACCCTGACGCCCCCAGCGACGCTCAGTCCTTCATTTTAGTGTGCTGTCGGGTGCAACTTTGCTTCCCCAGTACCCCTTCCCCACTTTGAAAAGCCTTGTGGCGCCACTGACACTTGCGGTGGCTTTCTATACCAGAGATCGAGTGACCGCTGTAATCACTTATGTGGTATTGATTTCCCACTTTGACATTGGGAGAAAAATTCATATTTACTCCCTTCAGACCGCTGGGTTCAGAACCGTTGTAAAGTAAGTCTCTTGTCAAATATACGTGCTTCATAGCCTATCGATAACCTCAACAGATATTACATTCTTGCTACTTGTTGTTTCAGTTTTAAATCAAAGTCAAACTTTGAATAATTTCTTAACCATCCTTTATCACCGCATTTGTTGCATCCACCAAACCAATGTGGTCCATACGGATCAAAAGACGGAACATACAAAGAATCTGCACTGGAAGATTTTACAAACTCGGTAAGTTTACACACACCGTAGTCGCTGAATGCAATTCTGGATTCTACTGGGTTCTTTTGAGGTTTTCCTAACCTTTTCCATTGAAAATAAGAATCGTACAACTCCTTTTTGCTTGATACTTCTAAAATATATTCTGCCAACTCCTTCAATGAACCAAAGTCGTCTGCATGAATGAAAGAATTATTTGGAGCAAGTCTTTCGTAATCTTTCCTAGGAGCTCCAACAACAACAGGTATGGCTTCAAGATGGGTCAAGGCGTCCCAAAACTTTTCAGTTATATATCCTCCACAACAGCTGTTTTCCATCGCCAGATAAAACTTGTAACTTTTAAAAGTCTTTGCGCATTGCTTATACTCCTTAAGGGGACAGTCAAGAGTACCACATGATCCATAAATGTCCACTGGAATATATTTGGATAGGTCGTATGCAAAGTCTGATCTCCTCCACATTGGCGTTGAACAGTGACTTGACACCCAAACGATCAATTTTGTTTTCTTGTTAAAATTGGATGTGACGTCACCTACTCGTTTTTGCCTAAAAGGTATGAACTGTCCATATGGTACTGAAATATCTGCCTCTGGATGGTAGGTGTATGACAGATTAAAATGAATATTCATATCGATATGAGGGGGGCAAATTGATAGAGAGGTGAAGGGACTTTCCTCCGTTGTGTGGACCCACAGTTGCCAGCTATGACGCAGCAGTTGTAACGACGTCCAATTGAAAACATTAGGGAAGTTAGCCGCAAAGATTAGTATATCAGCTCGTTTGATGTCTTCCTCTTCGGTTGCTCTTCGAATCAAAATGGACGTTTTGGTATTGTTACAATGTATTTCACGTGGTAAAGTTGAATGTGAGTACCAGTAACGTGTCATAGAAATAACGGCGATATCGTAAAAAGATTTTTGTATTGTCTGCTTAGGAAGGTAACGACCGACTGCACTGTTACTGACATTCGTGACTGTTCTTAGGTGACCGATCTCTTTCAATCCAAAATATTTCGAAGATTTACCTAAGGGTGTTTTATTATAAGGTGTCATTCTCCTCTCCCCCAGGAAAGTACCTACGTTTGGAGAAAACATAAAGAAGTACACATAGATGAGAACAGCTATTGTGCACTGAGAAAGAAAACACACCGTAGTCGAAATCCTTGACATAATTAACAACTAACTTGAGACGACATGAAAATCTATGTTCCAGTATTTGACAGTAACTTACTACTGTTAGAGAAGATGTTCCTCCGTTTTGTAACACTAAAAGATGCTCCAATGTTTTTTCTTTTCAAAAATCCTACTCCCTCAATCCGTCGTACTGTTTCCATCCATTTGCTTTTTCTTGCACCATGCACTTTCTGTTCCTCTCCCCCAGTGAGAATAGGAATGGGAAGTGAATCCGGCGGGCGTAGACTCGACTTGTGGTGCAAACTTTGGGATAAGGTTGACGTAGAGGCAAAGGGTGTTAAATCAATTCGCGGAGGAAGACTTTGTAAAGTCTATGATTTATAGACAGATGATTACGCGTCATCCGTAGGATTTCCGATTGTACACATTGAAGAGAATCACTATCCTGTATTCGTTAGGGAGATCAAGTGGTAACTTCTTGCTATTGATAACTCCTTACTGCGTTACTGACGTTATCAACTACATCGCTTACAGCCCTTACACGTATTAGCTCTCCTGCAACAAAATCACTTGAAGATAGTTTGGCTACTGATGCTCCAATGATAATGCAATACCTGTTACGTAAAGAAATGACATTGTCACAGGGAAGGTATAGTAACCCTTTTGTAGGGGCGTGCTTCATTTAGGCTTTCTAGAGACCCACTATAGGGTCTCTAAGGCTTTCTATTGTCCTGTATCAACGCCGGGTAACTAAAAAGAGCGACTGTCCATGCAGTTTCATTTTGTTTCCTCGTTAGTGTGGTCTGCACTCTGTGTATGAGCAGGGTCAAGTTGCTCCCCTTACACTTTAAAATAATCCATTATCGTTACAGTTATTTCCATAAAACTATCCCTTTACAGCTACTAGCTACAACGTTTTACCAGAAAGCCCGAAGGCTTAGTGATTCCTTGCCGAGAGAGGATGCTTTGTTGCACTGAAGTTGATCCCCCAAATTAATCCTTCTTGACTTTATCATTTTTACGATGTTTTCACAATTCGACCCCTAGCATGACTTTTGAATCGCACTTAAATTGAAGAATAAAAAGAAAGTGTCTTAGAAGGGATTCCAACCAGGGCCGTCTGTGTGAGAAACCGAGCACCTCCTACCAGGGAGTTGTTATTTACAACAACTCCCTGCTCCTACTACGCTGTCAACGAACTAGTTATATGTATCGTATTTCTAATCATGCTATAGTCACATCATCATTTATACGTGTTTATAATGAGGTAATTAAAATCAGAACTGTTACAGTAACAATTACGTTTGTGGAAAAAATGTCCTCTGTAATTTTATCTGTACCATTTGTGGGAACACACATGATGAAAAACGTTCCACGGGACTTTTGAACAGTTTCATCATTCAAGCTGCCCTAAGGAAGTACGTGTAACTATGCCAAACACCATTGAAAGAGTGCGCCCGAAGATGTGCATGTTGCAAGGAATTTTTAAATTTAGATTCGATACCTTGCATTAGAGGCTGTTTCTAGTACAAACGATAAGCATAGAGCAGAATATTTGGTTAAATTTAGTGAGGGACAATCGGTGAAAGAGGAAAATTGGGAAGGGGAAAGCCCCCCCCCCCGCCATGTAGAGCCCCACTGATTATTTATCAAGGAGAAAGAAGAAACACGTTATAGAAGGGAGTTACTGTTCTCATGCATGATGAACAGATCACTGTTAAATCAGACAAGTCTTCCTAGCACATCTTCCCTGTTCAGAAATTGATGTTTCTGTTTCTCAAAGCACTGCCTAAATGCAATTTTTACCATGAAAAATGCCTTAAATGAAAACTTTCAGCGCGCTTGAATTGTACTTCTTTCTATTCACATTTCATACATGATGAAATTTCCCTTAGTTACTGTAAAAGCGTTGTGATAAATTCAATTTTTAGAGTGCTGTTTCCCGCAATCTGAGGGGTTTTATTGGATATATACACATTTTTCAAGAAACTGGAGTGGATGTCACGGGGAAGGGGGCATCGTTTGTCACCTACTTTTGTTTAAAACCCAAGTAAAATAGTAAGCTTATGTTTGATTCTATAGATTTCAATGGTTAATTAAAAATGGATTATATGGTTTCAATTGAATACCTCACATTACACCACAGAACGTTTGACTCCAAATTTTCCTGGGCCGTTAAGTACGTCCAGACCCCAGCCGCTGGGGCTTTATGCTCGCATTAGCTCTGGTTCAATCATGCCTCTCCTCTTTTGAACAGCCGTTGAAGCTCTTGGTAGAGGCAGAACTGCAGCCACAAATTCGTGTTTTAGAATCCGATTTCGTCTATTGCCGGTTTTGGAAATACTAACTTTTCCTACCTCAGCCCACCCATGGTGGGCTGGTTTGGTCCTGTACGGCAACGCTCCTCGGAAAACACCACAATAAAGACATCTTGGATCGGCCTCTGTAAGGAATAAATGTGACTGGCATATGCGCAGCTAAGATTAAACGCAAAATGAGGGAGTCTCGGTACGTAACTGGATAACCGACTCTGTGAGGTGTAACAAGTTTAATGTGTAGGATACTGTCTCTTCCCCAATGTCAGATAAGAAAGTCAAGTCATCCCCTCGCAAGTCTCTCCTTACAAACTTGCCCCCAAACAAAGTCTCCCCTCGACAAAGTCTCCCCAACCGTTTAACAAAGTTCCCCATCCCCGCCTCCCCCCTTAACCGAATGTTAAATTCCCCGAGATATTTCAACTAAGGAGGTTCGCAAGGGTTTCCTTCTTTAAACGACAGTGAAAGATAAGAGAGGCGGCTAGTAATGTCAGAGTAGATATACAAGACAGAATTAAAAGTGGAAAGTAACACAAATTAAAAGTAGTCACGCATAAATACGAACGGCTAAATGTACACGTATACTGCACTGTCTGCTGCAGTTACGTAGCTTGATAATAATAATTTAAATTTATAATGCGCACATATCCATCCTGCAGGATGCTCAAGGCGCAAAGAAAGAAAAAAGTTACAGACAGTTACAACAAATCAGGAAAAGCTTGTTTCATGAGATGGGTCTTAAGCAGTCTTTTAAAAACTAAAATGTTGTTACAGGATTTCAGTTCGAGTGGGAGTGCATTCCAGAGGCGAGGAGCAACTACATGAAAAGATCCATTACCCCAAGAATGTTTAGCTCTCCGTCCTTGTAGGAGACACAAATTGCTCGAACGAAGATTTCTAAGTGGAGAGTAAAGATTAATTAGCTCAGAAATATAGACTGGAGCCAACTCGTTAAGTGATTTGTAAACAATGAGTAAAATTTTGTAAGTTGTCCTGAATGAAACCGGAAGCCAGTGAAGTTCGCAAAGTAATGGTGTTATGTGGCAAGATTTCCTCGACAATGTTGTTATCCGTGCAGCAGTATTTTGCAGGCGTTGAAGTCGATTGATCTGGGATTGTGGGAGACCAAACAAGAGTGAATTTCCGTTATCCAGCCGGGAAGTTATGAACGACTGAACGATTTGTTCAGCAGCATCACGATTTAAGAATTTCCTGATTTTCCTGTTCGGATCCGAAGTAAAAGTGTGCCACCTGGCCGACAAATACAGGCTCACATTTGTGTCGAAAGAGTGAACGTCATTACAAAAATGGTTAAAATAGAAAGGAACGTGGTTCAATGGCCTTATATTATAAAAGCACCAACCTTGTTGTAACACCAGGCTTAAAAATAGGCTCCTTTAGGCGACGTGTCCTGTTGTCCATTTAGGCTACTTAAACTCACGTCACGTCTTTCGTTACCACTGTAGTACAACAGGTGTAGGAACGTCAAATTCACATAGAGACAAGTTTTCGATTCCTTCAAAAAATGTCACCGGTAATTCATCCGATTCTTGTAAATGTTTAATTTTAATACTCAGAGGGCAATTTGTTGAACTAAGGGCCGGGCGACTTTTTTAGGAAGGGGGCTACTTTGAAAGGGGGAGACTTGACTGGTCCCCTCGTGACCCAATCGATTCGCCCCCTAGCAAGTCACCTCTAATAAACTCACTCGCTTTCTAGCAAAGTCACCCTCAGAGCAGATAATCTCCCTCCTTAAAGTCTCCACATTAAACATTGAGAAACACTGGAAAATTACCTGTTATTTTTTAGTCTTATTTTTCATTTTGTCTAAGTTCATTGACTTTCGGGGCATAAATAAAGGCCTATTTGCGAGGTTGGATGCATAAATCATCAACTTTCTTACATGCAGTCAGGTGATAGCTGCAACAGTGCATTGACCGTGTGAATGTAGCTTAGAGGGAAAATGCACGCAGCAAATAAATTCTTAACTTTCCACTAATAGTTATCTCCATACATGCTATGTATAAGGAGATGAGATAGTGTACCGCTTCACCTAACATCATCCGGAAGTCCTGGGGTATTTAAAGGTCTGGTGACATAGAAATTAAATAGTCGGATATTCGATGTAAACAGCATTGAAATTCCAGAAAATAGTCGCAATTTTCATCAAAATACATCAGATACTGACCATTACACAGGGTATTTTCTATTTTACACTTGTATCATGAATAGGCTACAAATAGATAAATATGCAAATTTGTGACGTCGAAAGATGGGTATAGCAAATATGAAAAATATTAGCCTTTGCTTTTTCAACTGCATTGCCATCCCCTGAGGGATTTATTATGGAATTTAAAATTTTTCCTCACCGATCTTTAAACCATTTGATCAATAATTAAGAAATAATTTATATAGCCTAGTTAGCAAAAGAATTCTTAACACCGTGCAACACTCCACGTCATTATTGTTTGCAAAAGGCAATGAGTTACTTCAGAAAACATCAAACTTTGAAGAGGCATATCTTAAAAACGGTAAATTTATTGAAATAATTCCAACGGATCTTTTATTAGAGGATTTTATTATTTAACTGCCAATTGAAAACAGCTCACTTTGGTGGCATGTCACCGTAACTTTAAAGAATTAAGACTATTAGAATGAAGCATGTGGCTATCTTAAAGACAGGCAGCCATCACCCCAAAGTACATTTTGGTGTGGGGGTATCAAAATTCTCAGTTGGTTACTGCTCTTTGATTGACAACAAAGTTTGAAAATTCGAATGATGCAGAGTAACTCACATTCCACACAATGCGGAGAGAGTGTTTGGGTTACACATTATAGCCTTGTATACTCGCCAGGACAAGGCCTGAAGTAATAAAAATGATTTGTGTCTGCACAAAGAGGAGCTTTATACAGTTATGGGAGGAGCTACAAGTTGCCTAGTTGGGAGAACTGGAACTGTCTGGAATGATGAGAATTGGCCTTTAAAACTCATCGGATGTGCATTAAAGGGATTACAAAAATCACATTTTGACCATTTTATAATAGCCTTATTCAGAATAACACCTCAGTGATATAATGAAGGGAGCTTGGCTTGTGGGTGGTTATAATGATAATGGAAGAACTTGAACGAAGCTGCGACACGCAAGATGTTCTACAGGAAGTAATCCCGAAACAATCGAAACGGATGCGTGCCAAGCGCGCAGAAGAAAATACCTTTGTTTGGACATTTGATTGAAGCTCAATTTTTCTTGAATTTTTGAATGCAGTATTATTAATTCATTTAAAAATTCTGCTTTCCCCAGCAACCTATATTCTTTCTTTCATGTTTCATTTTTTGGTATGGGACAAGTTTTCCCTCAAGTGTTCTATTACTTTGAAAAATAAGGTAATTGTGAATTTAAGAGTTATAATACTTTACTAAATCAAGGAACCGTTGTTATGGATAGCTTCGTGCCTTCTCACATAGCTAAGGGCGTCCTCGATAAAAATGTCAGGGAAGCAAATTTCATAAGAGGCTGCATCTTGTCACGATGTTGCCGGGGAAGCCTTTAATAACCCCGAGCGCCAAAGGCTAGAAACTGAGCCTGGTCCTCCCTGAGAATTGTTCTTAAATTTGATGTCTTTTCGGCAATTCGCGACCATTTCTAGCCAAAACCCTGCGTCCCTCAAGTCTAGTTTGAAACCGCGCTACTGTAGCACTTTCCCCCTCCATGATAGTTGGTGCGGAAAGTGAACAGGGGGGGGGGGGAGAAACTTTAAAATGTAACTTACTTCAGGTAGTCTACAGGAAGTGATAACGAAGAAATTCCACCAAAGGTTTCCTACGGACAGCAGTACTAGTATTATATTGGTCCCACGCGAACCACCCCGATAAATTGATTGAGAAGTGCAATTACTATACACGGACAACTTTCTGAACTATGCAAGGACCATGGTGCGTGTTGTGATGTACGTCTACAAGCATTGTCAGTGATCCTTACGTCAGACTCTCAAGTCACAAACGTGTGGAGCCGAGGAGACGCCCATGCTTTGAAAAAAAATAATTAAGGTACCAAACAAGTTTTTCAATAAAACCACCCCTTGCCTCCCCACCTTTTAGCTCCGTTGCTCAGGTACTTAGTTTTCACTGCGATTGCGTGCTAAGTGCGTCGAGGTAAACCTTCCTAATATTGCTATGGTATATATTAATGTTTCCCTTTATTTTACATTGCAAAATTTATCCATAACATTGAAAAATCTCTCATAATTTCTCTGGTCTCGCTTCCATTTATTCAATTTTTGTTATGTTTATTATTTTGTTAAGATCGGTAATCCCGCTTATGGGTCTAGGGGACCGGAGACCGTCAGGGGTTCTTTTTAGAATACAAAGTTGTACGCATCAGAACGAATCATTCATTGTATTCAAATTACATGTACAGTTGTGCACTATTAATACCATTTTTCCCATATTTTATTTCACAAATAATTCAATATCAACTGCTACATTTGTGCAAATAATCTAATCTCAGATCAATCAAACAAGTGTCACTATACATTAATTCTAAGTCAGTTAAAACGTGGATTTTTTACACGCACTATTCAAAACCGTTACTGGTGTAGTTATTTGGCTATTACGTCTGTCAGTGCTGTTCTTATTACGGTGAGTGTAAGCCCCAAGATGATGCAGCAGGGCACCATACCTCTGCACCGCCATTAACAGCGATGGGTTCAACCCAGACTGCTCAGATGGCGGGCAGTCATATTTTGAAAAGCATTGTGTTCCCGCTGCCTCTGACTACGGATGCCGGGAACATCGCGGTGGTGTGAAATCTGACATGCCAGTTTTCCCACCCCTTTCTTCGGTAAAAATGGGAATCAGAAATCATTTCTCATTTTCACTATCTATCGATCATGTAGAGTGGAGATAACCAAAGTTGGTGAGGGAGACCATTACACAGTGTCTATTTTCGAACACCCTGTCCATAAATGGATTGCGTCCATCGATCCTCTTTTCAATTTAAGTAACATAGCTAGCTCGCTCGTCGACGATTTCTCCGTACCGCATTGGGATCTGCCCACGTTGGTAATAATATAACCAAAGTTATATAGCGCCAATCCGTGTCATGTGCCGGCGCGTTTATTTATGGACAAGGTGTTCGAAAATAGACATTGTGTAATGGTCCTTTCTTGAAGTACCCCCTCACTGACTTTGGTTTTCTCCACTCCACATTATCGGTGGATAATGGTAAGGAGAAGTAGTATCTTGATTTCTCCTTCCCATGTTTACCGAAGAAAGGGGTGGGAAAACTGGCATGTCATGTTCTCGGCTCCCGTATCTGACTACCATCTATCAATATGGTGCAAAATTAAACGCCTTGGCTGGTTTGTCTTACACATTTATAAAAGCGTGCCGTTAGATCGTCTGGAGTCAAGTCTATAGGTGGTGTAACGTCTACTTTTTCAAGCTCAGTTGAATAACCTAAAACACAAAAATCCATTGCATATATTTGCGTCATTTTAGCCCACGTTTTTGATGTATAAGTCTCCTGACATGTTTTATGACGACTGAAGTTCATGTGAGTCGATTTAAGAATCGTTACATTTGCGTTGATCTTCTTACCAAGTTGGTCCATACTATCCTCCCATTTTTCAAATATTAGTACCTGGTCAAGTCCAAACTGCTCCTCTTCATCAAAAAGCATTCCAATTTGTGTCTGTAAATGCACCTGTTTGTCTGTTTTGACAGGACCACCTGGGTACAATGTATGTTCAACAAATGCGTCAAAAGAAGACCTTGTCTCGTTATCCATAAATTTATTAGCCCATTGTTTATTTACGGCGTTCCCCAGATCCTGCGAGTAGAAAGCCCAGACGGATATGAGTCTTGAACATGGGTGCCGCACCATGCAAAACTTATGGTAGCTTTTAAAAAACTGTTTGTCGAATGTTGTGATCTCGTGGTGTCCTCCCAGATAGTGACCTCCAAGTCTTTCGCGTTGGTCATCAAAAAGGAACGATGTTTGAATGGAAGTGCCTCCAGCTTTTGGCACATGTACGAAAAGTAGTTTTCTATTGTGTGAGACCGATGCGTACTTTGGATGGCGTCTTTTCGATATTCCGTCCACAGACTTTGATGGTGAAGAACGAATACAAAACGGATCGACAGAGAGTTTTTGCCATCCTGGGGCGCACTTCCAGGAGCCATTCACAGCGTTACCGTGACTGCGACAAAGCTGGGCGGTATGTTGCTGACTGTTTGCTGCTTCTCGAAGTATTTCTAAATGCCATCCCTCCGGGCAGCCATCCATGGAACGCGAAAAGTTGTTTGGATGTCCAGTGATATTTTTGTTACCTGATCAATGAGGAGAGACAATTAACACTTGTCAAGTTATTAAAAAGGATGATGTAGAATGAACGCTATAAAATATGCCGCCCGTTCTCGGAAAACTTTAGTAGGTTCACGATGCCTCTGACAATATATAGGGTAACTGTATGATTGAAAAGCTAGGCTCAAATACACACTGGTGTAATTTCAATCAGAGTTTGCGTCAGAATTTTCTCGACAGAAGGGTATGCTGGGGGCTAACCGAATCCCCGACAAAGGTTGTCAGGAGAAGCGCGTCAAATTTTGGGGTTTCTAATCTAAAAATTTGTGGTTTTTATTAAAGAAAATTTGAAATTTTGGTTTTTTAGTCAGGAAAATTTGAAAATTGTGGGGTTTATTAAAGAATCTGTCCTACTATAGCGCAAAGTCAATTAAATCGGCAGGGACTACATATTTTATGGTATTCATTAAGGATTCGTGACGAACTTGGATAATTTATCTGACGGAGAATATTCGTATTAATTCAATTTTCTTGTAAAAGGATTGCTTATTTTGGAAAAAGAAATCAGAATAACTCAGTATGCTGATGACACTACAATTTTTATTGATGTCACCCATAGTAACTTCAGTGATGTTGTTGAAATTTTTCATATGTTGGAGAATTCTTCAGGGTTAAAAGTTAACTGAAAAAAAACTCATCTTTCCTTTAGGACCATTAGCTGTTAATAAGCCGCTTTTCTTAAACGAAGTCAATTTCGTTCGGACTCTTGGCCCTGTTACTGTTTTGGGTGGTACCTTTGACAATAACAGAGATAATTTATTCCACCTAAATTACATCCCGAATCCAGCTCGCCTTAAAATAAGTTAAATCGATCGTGTACAAATGACTTTATACCTATAGGTAGTAGAATAACTGTTATTAAGGCTTTTTCCCTTTCACAACTGGTTTCCTATTTTAAGTACTACCTAACCCCCTGGTATACGTATGTGTTCCGTTTCATCTGTACGGGCAAACCCGATGAAATAAGAAAAACCACTTTAAAGGATACCTTAAGCCTGGAATTTCAAAAATATATGCTATAAAGCTTGAAAAATGCTTCCAAATGGTCCAACTCTCATCGTCACAGCACATTCCTGGGCTTAGATATAAAATGTTGAAGCTTATTAAAATGGTAGATTGCGGAATAATTTGTGATGTCATTCTTGTACTACTCAAATTACCATCTTTGTATTTCTTTATTCTTTGGAAAGCCACAGACTTCACCTTGTACCAAACCGTGATCATTGTCTTACTGTTGTAGGGTGACTTGACCATTTAAGCCCTCACCATACAACATGCTTTGTAAGGAAACAGTAAATGTCCAAGGTCATATAAATATCTTATTTTCAAAAGGAAACAAAAGTAGGTAATGTGAGTTGTACAAGAAGGGCATCACAAATTATTGTGCAATCGACTATTTCAAATAAGTGAATAACCTTAACACTTTATATCTCAGCAATGGAGTAAGATATTAAAATGGGGGTTTGATGAATGAAATTAATTTTCCAACCTCTTGTAGATACATTCTTCAAATTCTAGACTTTAGGGGTCCACTTTAATAAGACCCATAGACCAAGGTGACCTGGGAGTGAATCATATTAATACTTTTATCAGTGGACTTAAATGCACATGGGTTAAAAGATATAATGATAATACCATTGCTAACTGGGAATCTATTTTCAACTTTTACTTGTAAAACTATGGGAAGTAATTTAATTTCACTGTAACTACCAGGTGAAAGATTTAGTATTTGGTAATCCTTTCATAAGTAATATTTGCGCTGCCTGGTCAAAGTATTCTTTTCGAAATCAAGTAGCGAACTGTGAAAATGAAATAATTTGGAATCAGTCACTGATAAGAAAAAATAATGAAATTTTATTTTATGATTAGATGTGTGAGAAAGGAGCCTTAAGGGTGAAAAGATCTGTATGACAATCACAGGCGTAGGAATCGGGGGCTGGGGGACTTAAGCCTCCCCCAGTCAAAACTGTGGGGGGCTGAAGTATGCTTCCGTCCCAAAGATCCAAGGGCAAAAAGCCATATTTGTCTCTTCTGTAAG
Source organism: Holothuria leucospilota (assembly GCA_029531755.1). NCBI lineage: Eukaryota > Metazoa > Echinodermata > Holothuroidea > Aspidochirotida > Holothuriidae > Holothuria > Holothuria leucospilota. Next base: position 42,986,106 of record CM055971.1, read on the forward strand.
ATATGTCAAAATTTGCAGTAATTTTCCTTAGGCCTAAAGTTTGTCCAAAATTGCATCTGAGGACCCTCAAATACCCAAAAATTTTCCAAAGTGGAGGGGGACACCCCCCTCTCCCAGGACGGCATCCGAAACAAGGTTCAGCCCCTCCCAGCCTCGAAAAGCTTCCTACGCCTATGATGACATAACCAAAAGCTTTTAAGCTTTGAAGCTTGTAAAGAAATTTATCATTAGAAGCTTTTTCCTTTACTGTTTTTATGGTGGCCTATCTTATCAACTATTCCCAGAGTTTGGAGAGAAAGTTTGAAAGTGTTTCATTTTGAAAGTCCAAGCAATGCTTTAGCAGATAATCTTCAGGATACCGCATGTTTATCACGTTACGTTTATAGGCATTTAATTCAGACAGATGCTACGCCTGCAGCTGCCTTCCCAAAATGGAGCAAGATTTTTCAGTCAAGCCAGTCTCAATGGCAAACCATTTGTAGAATAGCCTTTACCTCATGCAAAGAAAGCAAGACTCGTTTTACCTTCAATATCCGATTCATTCCCTGTACTGTAGGCACAAACTCCCGTGTTTGCCGTATGAATATTGAATGCAGTCCAATCTGCACCTTTTGTAATGAGAAGAACGAATCTATAAAGTGCTTATTTTGGGAATGCAATATCACCTCAAATTTTATTTTGGACGTTGAAGAAAACACCTAAGGCAGACAATTTATATTCTCCAAGGATGATTTATCTTCGCGTACAGATGATATTTAAGACATCCATACCCGTTTTGTGATTTTGATTTAAAGTTGAATGTGTTTAACAAGAAACAAGTCACCCAGTCTAAACGAACTTTTGTACAAATATAAATTTTGCTTTTTAAGTTGAAAAGAAAATTGATGATTCAAGAGTATGTCACACAATAGTCTACGGCTGTATTGGACACCCTGACTATTCCCGAACATGACGAGAACATGGGAACTCGTCTGCAGTGTTGAACACGAACATTACAGTGCAGGTACAGTTACCACGGATACACGGACTGCACCTACTATCAACATCTTTTTATAGGCTCTAGGTACCTCGAATAGAGTATATTCATAACCATCCTGTCGGTACTAAGAATACCAGCGGTATACGAAAGTGACAATACTGTTTAGCCTGTGTACAGCATTTGGTCTAACATCTCTCTAGGTACCGTGCCGCCGTACCGTTTCATACTTTCACCAGGGAGGTGTTATTTGTTATTACTTGCATAAATTCAAAACTATGCTTCTTGGTTGCTAAGATGCGAGTTTAAAGGTCAAAATTTAATCAACTTTGTCAAAGATTTTGGAAAAGTCTACCTTCACCTCCTAAACCATATCTCATCAACTTTAAAGTTGATGGATAGGTTCCTGAACATGAAAAGATTTACATGCGTAACCATTGGCGTAACCGTTGGCGTCTTATCTGAATACCTAAAGGTCAAAGTTCAAATATTCTGAAGTTGGTTTCTATCCATTATTTGCGTAACGGTATGGTAGAAAAGTTCATAAAACCGCGTGACATGTGCAGAATGATGAGAGATGTGTTGTACAGTACATTATCCTTGTTGTTTCAGTTAGAGATCGAATTTTAAATTACCTAAAAGTAACCTTCTTTCAAGATTTTCTTATCATTATTTTGAGAAATTTCTCAGTAACCCCAAGGTATGTAAGGAATATGGCAGAGATGAAATTTGCAACTCAAGTGATCGCCCTCTCGTACTTTTTACTGAATGTACCATAAACAATACACATACTGAATAAAAGGGGATGAAAAAAGAATCGATTTAATACTGGTAATAATTCTGTTTAATACTGGTGTATATTCCTGAATCGTTATTGGTTCATTTAATACAGGAGTTAATTTGATTTAATACTGGCATTAAATTCAGTTTAATACCGGTGTACATTCCTGTTTCGTTATTGGTTGATAAAATACTGATACAAATCCAATTTAATACTGGTATAAATGCAGATAACGGTGTGTATACCTGATTCGTCTTTGGTTGATTTAATACTGATATAAATTCGACTTAATACTGGTATTAATTCGATTTATTAGTGGTAGTTAGTTAGTTTAGTTAGATGAGGTTTAACAGCCCAGTTTCCAACCAATTGGTTCAAGTCGAGCCGGCCACGGCCTTTTTTCTAACTCCATTTGATGTGGTATAAATTCAATTTAATAATGGTATGTATACCTGATTCGTCATTGGTTGACTTAATTCTGATATAAATTCGATCTAATACTGGTATTAATTCAATTGAATACTGGTATTAATTCGATTTAATGCTGGGATATATTCCTTAGTCGTTTATTGGCTAATTTAATAGTGGTAGTAATTCGATATAATGCTGGTATAATTTCGATATTGAAGTATTGGTATAAGTTCGATTCTATACTGGTATTGATTCGATATAATACTGGTATTAATGCGATTTCATACTGGTATCAAATGATTTGATGTTTGGATTTATACCATTTATTACTGGTATTAAATCGATTTAATGTTGACATGTATAACACCCTGTGATTGGCCGAAAAGTATCCCAGGAGTATTTTGATTAGATCTTGGTATAAATTTGAGTTAATTCTAGTATTAATTCGAATTAATACCAGTATCAATTATATAGGGTTTGTCACATGCGGCTGGCCAAAGGCGTGTTATATGAACACAGTGCGTATACCAACGATTCACAAAAATGGGACAAACTGCTTTATCCTTCAAGTTAGTATTAGCAGTAGCAACAGAAGAACCAGCAGTAACAGAAATAGTGGCGGAATTTAATGTCCTAACGATGGGGAAGGGGCAAGGGTAAAATTTCGCAAGTAGCGCCGAAGCAGCTGCGGGACCGCGAAAAGCTTTCTCAAAGCCATGGGGCCACCGAAGGGCCCTTGCTTGGGTCCGCGGGTAACGCTTCAGTGGGGCTTAGGAGGAAAGCCCGCGGTAGTTTTGAGGTATTGGAAAGGTATGACATTAGAATAAAGCATTTGGCTATCTTCAAATGACTCTCTGTGCACTAAACAGATTACAAAAATTACAATTTGATGTCCTTGTTTGTTTTATTCTTACTTGGAATAGACCTTATGCAATGACGTCACGCGATGTCATTTAACAGAGTAAATAATGAATCACACTGTACGCACGACGTGGACTTCGCGCACGCGCGTAGTAGACTTACGGGTGTGTGTCTGCCTGGTACACAAATCAGCTCTCTACATTTGTGCTGGAGTAAGTTGTAGCGATCTCACATCTGCCGGGGGCGCACTTTCTTTTCTGTGACTTTATATGTATAAGGTCTATAACAGGTCATAACGGTTTATGATTCAAGGGCTTGTTCGTGGGTACAATGATAAAGGAAACGTTTGCACCGGGCTCTGCATCACTCAAGATGTACCACAGGAAGCACTAACGAGGTAAACATCTAAAATGGAAAACAGAGTAAAACAATTTAATTGCATTGGTTTTTGTCATTTTCTAATAAAAAAAATGATTGCATTAAATTTCCCCATTGTCTTCAGCTACCATTTCTTTCTGTTATTTAAGGTCTCGGAAAGTATCCTCGATCAGTTTGTTTAAATCTTTTAAGAAAAATATGTTGTTTTGAAAGTATAGGTTTATACCAGGTATAGTTTTCTGAGGACGATCAGGGTTCAAGGGTTATGTACACCTTCCAAATCAATGAAATGTTGTTATGGGTAAAAGTTCATACATAGCCTTATGCGTGACCATGGACGCCCGCAGAATTAAATACTCAAAGCAATTTTCAACGAGGGTTGCATCCGCGTAAGGTGTGGTCTGCGTAGCCTTTTATCGCAAGCACCGAAGGAACGAATCTGGAAGCTAGACGGAGGCTGAGAATCCTTTCTAGAGAAGTTTCCTAAATTTGATGGCTTTTACAGCCATTCTGGACCATTTTAAAGAAACCAGGCGTCTTACAGTTTTAATATACTACTGAAAAAGTAATTGGCTGATGATAATTGCAAACTTAAAATATTCACTAACCGTCGATCAAGTTAATGAGGATGTTGATTGTTGATGTGAAAGCAGATAGCGTGAAGGTATGGAATGGATTTCTAAATTGTGCGGGCACGGACCATCATGTAGGCCTATGTATGACATACACTTGATATTGTTAGTAACCTGCATGTAAGTGCTTAAAGGTTGGGATCCGACTTCCGAATGCTTTCAAAGAAATTTTGACGAAGGTACTAAAGTTTTCGATAACAATCACCCCTTTGCCTCCCCACCTTTAGTAACCTTCAAAGCAGGTGTAGAATATGTACTCCTCTTTGGTATTACGCGAGCATCCAATATAGGTACAGGAGTAATACACGTCCGCTGGGCGGGCAACACCTTTAGCTACTCTACTGTGAAAATTAAATTCTGTGACAGCGACGCGCCAAGACCGCCGAAATGCTCTTTTTACAAGTTTAAAGACATTTTATGTTCACATTTTACTTCATTTTTCATTTCCAAAGTTATCTGTTTTATCAAAATTCTCTTATGTTTTCACACGGTTTCGCTTCCTTTCCTCATTTTTTAATTAAGATTTTTCTTAGGTCTGAGAAAAAGTGCGATTAAGTGCCCCCTGCCCCCTGCTATAAATAGCAGCAGTTATCAGTTATATCAATTGTCAACGCACGCTTACGTATATACACTTGCCAGCGTTATACTTTTTTCAAAAGTCATCTCGACTTTCTGGTAAAGAGCCAAGGGGCGAAACCAAACATTACTGCCGAAGGAGTCTTCTCCCGGAAGGAGCTACCTCCCCAAGGGACAGCAAACCTAACTGACCAACCTCTCGTCAGCGTTATTGCATAGATTGGGCAAGGAGTCAAAAAGGTTATGTCTGTAGGCCTTTGCACACCTGTATTTGGAGCCATCTGTATTTAGAGGTATCTGATGAACGGCTAATAAAGGGAGGGGGGCTGAGGAGAGGTCACGTTAAGTAATCACTTGCAATGACATAATTCTCGTTGGCAGGGGGCTATATTTACCTTAGCAGAAACAGCTAACCGAGGTCTGAAGGTTCCCTAACCCCATTGGAAGGGACCCTTACGTTGTTGCCCTAAATGAGGTTCGCTTCAGAACAATTTCCAATGGAGGAGGGGGTTGGGTGGGAATAAGTGGAAAACAAGTTTGGATATAATGCTTAAATCGAGTTAAATCGAATTACACCGGTGTTATTCTCTTCTATAAATAACACACTACAAGCATCGTCATTGTATGTTGAGTCTTGTGTGAGTGAGTTTTTACACTATTGTTTGTGTAGTGTAACACCAATCGCTTATTTTTATTTCTTAGCAAATGAAGTTATGAGCACAACCAAGAGTGGATTTCAGGTACGAATTTCAACTAAAATGGAATCATGGTAAATAAACTAGACAATAATTAGGTAGGCTTCTATCTCAGACTCGTTGTTTCTCTCATTTTCTTTCTCTGCTGTGTATTTGACTCTCTACACCGTTCAGGGAGCTGGAAGACACCTTGCATTGTCCTAATTGTGGCTCCGACCAATTCCTCATTATCCGAATTAAATACAGGAAAGAAAATTTATATCAGATCAAATGTAAGCTGGCTCTGTGCTGGAAATGTAACAAGCGATTCACCTTACTTTACAGAAACATGGTACCAATTTTTTAGTACTTGTCCAGCAAATTGATAAAGCAAAAAATATGGCAAATCACAGGTTATAAGTTTGCCGATAAATTAGATCAATAATTTTACCATTATTTGAGGAAAGTTCATTAAAATTATTATCAATAAAGTTTTAACAGTGTGAACTGGTTAATTTTGGTTACTACATTTTTAGATTTTCTATCATATGTGGTTTATGCATAAGCCATCAAATATTTCATACATAGTGTAGTAAGAATCATCATTAAGTATCGGTAAGTTTGTCTTAAACGTAATTCTAACTCTTATTTTGTAAGACATTACAATACGTAACCCACCGTCAATCACTGTTACATTTGAAGTAGGGCGGTGGAGTTCATCTGAACGAGTAACCTCCGAAAAGAAAGAATGTCCTTGCGGTATATTCCTTCCTAATTTATTTTCCGACATGAAGTTGCTTTCTCTGATGCCCTTACGCTGAAAAACACCGAACCGTAGTAAGAAAAGGTAGGCAAAGGTAGAAATAATTATTAACTGTATGTAGAAAAGTCGCCGTCGCCGGGCTGCAATGTACCGTCCGACGGTCATTTTAGAACACGTAAATTTCATTTCAAGGAAACTCCGTTTCTCGGGTTGCATTTCCTTTCTTTTGTTAGTCATAGAAAGTTTGACCGCTAAATACATTGATAGGATAAATATCACTAGATTCAGCTTCCATTGGAAAATATTCCATGCGAGAATCAATACTTATATATTAACTTTCTTTGGTGCATTCTAACAACGGTTCACCTAATGAATTCTTCTTTCCCAACTCTAACTCCTTCCTTTAATGCCAATCCATTTTAAAAACATTTTTGGATGTTCCATTACACAATTACAGGAAAATCAGTTATAAGACTTGACACAGAATAGATTCTAACAGTTTCTAAGCCACGAGAATGCAATAAACCAGTAAAGGTGTTAACGAATTGGTCGGAGTTAATTTCAAACTCACACTGCCATTTTCACACTGTACTGCAAAGTATACCAAGTTATTACCCAATTGTGGTACAGATTTGGTACGTACTGAATTGAGGCAGTGAATATGACGACCGAAATCCATTGTTTAGGGAAACACCAAACGCTAACACAGTGATTGAACAAATAAAACAGAAGCGAGGATTACCTTGGGTATTTGAACAAGTAATTAGGATTTTGAATATACATAGCCTAATGATGAAGGTGTGGTTAGGACTACTACACCAGAATGCGAAGCATTCACACTCGCGAATCAACCAGAGTGCAAGCCTAATGAAAGGAAGCCATAGATAATGTACCTGGTATAACTCAAATCAATGTTTAGTAGATTTGTTGTCGGAACTAGTAGGGCAGATAAATGAATTTTTGGTAAAATCGTTCGAAAGTGGAAAGAAGCACCAAAATTTGCATCCATGCTCATAAGGATTGCTCTTTTGAAAAAAACCCTTTTAGCCACTCAAAATTCAAAATGAAAGGCTGGATATATTCAGTAAAGGCTGCGTTCTGATGTCATGTGCGGTAGGTTTACACCCCAATTCCACTTAGAGACCGAGCACATATATCTGCTCCCAACAGGTTTACCACCATATGAGTTATAGTAGAAAGATAAAATAAGGAAGAGAACACCAAAAATGATTGCAAAACCGATGAAAAACAAATTCCGCAGTTGAGGGGCCCAACTCATGCGAGAGCTTTCTTGTGGTAAAGGAACGAGAGACTTCCCCACGACATGGCCGTATGGGACTGTTTTTCTCAGGGAGGGTGGTGAAAAGAGAAAGGAAGACCAGCTCCCTGCTTAGGCCTACCGCTTTCAATTTCAAATATTCGAACAAGAATCCGAAGGTGGTAACAATATGATGAGCTCTAACTTCTTTGTTTATTACCGTCTTCAGGGACAAAGTTCAATTTTTGCTTGACTGCAAGCCAGTACAAATCTGTTCAGTCAGTATTTACTTCTTAATCAGTTTGTTGAATCATAGAGTAGGATATAGGAACTAGAGTGCTAAATCCTAATACCGCGTACGTAAATCCGCTGTGATTGCATGACCCATGCAATCACAGCGGATTTACGTATTGGGGACCCGTCCGCCATTATAGGTGGAGGCAAGAAGCTATGCTGTGTGCGAGCATGTGTGTACAAAATGTACGACGGCCGAGTCCCCATGCGATTACAACTGTTTCGGGGAGTGAGAACTCTAGTTCCTATATCCTACTCCATGTTTGAATCCAGAAAGGCTCCACTCCCCAAATATTTCATTTTGCAAAACAAGTTCACTTTCACCACAAGTCATTCCTTACAGATACCGCGCAGCATAAACATGAGGGCAAAATTTTGGAGGTTAATTTCACGTATAGACCTTATGCATTGACATCACACTGACGTCATTTTTGGTGGAAACAATAAAGCACACGTGCACTCACGACGTAGATTTCGCTGCACGTGTAGTAGACGTACGCGTGTGTACGATTGGTTGACAAATCAGCTGTCTGCATTTATTGGTGCAACTTGCAATGATACGCGCTTTTCCTCCATTTTTCTCCAAACGAGGGAGCACTTTCTCCTTTGTGACATCATAGGCCTATGCATAGGGTCTATTTGCAGGTCAGGTAACATTGTACTTTTGTGTTCCTCTTTCATTGTTTAATTAAGACATTCTGTGTCTGTAATTTATTTTTCCTCAACTGCAATTGAGTCTATTGAGATACAGAAACATTGTTTGAGATCTCAGAGCCTTTTGAGATATAAGTTCATATCGCAATACTGCTCTGTCAAAACATAAGGCATTACACCTCTGGCCCCTTCTCCAGTCCTGAAACTGACGGCAAATTTGGGTGGTTGACAACAGGCCTACCTTTAGTTCAGAGTTTAAATGCTCTTGGAATCAATCATAGGCGTAGAAATGGGGTTCAGTCAAAATCTGGTGGGGCGGAAGTATGCTTCCGCCCCTCAGTCCAAGTACGAAATCCCCTTATTTGTTCCGTGTGTAAAAAATGTCAAAAATTTGGAGTAATTTTCTTTAAAATTTAATTGCGACGTAAAGTGACTGTGCAATTGAAAAACGTATAGTTTTGAAAGTTGAAAAAAGGTAATTGGTAACTGAATTAAAATTTCTGCAATTTATATTTCGGTACTAACAATAGGTTCGGGACGAGTTTTATATGAACTCGCTCTTCGCCTCTGTAAGATAAAATATAATTATTCAATCAAAGCGTTTTCGACTTTTAGGAATACGGCCCTCACACCAGGGAGTTGTTCTCTAGCTACTCCCTGCTCGAACTCGGCAGACCCACTTTTCTATCTCACCGCGTTTGAGAATAACTGATCAAGAGCTTCCTCACATGTCCTGGGTAGGACTTTAAACTGCATCCGGTTGTGGAGTTTGTTTAAACGTGGGAGTAATGAGGTTACCCTTTGCCACAACTGCCTCGACCCGGGGCACCCTTGGGCAAGGTGCACCTGTATTTGCCCAGTGCTTTTTAAGTGTTGTTGCCTTTGGGCGTATTGTTGCCTTCGGGCGTGTTGTTGCCTTCGGGCGTGTTGTTGCCTACGGGCGTTGTGTCGTCCTCGGGCGACGGTGTGGTAGCCTTTGGGCGTGTGGTTGACTGGTGGGACTATGTATGTTTTGGGATGGTTTGTGGTTGTTGGGGTAGGGTGTTGTTTTGGGGTGGGCTGCCGTGGCAGTTTCTGAATCTGAGTATTAAAAAAGACTCTTTTGTTCCCTGTTGTATGGTGTGTATAGTTTGTTTGGCAATGTGTTTGTGATCCGACGGATTTTGTTTGGGTTTGGGGTAATTTAGTTTCTCAGTACCTGTTTCTACATACTTAAAAAGCTTCCTCACATACTGACCACTAACGGAGAATAAGTAGAAATGAGGCTTCATCCGTTTCAGAGTGCGGTTTTCGTCGGCAACCCACTTAGTCTGGAATTCTAGATGTTTCTTCTGTACCTCAAACCGACGCTTGATAAACATCAAAATGACCTTTGTTACAAGACGACCCGGATTGAATCCATCGACGAGCGAATGGAAAGTTCCAGAGAATTCAACTTCAACGCAGCCTTTCTAGAATTTTCTCGAAGGAACTGTTTACGTAATGCGACACTTCTAAGAAATATTGGCATTGTTTGTTTACTACCGTGCATGCAAGGAACGTTCTCGTAATTGCTCGACTGTGTGCACTAGAAGTTTCTGTTAAATTCTGGAGAGTTCTCGATTAAAAGCCTAGCATATAAAAGGCAGTTCAACAACTGTTATAGGAGAGAGATATCATAATACTATGAGAAGTTATTCTCTGACCGAATCACCTGAAGCCAGCCACTGACACTACACATTTGTGATAAATTGCCTTACGCCGTTTCTATGCTGTGTATTGAGATTGTTCATCATCCATCATCGCCTAGCCTTGTCGTTATTCGCTCGTGGAACCAGTTCCTACGCTACAGCACGCTGCAGGTCTACTACTGTACCATCGTCGACGTGCATGCACTACCAACCCTTGGACCAGACCAGAATAACATTAAGTAAAGGATTGTGAGTAAATCAAATTAATTATTGTAAATTTAAGTAAGATAAGAAGATTGTAAATAATAATTAAGTTGTTGGATTTTAATCTCGTTCTTCTGTGATCTTTCGCTTTTATTGGTTTGACTTGCGACCACAAGCCGTAACACCATACTGGTGACTCACGCATGCTATAAGCAGGATTGTAGACGGGTAGCGCCAGGTGGGGAGGAGAAGGGGGCCATGACCCCTATTATCGGGAAAACTCCATTTTCGTCGGGCAGCCTTAATTTGTACTATTAAGTATAAGGATCCCCTACGACGACTAGCCGCAGAAACAACTTTCTTGACTTTGAACTGAGTAGGGCATATATAGCCCCATGAAAACCACTTTTTTCATATTTTCTGCCATACTAATCCCAAAATTTTTGCAGATGCAAAATGTTGCATTCGCCATTCTTGCGGCAACCCCGCCGCTCCTTCGGGCTTGCCGGCCACTAGGCGCCATCCTTAATTAAAGAGGCAAATTTGTGTTGAAGACTGCGATTTCCTGCAATTTAGAGCACCCGAAAAGCCAAAGTTTCTGGCCTCATCCCCAACCCGGTGGGGCTGAGGTCGGGTTACTCCTGTTCGACGCAACAAAAGTGCCAACTCCCTCGGAACCGCTTCCTATGAAAACTTCGTACCTCTGCCTCTGCTTCGGGGCCTCTTAAGTATGGATTTCGCTCTTTTCCAATTATTGTCCTCTCTCGAGATCTAAGCCTGAGATCCTCCCTGCGGCCTTTTCAGCCTCTCCATTTTGCCGTCACCCTCAAAAAGTTTGGCATAACTAGTCAGTTGAGCTCTCGCACTGTACGTCCTTGAGACCCTTCATCATGAGTACCAACGTGTTTTTCAAAATTCCCAAGATCATCTCTCTTAAAGTCCCAAGATTTCCCAAGGTTTGTTTAAACGTCCGAAACTGGCGTGCTTTGAACTAGGGTAATAGCATTAAGTAGCAATCAAAGAGAAGAAATTTCATTCAGGTTTAAAGAGTGCCATTAACCTCCGATAACCTGCATGACAAGTACCTGTTAACTCATGATTTAATTACAAAACAAAATGTTTGAAATTGGCTTACATTTTGTAGGGTATTGTTAACACAGTGCAATGAACCGAATAAAGTGATCATAGCAAAACAAAACAGTTCGGAAGCAGATCCGTGCAGGTGAGCGCTCAACTAGCCCGACCTCACTTGTTTTGCGCACACTTAAAAAATAAGGACAAAGAAAGTTTGCTATTTCTGCGTTTATTTCGGGTGAAAATACCGCAGCTTTCATTGTCCTGATTATGAGTGACACTCAGGAACCTACAAATTGAGTATGAAGACTTCTTCTGTCAATTTTCCCGGGGCAGGGGCGGACCCCCATCGTAGACCCATGTTCGGGGCTCTTTCCGCTTTTACGAAATATTTCAAAAGTTTCCAAATTATAGTACGTCCTATAACCATTTTGGATCTAAACAGTCTTAACTACGAGTAAAGGTTGCCCTCACCTAAGAGTGGTTATACCATCTCCCAAACGTGTTCCACTCGATGTAATTAACAGAACCACAATGTGGCCCGGGGGTAAAAAAGTGCAAAAAGTCTTGTTTTAAGAAAAGAAGTTTAAAGAGAACATGTAAGAACCCTTGAGAATAAGGTAAGCATTAACCAAGTGAAATCATTATAAACTTATAACAAATGGTAAGTTTGACGATTGGAAGCGCATTATAGTTCATCACACTGTATTTGAGCTTAGATTAGATTAGATCAGATCAGATTAGATTAGATTAGATTAGATTAGATTAGATTAGATTAGATTAGATTAGATTAGATTAGATTAGATTAGATTAGATTAGATTAGATTAGATTAGATTAGATTAGATTAGATTAGATTAGATTAGATTAGATTAGATTAGATTAGATTAGATTAGATTAGATTAGATTAGATTTAGATTAGATTAGATTAGATTAGATTAGATTAGATTAGATTAGATTAGATTAGATGAGGTTTAACGTCCCAGTTTCCAACCAACTGGTTCAGTTTGAGACGACCACGGACTTTTTTCCAGTTGTGGTTCAATGGCTTGTTTTCCCTACTCCATTGTTTATGCTGAGCACCAAGCACAAAGGTAGTAGGTTCCATTTTTAAAGTCTTTGGTATGACCCTGCCAGGATTTGAACCCGAGACCTTCCGGCTGCAAGTCGGATGATCTAACCACTTGACCACTGTAGTCAGACACTATATAACACATTCGTGTTGGTGTGTCGTTTAATCCCATCTGACTAACCGAAACAACAACTGCTACCATTTGATTGACATGGGTTCAAACAACACCGCCGTTGTGACTGGTCAGTTATGATTTCTGCAGCTCACTCAGTAGTGTACACTCTAAAAATGTCCTAGTCAAATGTAAATAGAATCTAATCAATAGGGGCAACCGAAATCTTGTCAAATCTTTGACTAGATTCGGTTCATAAATGAAACGGATAGTTTCATTTTTGAACCATTTCTAGTCAATTTTGAAACAAATCTTGTCAAATATTTGTCAAGATTCCGGTTCGTGCCCGAATTGACTAGATGTTTTTTTTTTTTGTAGAGTGTAGGCAATGCATTGCAGGCAGCTCACACACGGTAGTGTGTGCATATAACCTTGAGCAATTTAAACTCAGTGTAGGCATATAATGAAAACGAAGGAACAAAATGAAGCGTGAAACGTGCTATAAATAATTGGTGTTTCAATAGCCCGTAATAGATGTTGTTCAGGAAAAATTATGAAAAGCATCATGTTGGCTTGTTGCAGCAACATGAATAACGAGACCAATACTATAGAGTACGGGGGGTGATCACCCGCACCCGCAATAGAAGGTCACCCCCGCTTCCCCACTTTTCGAACACATATGGAATAAACAGATGAATACGGAGACCACATGGATGATTCAGTAAACCATGGCGAAGTACACTGTGAAAAATATGTGTTAATTTACAGTAAATAAAACAAAGAAATAAATAAGAAATAGAGTATCATCTCGATCCCAGTCTCGGCAATTCTATAGCAAAGCCACGAGTCCGGACTGTCCGAGACCGAGTCCGAGCCCTTGCTCCCCGAGTCCGAGTCACGACGGTCCGAGTCCTTAAAATCGTGACTCGAGACCGGTCTCGAGTACTACAGCAGTGATAAATATGGCGAAAGTTACAGCTCCCTAATCAGTGGCAGACAAAAGGTAGGTTACGCCCCTGAAAACTACAGAAAATTATAAAAAATACCGTGACGCCCCATGTTAGTATATACCTCCCCCTCCCCCACCTGAAAAGTATTTATCCTCTTTAAAACCACGTTCTCCCCTTTTTCAGTACCTTGTTTATTTATTGCTGTAGAGTGCGCTTCAAGTATTCCAAACGGGCAAACTTGTTATCATGAAAGCAGGCTGCACTAAGGCAAGTCAAGCTATTCTAATAATGAAGGTACTGCGAATAGAGTAAAGCAAAGTCTTTGTTACTTAGTGTTAGTGTTCAGCCTCAATTGTTAACCCTTAATTAATAATATTCTCATTACCTTTTTAAATTTGTTCAGGTCTTGTAAACTCATATAGTCTTTTTATTTCTTTGTCCCATTGTCTCACGCAATCCCTTGATCTTCTGTCGTCTGTTCCTACGAAAAAAGCACAAAGCTTTGCTGGATTTATCCTAGTTACTCATCAAAAATTTAAATGAGTGTTGCAAATGACATTGCACGGTTGATTAATTCACAATTTATCGGTAGACGGTAGATGCGTAGTCTTCATTATTATCTCCAACGATACCGCCAATTTCTCATTGACAATATTTTTGTGACTATGAAAACTGCAGAACGTTTTGCAATCTAAGTTTTCAACTTTCCGGATCCTTCCTGATAACAAAACTAGTGGTCTCATATGAAGCTTTGTCTTTTCGTAGTGTTCTTATAAGTGGACGGCATAAGTGCGCACCAGTGCGCATTCTTGAAAATCACTTTAGGATTTTAAATTAAAAATTACGGCAAAAACTCCAGGGCCAGTGGCGTCGCCAGACTTCTCGAACTGGGCGCAACGGGGAGGGGTCAGACATTTCACCCGGGTACATCAAAATGAAGGACTGAAAGTCACTTCAGTGTCGCGCAGCGCTCCCCTGTAGACGATCATGGCCCCAGGGGCCCATTGAAGGAACCTGCGTGGGGTCAAGGGACAACGTTCTAATGGGTTTCAGCCTGGGATAAGACCCCGGAGGCCCTGGGGTATTTATAAATGTGACCATCAGAATGAAGCGTATGACTATCTCCAAAGTGGCATTGGATGCTCACTAAACAGGCTCCCAAAACAGAAATCACAATTTGCCGGTATTTGTTAGCCTTACTCTCACTAAACATTTATTAGTGGGGACGAGGAATCATGTGGAGTTTGCATTGAGCTTTATAAATATATCCACTCATGCTGCCCAATAGCAATCAATTTTGAGACAACTACCTCCCAGGTATGCCACTACTGAGGGAAAGCCTTCACATGAGACTATCGAAGGTGTATTTACGGTGGCGGATCTAGGGCTAGGGCTAGCCTGCAGTAAGCAGGCTATGAGCGTTCTTATTAGTTGCACGAAAGCCTACATCCAGCTTTTGGAAGAAGAATGTACCATCAATTACTGCAAAAGTATAACCCAATAGTCTGCCAACTTTCCAGACAATCACATTTCCAAGACAAAATAATTCATGATAATTTATGCATACGTCATCAGGTTGGTGAGGGGTGGGGTCAACATTAGCAACCGGTTGCTTTGCTAGCAGTTAACGCTTTTTCACTGGACCTATGGGTTATGTAGTTCAGTACGTGCCACTACTAACTATATAGGCTAGGCCGCCTTTGCCTAGGTCATTTACTGCTTGTAGCAAAGGGGAGTTGTCAATGGCAAGGTCTACACAGTAAGGAAACGTTCGGCTATTACCACCAAGTTCAGTTCTGTTAGATTCTTTCACTACTGTGATAATAAATAACATAAACATGCTACAGCCTGTCTACAATAGCTTTACTTGGTTTTTAAATTTCAATTGACCTGCTAAGTTTACATCTACGCCATATTGCCTATATAGAAACTTGCTTAGAGAGCGGAATGGCCTGTTTAAGTGCTTGTAACTAACGTTACAAAGGCATAAGAATAGGGGGTCAGGGGGCTGTGCCCCCACTTTTTAGAGAGGTGCAAAATGGGTATTCAACGAAGGGGTTTCTCCATATAAGGTACGAATATAAGATAGGCCTACTTGATAAAAATTTATACTGGCCGTGTCTCCGACTTCTGAAGTTAATGATGCATGTCTAGAGCAGTGTATCTCTAATGGCTAGGGCTACAAGTATAAGGACAGAAGTTTTGTGTTTCAGTTGCTCATAAAAGTATACTAAAGGCTAATTTCATGCAAAAGGCGAACAATTGAACATGATTTCTCCCATATAGTCTAACACTGACGCCCCTATCTTGCTTATAAGGGATTGTCTATTAAAACCTGTTACGGCAGATAGTGCTTTTGTTTTTTATTCATGTATATATTTGGTATAGTTCGGCAACTTAATACTGCTCCTTGCCCCTCACTTTGTGGGAGATCCCCACCCCCCTGCGTTCAAGTTAAGCCTGACTTTTTTAACTGATCAGCTCGATATGTACTTGCATACGTACCTATCATTCCCTATCTGCAGAAGTATTTGTAGGTGCACAAGCGAAGGTCGTTGATAGATATGAATACTCAGTAGTCATAAGCATCATGTGACCTTTTCATGTTCATAATCTATCCCACATTTTGGGGATTTCGAGAAATTGAAACTGCACGAAAGTTGGCAGGCTCTGTATACTGATTGTTCACCCATGGTTTATTCTGCACTCTGAGAGAACGCCATCTTAAGAGAATTATCCGGCACCATAGAAATAAAAGTAAGGGAGAACGCTGACGCAATGCATCCCTTAACCGGTGAAGCCACGAAAATTGTGAGGGAGCTTTCGTTGTACGGCAAAAGACCGGTTGATTGGTGTGTCTCCGTACGTACAATGTGCATTCTGCTGCAGAAGTTATAGCTTATTTTATCCGTTTTTCGAAAGATTAGGAGTAATTTTCACGACAGGAATAAGTCATGTTTTCTTAAGTATTTTGTTTTATTCTACTAACTTGAAAACTTGTAGTTTCTTTGCCAATACTTGGGGAAAAAGCAATGACGTGATATTTGTATTACGCGCTGGTGCTCTGTTGCCGTACAGCCTAGTCAAATC
The DNA here is from genome assembly GCA_029531755.1 of Holothuria leucospilota. Lineage (NCBI taxonomy): Eukaryota > Metazoa > Echinodermata > Holothuroidea > Aspidochirotida > Holothuriidae > Holothuria > Holothuria leucospilota. Next base: position 43,002,534 of record CM055971.1, read on the forward strand.
AATGGCTTCAGTCCATATCGGCAGACGTCATTCTCCCTTACTTTTATTTCTTTGTCCGGCACACAGCCTGCCTTGTAACCTAATCCAGGGATAGCGAGGAAAATCTGGAAAAAGAAGCCCTTAAATTTGGTTCAATGTGTTTTCGGTGCCTTAAAATCTTAATCACGACAGAAATATTTTCTGCATTTTCTTCTGCAATAAATGTACAAGGGTGACTTAGCGCCAACTGAAAACATCCCTGGTTCACGCGCGACGTGACCAGAAAAATCTGGTAATGATTATCTATGAAAATTTCATGAAAGTTGTTATGATTCTCCTTTCGGAATTATCATAACTAATTAATACCCGGTGCAGTGCTTGACTGCGCCTCGGCGAGGCTTCAGGACAGCAAAGTTCCCTTTTGCAAATCATTGTAAGGCACCGCGATTTGAAATAAACGAACATTAGCCTATGCTGCTTTGAGAATGAAGTTATTTAATTATCCTCATGTTCATTGGATACGAGTTAAAAAAGCAACAAAAATCGCAATTTATTACAGTTTTCAAAAATAAAATCTGACTAAAAGATAATCGATGTGGTAATTGCATTGTAGAGAGGGGACTCAAGGCCGAAGTATAGTCCTACAACTGTTGAAAATAAGTGTTGAAACAAAAGCTATGGATAACATCCCCAATAAGACAACTTTTTATGAAGTTCAAAAAACACATGCGCGCGAAGCGAGCCGCCAAATTATAGTTTGGGAACACTTTGTGCAATTTTAGCCTCATTTTTGACTTATAAAGTGACACTGAGTCCTCATGATCATATCAAGATGTGTAAGAATGGTGTGTTTGTGCATAATTAGCCTACTCACATACCCTATACCCACGAGCTTTGGAATGTCGGAACTGATGATAACTCCAAAGGGCAATAAGCTACTTTCACTCCATTCGTCGAATTTCTGTTTTCTGACAATGGCATTTCAGATAATACATTAAGTTCATGGCAAGTGTCGAATATGTACTCCTCTCTCGACGCAGGCCCACATACTCTGATCATAGAGCTACTACCTGGAACAAGTATTAGCCCCATGTTCTAACGAGTTCAGCCAATATAGGTGAAGGGGTAATACATGCACGTCCGCCAATAGGTCAAGGTAATACGTATCTGCTTGTGTATGCAGTACCCGTACACTTCCTCTGCCCAGGGAGTTGCTATTTGGCAAATAGCAACTCGCTGCTTCAAGCAGTATGCCAAACATAGCACATTAAAACATGAACTGTCACGTAAGGCATACTTGTCATGCTTAGGGTGGCGGCATGAAAGAAAAATTTGGCATCCCAGACTAAGCCTAGTAGTTGCAGAAACCGCAGTTTGGAACCGAAGGAGTCACTTCATTTCAACCTTCGTTTATCATGCGCTAGTACCTTGGTCTTCGTGAGAAAATTCTAGAACAGTTTTTTCTTTCTCAATGGCGGTCGAATAGAAATCCTTCAGGCTTCATCTCTCCTAGAGCAAACACAACACCCACTAAAACGTATACATAATTCCAAATCTTAACTATAAAACATACCTCCAGTAATTACTTTGTAACTCAAAGCAAGAAAGTCGCGTTTCGGCATATTTAAACTTACAATGATTTTGTAGTTATTACTAGTTGCAGGAAGGGAAAATCACTGTGAGTGAAAAGCTACTCACTAATTGGCCAAACCACAGGGGACTGTCCGTCCCGTCGCAGGAGAGTCCACACCACCACCACGAGTACAGACTACATGCGAATACGATTGAGCATGTTTTAAATCCGGCCGACGTCTTACGACCCGACGCAAAGAGAAGAAATCGTAGTCGTGGAAGTATTCACTCCGCCATGACTACAGCCGACGCGACTTCTTCTCGTGGTGTCGTGGGTAGTCGTGGCGATGTGGCCCAGGCTTAACACTGACTGACTTTTCGTGGGGATCCGCCTACGTGACTCGTACCAATACAGAGCCGGGCACAGACACGGTCGTTCCTAACAATTAGGGGCTAACCTCCCCGTTCGGTACCCCTGTAAACTACGATGTAGTTTACAGTTTCAAGAAATACCCTATGTGACAACTCCCGTAATCAGTGGGGACACCAGAAAGCTAAATGGGTCAAGTGATTCCTTGCCTCTGAAAATATTTTTAAAAACGTTTACTTTTCAAGGTTTTAAATCAGACATAGTTGATCACGTACGAGTGCATTTTTTTTTTTTTTTTTTTTTTTGTAGTTTGAAAAAAAAAAAAGATTTTTGAAAAAGGGGGTCCGGACGCGAGTGCTTCTAAAGAAAAGTCATGCAAGCTAACTCCCACTGCAGACAAAAACTAAAACTTATCCCGAACCGGAGTTACAACCCTGAATTAACAAAAAAGTAACGAAATGAGAACTTTGTAATAATGAGAACAAGAACTGACTTCAACTTGGATGGTTTCTCTAGAGGGTAATCTTTATTTAAACGGCTTCAAGTAAACAAAGTCAGTTTTTAAACAAAGACACTCATCATCCCAAAGTGCATGTTTGGTGTGGACCTATCAAAATTCTCAGTTGGTGACTGCTCTTCGTTTGAAATCAAGGTTCAAAAAATTCATTCAAAAGATGCAGAGTAGCTCGCATTCCATACAATGCAGAGAAAGTGTTTGAATAGCCTTGCATGTTCACCCAGACATGGCCTTATTAGGCCATAAAATAGGTTTGTGTCTGCACCAGGAGAGGCTTAAGGAATTACGGTAACTTAGTTGGGAAAGTTGGAACTTATCGGGACAAGGGGTTCAAGACCAAGAGTGCAATCACGAGCTGTGTAACTAATTACGATGGTAGCAGTTTACCCTGACAGTGGGATGAAAGCTAACTATAAGGACCACCAAGGTTATCCTTCAGAGGTATCGTTTTTACGAGGTTTTTACCGGTTGACCTCTGATGACGCTTTTAAATGACCTTTGATGTGCAAGGGGCATACATTTGCTAAGTAAGAGCTCCACGAAGGTTAATTATCTTGGGATTTCATCTTTAAAAACAGTTTCCAAGGTTTTCACAACTCACCCTCCGATGACGTCAAATAACCTTTGACCCTTCTACAAATACAATAGGGTTCATCTACTGGCTATAATGATACCACATGACAATTACAAAAAGGTGTCAATGGCTTCCATCTTGAGATGTCGCATTTACACAGTTTTCAGTTTCTGACCTTCAATGACCTAAAATGACCTTTGACCTGATTCAAAACAAAAGTGTCCCTTTTCTCCATATATAAACTTTTATATTAAGTATGTATAGTATCAATCATTCCGATCTTAAGATATCGCATTTGCAAGCAATTTTTAAGGTTTTCGTAGTTTCACCTCCCTTGATCTTAGATGAAACCTTTGATCTCTACCAAGCAGACTTGTGGTGTAAGTAAATTGTCATGATGAGCACAGGTACATTGTCTCTGGTTGTGAGTACGAGTACACATAATTTTCATGAGTACGAGTAAAAGACTTTGCATTTACCCAATACATAACTTCCAAAATGTCTGACTACCAGTGCCAGTACATATCCATTTTCACGAGTAAGAGCAACTGTGCAAAACCATGGGCGCTAGTAAGTTCTCACTACAAGTCAGTTAGCAAGACAATACGGATAACTAAATGACTTTGAATCATTCACATAGTAAGAATGAAAGGCCTTCTGTGTACCTTAAGATATCATGTTTACACTGTAAGGTTTTAGATTTTGATATCTGTTGACCTCACATGGCCTTGACCCTCAACAAAAGTAATTGGTTTTTCCCTCAATATAACTTTTCTATGGATTAAATATGAAAAGTACCCATTGTGTCTATCTTGTGATATCGCGTTTACAAGTTAAGCGTCACAGCACAACCACACGTAGACATACATCCAACCAATCCCCTCCCCCCACACATATACGCTTAAGAAACTTTTGTTCTCGGCAAGGAATCATAAAGGGAAAGGAAAGAAAGACTGAAGTCTCACGGGGCCTCCAGCCTGAGCCTAGGCCCCGGACCTGCTCCAGACTGAATACAAAACTGTTCTACGCTTGGCAAAACCTATCTGCAGAATGTCTCCATTGGGGGCCGGGGAGGGGACAGCTGTCAGGGAGCCCACCCCTCGTAGACCTATACGAATACATTATAGCTAAGGGGAAGACGAAATGAAATTATTATGCAATCATGGTAACGATTATCCCTCTCAGGTAGTTGTGTCAGTTTTGGGGAAATGGGATGGGAGCGGGGATGAACAACACTTGAAGCCGCGAAACGTACTGTGAAATTGTCAATGGAAGCATCAGTGAAAAATGGAAATCTATTTTCCTTAATATCCCCCCGGACTATCACCCACGTACGAAGGATAAAACCATGTTAGTTTTCATTTTATTGGAAATGGTGCGTGAAATACCCCCAAAAAATGACAAAATAAGAAATAAACGTTTAATGAGAACAATGTAAGAACTTTTAGAGTATGGTGAGCATAGGACATCGTTATCAACTTATGACAACTGGTAAGTTTGGTCAAGGAGGTGGAAGGAGATCAAGCTAACAAATCTGTCAGACAACTTGTACTTGAACAATGGTTTTATTCTTTTCAGGCACCACCATTTGATTGACAGGTCTCTTTGTTACTATTGTTAAGTCTCTGTTGACTAAACCCTTGAAATGATTATCTCCTCCTTTTCTTTCCAAGTAATCCCGAGACAAAGGCTAACCAGAATTTTGGTAAAACGACTGGCAAAAAAAAAAAAAAAAAATAAAAAACGTTCAAAAATGTACTTCAATTGTGACCTCACGATTTTAATACTTCGTTTGCTGAAAACGTTTATCAAACCTGATCACTTCTCTCAGTTTTGCCCCATCATTAAGCAACACACTTGAAAAGTAAGTTGTGAAGAAATTCTTCGCTGACTTTAGTGTGACGAATATTTACGACCAAAGGTTAAAATTTCACATTTTATCATGTCACATGGCAACGAAATGTCAACTGGTTCCATGTAAGGTGTGTATCCTCTGATTGTTATTTTGACAATGCATCACTGATCCTAGTTGATGTAGGTCTTCAGAAAGAATTTTCAGAAGAAAAGCAAGATCATTGTTTGAAAGGAACATTGTTTCAAAAGAGTCTTCAGAAACAATGACACTCCTTCTTAACACCTCCCTGGTTTGGCAATTGGCAGTGTGCATGCGCTATGGTTGATAGCTCTGAAGAGCGGTATTTCAACAACTGCAGTGCCCAAATGACAAGTGATGATGCGTTTTGTTAATATGATTTTTTCCGGTTTTCCCCTATTTTGAGATTTACCCACTCTCTGAGATCCTTACGCATTAGGCTATTTCATTACAGTGCCACTGAAATCAAAAATAACAAGAACCTATACCGCAGAATTTGGAAAATGAATCCTATTAGCCAACTCCTATCTTTATAACTTAGTTCCTGGGAAAATTTTTAAGTTACTTTATTTGCAATAATCGATTGCGCAGTAATTTGTAAAGATGGTCTTGTACAATCCACATTACCGGCTTTTGGTTCCATTTTGAAATTTGTGATTATAGGCTTAGGACGCTGCGGGGAGCGGCGGGGGATGGGGTGGTCGAACCCACATAACTATTTCACTAATGAGGCGCCCCCTTCCCTCCGGTAGTTTGAGGAAAAGAAGTGTCTTGGCATGTAAACAAGTAGTTTGAATGGTATTGAAAATAGTTGTTATATTTAGTTTCTACTTATGAATGACAAAATATATTTGCAACAATAGTTAAGTGTTAACAAGTAAAATTCTTCGAGTGCGACTGTACACCTTGTTTTGCTATACCGGAAACAGTGCTCATGGAGGAAGGGGGAGGGTGGAGAAGAATGGATCACTTCAGATTTTATCCCGTCCCTTCTTTACCCCAAGTAAATACGATGGTACTTATCCAAAAATGTACAGAACTTTAGACGCCTTGTTCAACTAGAAAAAAGAAGAAATGAATTACACTTTCGATAATTCCTCAATTGCCTTCGAAGGTATTTTTTCAGCACCTCTCAAGCTCACACATCGCAACAAAGTGCTTGTTTCAAGTCGTAACGGAGGAGGGTTCTCAGACATAACCTTGCTGGGGCGCACAGTTCCCTTGTCAGGAAACTTCCGAAGATGAACTCCGAATCGCGACCCTTTTTCACGGTTCGATGACCAATCGAAGCCATATAATCAGTTGGCCTGAAAATGCTACCCGAATTGGTAGCGAAAATTTGCCAATCAGATAAGCAAGTCCAGAAAAAGGCTGGTTTACAATCTTTACTATATGCTTGTTCCATTATTACTTTTGGACAGCCTGTATACAATGAACTATTCCACAAAGCCTCGTGTAAGTGGAGCTACCATGAAACGCCCCATCACATAGGCACACGCACACACACACACACCCACACAGACGTTCGTATTACGGAAATAATCAGGAAACAGAAAGTGACAAGATCGAGTTGATGTTAAGTTCAACATCTGCTAAAGTAGTCTGAGATGTTCTCTAGCTGAGTGAATAGCCTACAGGCCCTAAGCTGCAAAGATTTTAAAATCGTGACTACTGCCTTGCTTTTCCGTCACGTATAATTTGAAAGACAAATTTCAGGTGTAAACTTCCTTATCGGACTTCAGGTATTAACTGAACTACAATCAAATTGACATCCTTTACTCTTAAACATTGGACAAACACCATAACAGTGCAATAACAGAGTGAAATCGAGTACTTAATTAATGGACTTTCAGGCCAACGATTGTTATTTCATTAATACTCAGACTAGAGATGTTTTAGCATCGGATTCCTCTGACTCTGACCTCATATTGTTAAGTAATGCCTGTTTGTTTTGATGCATGTTTGTGCAGAACTCAGGAACTTAGAATGTGACAAAGCTACAGGTCAGTTGTCAGACAAAGTACTGAAGGGGGAACAGTAGCTTCCAAGGAGAGAAATCTCTTTCAGGGGGCGAGATGTGTAAAAGAATTATTAAGGAGATGGTAAATTAGAAGTTTCTAGGTGTCGAAAAATTTTTTGGGGGGTCGTCACCCCCTCTGCACCGGGCTTACAACTTTATACAAATTTCCTATCTATGTTGCACCCAGCCATCATTATTCTAAGCCCCTTCACAATCCTCATGCATGATGAAACCGATTAGTCATTAATCTGGGTCAGGCTGTAATAAAAAAAATGATATAATTGTGATATTTGTGGTCTAACCAGTGAATATGAAGCGATGTTAAATCGGTACCCCATGGTCACACACCAAAACCAATGAGATGGGCCGTTAGGTTATTCCGTTTCTGTAGAGCAAAATCGGTTTTTGCCTATCCTTGTGATATATATGGTATAAGGTGAGCAGTTTGGCCCTTGGTACCAGCATTGGGAGTGTAAATAGCTAGAAAGTCTAGAATGAGAAATTCTAAGCATATCATCAACTTTTGCTAAAGAAAGCACCATTTTGCATCTAAGCCACCTTACACGAACAAAAGGTTCTTGAAAGGGCGGTGATACCCTTTCTCTTAGACCCCTCTTTCCTCCAGGGTACAAACCTCAGATATCCTCTATCCTACGTGCACCACTATACTTATCAAACGCAAGACTCCGCCTTAGACCTTGACCTTACAGGAATTGACATGACAACATTTTTTTGATGTGTATTTGTCAACTAAAAACATGTTTTGCTACGGACAAATTCCAAAGTATGGAAATATGCTATACTACCGTATCTTACAGTAAAGTTCGGCGCAACATATCAAACAATATCAAAATTTAGGCCAATTCTTTGGGTCATATTTTTAATACTTATGCCACCATTTGCAGGTGTGCATCACCATAATTCAAAAACTAATAGACTTATGCATATGACGTCACAGAACAGAGAGTGCGCCCTCTAATGGAGGCAAGCGCGCTTATCATTACAACTTACATGAACAAATGCATACAGCTGATTTGTGCACCCGTCGGATACGGGAGTAATTCAGCTACACGCGCGTGCGAAATCTACGTCGTGCGTACAGTTATCTTCCATTGTTTGCCTCTAAGATTACATCGGGTGATATCAATGCATAAAGTCTATTTAAAAGGGGCTAAAAGTCTCCGATTGTACCAGTCATGGATCAGAATTTCCTATGGCCCATTTCAACATCGGTCCATATTTTGCTAAGTTACGCCAAGTTTATATACGTTAATAGAATAACATTCGGTACTATTATTCCCCTAAAGAGTGACTTGCAAAGTTTTGTCTGCCTTTCTGTAACCATTAATAACTCCCAATTCTCAACTTTTAGATGCACCTACAAGAGGCTGGAAAGCAAAATTTTCTGCGATGTAGGAGGTATTTTAGGCAAGTATTTTCTTGACTCGCTAGGCACTTTGTCACATGTTAGTCTTCCAGTCTCGCCCCCGCCCTGTAAATCTTAAACAAACGTCGTTTACTAGTCTAGTTCATAGGCGTACTGGAAATATGCTGTATAGGCGGAGAGGTACTGCCACCCCTGTCCCTCTGGAGGAAAATTTGCTATAATTATGCCAAATCTAGGCTATTTCCTGGTAAACATGCCTTCAAAGTTCGGGTATAAGTGTTGTGCTCCCTCCTTTGAAAGCAGTCACGTGAAGTCATTGTCTGAAGTCTCTGAACTATTAATTGGAGGTACGGTCAGGCGCGATAAAAAAGAATAAGCTACAAATAAAATTTGGAAAAATTATTTTGTCAAAATTATTTGGTAAAAATTTACACAATGTCATATCCTTTTCCATATCTCAGTTGTCTCTATATTTTGGCTATTTGCCTCATCTTCACATTGTTCGTTAAACTTTTGATAATTTTTTCAGTCAGTTTTGTTCACCTTAATCGCTACCGGCACATCCACCTGACCAAATTGGTCAGTTTAAGGATCAAGTGAAGAGACGTTAAAAAAGGGCTGGACTAGATGATTTCACATGTTCAATGAGCTTACACACATGTCCTGGGTCGTTGAATGCCATTATTATATTCTTGCTGTTAGTCGCTTCATTATTAAATCATAGTTCAAATTTGAATAATTTCTCAGCCACATTTGCTCACTGCATTTGTTACATCCACTAAACCAATTTGGTCCGTAAGGATCAAAAGAAGTAGCGGCCAACGAGGCTGCACTAGATGATTTTACATATTCAATGAGTTTACACACGCCCGGGTCGTTGAATGCCAGTATGTGATAAATTTGGTTCATGGTGGTTTCTCCTAATCGTTTCCATTCAAAATAGGAATTGTACATCTCGTCACTCTTTGATACTTTTAAAATATATTCTGCCAATTCCTTCATTGATCCAAAGTCGTCTGCATGAATGAAAGATTTTTTTGGAACAATTTGTTCGTAATCTTTCTTAGGGGCTCCGACGACAACAGGTATAGTTTCAAGATGGGTTAAAGCAGTCCAAAACTTCTCGGTAATATATCCTTCACAACAGCTGTTTTCGATAGATAGGTAAAACTTGTAAGTTTTAAACATTTTTACGCACTTCGAGAATTCTTTTCTTGGGCAGTCAAGATTGCCGCATGATCCATACATGTCCAATGGAAGATACTTAGCTAAGTCGTAAGCAAAGTCTGATCTCCGCCACATTTGTGTGAAACTACAGTGACTTGATACCCAAACAATCAATTTTGTTTTCTTATGAAAGTATGATGTGACGTCACTTACTTGTTTCTCCAAGTTGAAAGGTATGAACTGTCCGTACGGTACGGAAATATCGGCTTCTCGGTGGTAGGTGTATGACAAGTTAAAATGAATATTCATATTCACCGGGGGGTACATTTTTAAAGAGGTGAAGGGACTTTCCTCCGTTGTGTAAACCCACAACTGCTCGCTATGACGCAAACGTTGGAACTTCGTCCAATTATAGACACGGTTAAACTGAGTGGAGAATATTAATATATCAGCTCGTGTGATGATGTCTTCATCGTCTATTGCTTTTCGCACCAGAATGGAAGTATTGGTACTATGACAGTAGATTTCACGAGGCGAAGTAAAATAAGTAAACCAGACTGGTGACATGGAAACAATGGCAATATCGTAAAAATACGATTTTTGCATTGTCTGCATATGTAGGGTGTAACTATTGATCGTATTATTGCTGGTATTGGCTAATGTTCGTCTCCTGTGACCGATATAATCTTTTGATCCAAAACAGTTCGAATATTTACGAAAAGGGAATATCTGATGTCTCAACATCGTCTTTTGTTCCGGAAAACTTGATTGTATTAAACATATAAAGAAACCACACGCACCAATCAGAATAACGAGTGCGAACGGTGAGACGGAGAACTTTGTAGCTGACAGTCTTGCCATGATGAATGAAAAATAGTAAATATAGATTACTAAAGTAGCTAAGTTCCGGCAGTTTCCTTAGACTACCTGAAGATTACTATGCTGTTATTTAATTTCCAAGCCTTGGAATAGTTTCTTTTGAAAAATTCAATCTCTCATGTATTTTATCTGGTAACTGCTCTTGATAGGTATCAGCGTAGACTCCTGATCGAACATATTTGCGCTCGATTGTAATAGCACGGCAGTATAATGTAGTCTCTAGTATCTACATATGCCAGAAAAGCCGCACTTGAAAGTATATCAGTCGACATGTAGTGCTGAAGCAGAGGAAAGGTTTGTAAGATGAACAGTGACACCGCTACTCAATCATGGACAAGCAGTTTCCGTAGTTTACTTCCCTCGGAGGAAGATGAAGACACTGATGAAACTCTAGGCAAACTTTAAAACAAAAATCATTGGTTTTGCGTTGGTCAGACTTTGGTCATGTAATAATGGTGAAAAGTTCCCTATCGCCTTTATCATATTGAATTATCCAAATGCTGGTCAAATTGTCCACAAGTTTACATTCAATGGTTTGGAGAATTTCCCTTTTCCTTCTTGTTAGGTCATTAATTGCTAATTAACGTAGTGCTTGCTTATCAAAGTTGGGCAAAAAAGTAGTTGCCGATTTTGGGCAGCGCACTCCACTAACTTGACTCGGTTTGCTTCACTTTTCTTCTGATAATGAGACTCAGGGGCGTAGCGAAGGTGTTATCTTTGGAGGTGGGGGGTAGAGATAATGTTTTGCCGACAGATCTAGTGATGCGTAGCGCGAAAACGAGCTTTAGCGGGTGGGGTCCAAGGGCCCGCCTTAGGGCCCCTGGTGGGGTCCAGGGGCAAAGCCCCGCTGGGGGCCCAGCGGTGAAGCCCCCGGAAGCTCTGATGTTTAAGCATGTCTATGTCTCTGGGTGAAAAATTAAGTTTCAGGATGGATATATTTTGGTTCATAGGCTAATGCATCATCAAATGCAAAGACTCCCAATAATTTTAATGTATTAGGCTATTCCTCTCGTCAGGCGGCTAGTTTTAAGCGGTTGGGATCCAGAGGCCAGCCAGTGTTTTGGCTAGGACGTTTTCTCATTGCGACATTTACTGATCTGTGGCCTGGGGGAGGGGTCTAAGGGGAGGGGTATAAGGGGAGGGGAGGGATGTCCCCCTCCCCCTTTGGAAATATTTGGAAATTGAAAGGTGCCTAGATCGCAAATGGTCCAATATTTGGGTGGATTTCTGCCGTAATGAGGAACCTCACAATTTACACCCGGGTCAGAATTTGGTTCTCAGATATTTTTGTGCGACATTTTTCACCGTTTATGCGACATTGTCGCACAAATAGGGGCTGGCGAAAACACTGGGCCCCCTAGGGCCCCTGGTGAGGGTCCAGGGAGCGAAGCTCCCGAAAGCTCTGAGGTTTTAGCATAATCTCTGGGTAAAAAATTACTAAAGTCTCATGCAGGATAGGTATATTATGGTTCATAATACATTATCCAGTGCAAAGATTCCTGATAATTTTAATGTGTCAAGTTATTCATCCCGTCATGCCACTATACTTCAGGAGCTGAACCTGCCATTCAGAGTTGGAACACTATATGCGTTCAGCATTTGAACACTAGACGCGTCAGACGTTCAAATACGGTAAGTGTTGAAATTATAGGCGTCCGGCGTTCAAAAAGGGAGAAAAAGTGTTCAGAATCTTAACAACAGCGTTCAAAATATGCTTTGAACGCCAGGATAGGTTCTGTATCTGTTTCATTTTGGTGTTCAAAAGTTAAAAGCCTGAGATTGACGTGAAGAGAAGACACGCGGGGCACGCATTATTTTCTCCCCATGATGTTTGTGAGTAAACCGGATCCTCAGGAGTTGAAAAATGTGTTTGAAGTCAAGGTTAGGGTTTATAAAACGGGCCAAGGATACCCTCTCCATGGGTAATCGGGTGCTGCTCCCCATGGTGGTGATAAAAGTGAGGAATAATGTGCAGAAAGTGGTTTTTCAAAAATGTCATATGACCCGAAATAGTGCGCCTGTACGGAAGAGTTTAATTCTCCGTCGTTTTCCCTTTCACTCCCTTCCTTTCCCTTTCCTTTCCCTTCTTCTCTCTTCTTTTCCTCCCCTCCCCTTTTCCTTTCCCTCTTCCCTTTTTGCCGACAGACCGAAACTTGGCCGACGGCGAATGCCCGCTCGCTACGGCCCTGATGAGACTGTCACATTGGTTCTATGCACTGAAATTTCCTTACAGAATCTATGACATTTGCAAAAGAGGAATACTTGTACATTGTGTTTGGCCACAAAGTTGAATTCGAATACCATAAATTTTGAAAACATGTAACTACGAACTAGCACACATATGTATGAGATTGTACATGCAACAACAAACTAACACATATGTGTATGAGATTGTACATGTGTTATCGAGCGCTTAAAGGCTAGCCAATGAGCTTCCAGAATCTCCGGTGGGTATTCGCCCCAGTCACTTACGGAACGCCATCTGTTCAATGTTAGAATAAATATCAATATGCCAGAACGGATAACAACATTTTACAAATTAACATCAAAATGTCAATATAAATATGTTGCAATTTAAAATCAACATGTCAGAGATAAATATCAACATATTACATTCAGATATTAACATGTCAAGACGAAGTAAGCACGATAAGAAACATAGTAAAATTTTGTTATACGTATGAACATGTTGGCGTTGACTGATAGCGTGCCATCCGTTTCAAACATCAGGAATTAAATATCAGTATGTCAGAGACACATATCAACATTTTACAGATCAAAATCAATATTTCAATATTAATATCAGTCTTACAGTTGAATATCAATATGTCAGAGGCAGTGCTGTAGCGAGACCGGTCTCGAGTCCCTATGCAAACAGTGCGTAAAGCCCGTTGAGAGGCCGGTCTCGGACCCTCCGGTCTCGACTACATCACTGGTCAGAGGTACATATCAGCATGTTACAAAAAATATTAGCATGTCAAGTCAAGAAACCTCGTAAGCTTTTGTCAAATTTTGTGAACATGTTGGCACTGACTGACCGTGCGCCATTCGTTACACATCAGGAGTGAAATAACAGTATGCCAGAAACACATAACAACAGATTACAAATTCACATATTAGCGTGTCAAGAGCTTTCGGGCCAAGTCGTCTCCAAACCAACTCAACCCCAACAACTCGGCCCCACGCCAAGTCGGCCCAAAACCAACTTAGTGGGTAGGTACCTGGCCATGAAATCTTTACCGGTGTTGTGGCAGAATAGATAAAGGCGGTGGCATTTGAAGCGATGAAGCTTCAATTGGCAACCGGGAGGGTCAACGTTCGATCCCCGGCGGGGTCAAAGTAAGGTGGGTTTTTATCCAAGAGAAATCTACGGTTTTCCCATCTGAACTAACTTTTCGAATTCTAAAGAAACCAAATTTGATCTAAATTGTTGAGTTGGTTAGCCACCCGACGTGAAGTTGTAATTTATAAGCCATTTAAGCTGTTCCACACTTGTGGTCGCTTAGCGTCGTAAAACAACTGCCCTTCAAGGCCTCGAAGTTCAAGGCCTCTTGTGCTTGCGTAAGTGATTACCCCGTATAGGTAAAAGGTCAAATTTGCAGAGAGTTGATGTTTTGCCATTATTGCCTGTCAGTACGTAGAAAAAAGTCATAAAATCACGTAATATGCCGCGGGAACGGGAGGGGGGACATGAGAGGCCAATTGATTTTTGATTTTTCTTGAAAATCAGCCAAAAAGGCATTAAAACTACAGTTTTCTGTAGGGGTAGGGGTGACGTGTGTTTTCGACCGAATGATGGATCTACTTTAATCATTTTCTGTCACAAATGATTCTCAGTCTATCAGAATTTTCACAAGTCCTTGGCAAATATCAAATTTTTGAGCTCTCCGGGCGCTTCAAGCCCTAACCCGATGTTGTGCTTATTATCGATACATTCCGATATAAACTCCCGGCGAAGCAAACAAGGAAAAGTTGAATGCTTTTTACGAATTTCTAGGTGGCAGACTCGCTTTTTGATTAGGAGATTGAGGAATCAACAGTGTCTGATGCAGTGTCTGAATTCAGGACTTGTCATGGAAGTAATATTTAATGCAGAATTACGGCGCGCTTCGCCCGCATTTGTCACTGTTTGCACTCCATCTGATGACTATTATCAAGGTATCATAAAAGGTATTATTCTGACCTCAAGCTCTTTCAGAAAAAATCTTCAACCTCTGTGGGGACCTCGCATCAATGTGGGATCTTTGACTAATCTAGTTTGTCGTATGATCTGAAAGATTGGAAGTTCTTATTAGCCATTACACATTTTTACACATTTTCACAACGAAAAATCATCCCGAAACGCGATTGTTAGTCATCCACCCTTTTGCTATACCTATATAAGGGAGATGTATATATCAACTCCTTGCATACCTTTACCCTCTCACCTGCTCATCCCCCATTGCTGGAAGCTGTTCGTGTGGATTTTCAACTATCGTTGTGAAGTGCTTTACGTCATATACTCTGTAGTGTCATTTGGGTTCCAAGTAATGGGCATCGTTTCGGTGCACCTTTTTGTAAGATTAATCTATAGCAGGGGTGGAGAACCTCCGGCCCGTGGGCCGTATTCGGCCCTCGAGACCATTTTATCCGGCCCGCCAGGCAATTCATAAATGGGAATTCAGAATCACTTGAAAGGTAATTTATAATAATCTTTCAGCCCAAGGTGCCAATCGTTTTTCCTGCTCATACCACTTTCTCATATTTCAGGTAAAACTGCTGCGAAACACAACCAGTATATTACTAAAACACTAGTATCCATAGTGTAACAGCCCTACCGTTTCGTTAGCACAAACCAGGTACACTTATACATTTGTTGTTATCGACAGTTCGGCCCACCGGGGCCTATTTAGGGCCCCTTAGCCTGCTTCCCATGGGACAAACTTGTAGCGCCCTCACTTCTGCGACCCGCGAGCGAATTATGACTATCAAAACGGCCCTCAGAGGAAAAAGGTTCCCCACCCCTGATCTAGAGCTTAAAGGAGGCCCTTCAAAGGTCTCTGCCATCCTTGGAATCCCTTTCGTAATGAAATATGAAGCAAGGAAAGATTGTATAATAGTCGAAAAATGTTTCTGTGGACTCCCACGCAGTTAGGCTGATTTTTGCGTGAAAATGGCTCTGGAGAGAAGGCAGTAAAGGAGCCAAAAGGGGGCTTCAGGAGGTTTGTTGACAACACCCTTCTCTTAGACGACATACTCTCCATTTTTACCTAACCAAAATTAGAATTAAATACTGGACACTTTTCAAACATACGATTAGTTAAAATAATTCCCAAAGATAGCACCATTTCTCATTTAAGCCGGCTTAAATTAGCAAAAATGTGTCAAAGGGGAGGGGGACACTCCTTCCTCTTAAACCCCAAGGCACTTTTTGCAATATATCTCTCCACCATAGAAAACGACATTTTGAATGGAGTAAAAAAGCAGGAACCACCACCCTATTATTCAAGCTCTCTAGCTCAACATTTCAATGGTCAAGGTACACAAATTTAAAATCTTTGTAAAAAGGCCTACTCGTGCGCTTTCATATGAGGTAGATTTTACCCGTTCAAAATTTCTACAAGCGTCCAGGAGCTATGAAACGGACCAAATTGGTGTGTACGTCAACGAAGAAATAATTAGTGCTGCCTATAAAAGACCAACAAGAAGCACGCTTCCAATCAGGTTCACCCTGACTACACTTTGAAATCCTTAGGCGCTTTTGGTGGCAATGCGACATTAATTCCTTAAAATTTCGTTCAAATTAGCATCAGTTTATTGTGTAGAAAAGTATAATTTCTTTGTTGATATTTACCAGTTTATGGATATACTTTTCAAATAAAATAAACATACTTTCCAACAGGGATGTAGTAATTTCACGCAAGTTTGAACACTAAAATTTAATAGTATCGCTTCTCTTCCTTTTGTATGTAGCATTTGTTCTTTTCAGTCCACTCCAGAACAGAGTGACTGAAAAGTGCCTTCTCACAAAAGAAAATCGGAAATTAGAAAATGTTCTTTCCTCAAGCCCCTTGAAGTGAAGAAACAGCTGGTCAAAGTTGGAGAATGACACGAAGGAAGAAAACGAATTTGTGTATACAGTCACTGTCTCTTCATTAAATTTGACGTCCACAACCAAACATTATGTCCAAGAATTACACTTTTGTCATGATATATTCTGAAGCAAGTTTTGTTTCACCTTCCTGGACTATTACCTGTGTTACCTTTTTTAATAAGTTTTTAATTATTGCGGAAACGACCTTCGCGGAAAATGGAGTAAATGAGTTTTAGGAACTTCCGTGAATAAATTTTGAATAGGGCTAAAAAGTTCTGCTTTGCTTTCCAGTATTTTGTTTCCAGAAAAATATAAATGAAAAATATGTCTGACACTGCTCATTTGTTATACACGTGTTGTAAGATGCTGAAACACTCGGCAATGAAACCCTTTGCAGTGGCATTGAATAGTGATGGGATGGTTATTACATCAGCTTAGCTAAAAGGAGTGTTATTCATTTTTAAAACATTCTAAAGGGTTTCCACGTTTCTTCAGTCTTTCGTTAGCAGTTTCAGGTTTTAATCAGTATATAAAGAATTTACGTTTTCAACTCAACATATAAATACAGTTTATCAATAAAAGTTTGAACAAGATGGGCATGTTCGCTAAAATTTGGTAAATTCTATGAAACGGTTTCCTTGGTCTTAAATGAAAAGGACAATCAAAACAACGAAAAGAAGGGAAAATAGCGCACATATAGCCTATGCAATATCCGTATACTACCACGTTTTGATAGATGAGCATAAACAATTCTAACTTTTGGCCAGAATATGAGAAATTAACGATACCATATTGGCGTCGGCGCAGCCCGTAGCCAGACAAGGTACTGCAGGGGGGAAAAAATTTTTCCACGGGGGCGCAAATTTTTTCAGGGGGGCCAAATGTGTACAAATGTATTAAGTCAATGGTAAGATTCAAACTCTCGGGGGGGGGGGGCTTCGCCCTCCTGCCCCCCTTGACTACGGGCTGCGTCAGCGGCATTCGTGACATTTGAAATCATCTTATTCATCCCCAAAACTCCACAAATGTTATTTCCATTTAAACGGCGGTTCTCAGGAATTTTTCGATGAAGATGGGGGATCTCAGAAGCCTACCGAATCAAATTGGCGAGTATCGCGGAAAGTTCAGTTTCAGTTTCACAAAACTTTATTTCAGACTCATTCCATTTGAGAGATGAAGAAGATGAATTTACAAAATGCAAATAATAGGAAGGGACTGACGAGTGATTACAGAAAGTTTGGAAAAGCTTATAGACGTAATCACCCCGAAACATTAGAACATACAAAAGTAAGAACAAGGAAAACAAAACAAAAACTGAATTAACAAAATTTAAAGTAACCTATGTATCACTGACGTAACTGAATAAGGTATTCTTTAAGTTTACTTTAACAAGTATGTGACCTCATGCAATTTCTATATTACCAGGTAGAGAGTTTCATCTTCATCACCTATGTACCTAATACTGAGTTGGGAAGACTTGAAGTCTAAAAACGGGACAGAAGTAATACGAGAGAAGCGTGTATGGTAAGGATGAGTTTCGCGGCAGAAATGAAAATGCCTGTTTAAGATAAGAGGGCAAATATCATGAACAGAGGTGGCCCAGCGGGAGGAGGGGGGCGGGGGCATGGCCCCCGTCGGGGAAGGCTGGCCCCCCTTGTCCATTTTCCAGGTTCGTCGGGGAGCCTTAATCCGTACGATAAAATATGAAGTCCCAACGACCTTCAGTCGCCCCGACGATCTGCTTGATTTTGCTCATAGGAAGGGCAGATTTTTCAATAAGGGCCCCAAATTTTCCAATTTTCCTTACAAAAGAAACCCAATTTTTTCAATTTTCTTCCATAAAAATTCACATTTTTCAATTTTCCCATAAAATCCAAATTTTTCAAATTTTCTTCAATAAAACTCCCAAATTTTCAATTTTTTGTAAAAGAAGACAAAAAATTTTCTGCCCGCTTTGCGCGCCAAAAAGTTTGCGTTTGTAGTCCTTTTGGCCTTTGTCGGGGCTTCGGGCTGCTGCCCCCCCCCCGTCGGGAGGCTTGGCCCCCTGTTGGGCAAATCCTGGCGCCACCCCTGGTCATGAACCCAAGAGAACATGAACATACCAGTGCAATAACGGTTAAGATTGTAAATACAGAGTTTGAACTTTAAAGCTAAGCCAATAAAGGAGTGATATGATGCAGTAGGTGCTTATTGAAGATGAAACTATATACATCTCTTTTGCAGAATAAAGAGTGACTGGATCCTACTCGTAGAGTACCGCCCAAAAGCAACATTACAATGGGATAAATAAGTTCCAGAGTGTTAAACAGCTTGCGGAAAATATGTCTAAGTAGAAGATGACGGAAACGACTCAGAATACCAACTCCCATAGACGCTTTATTGCTGATATAAAGAGTACGATCTTTCTATGAGTGACGTTTGTCAATAACGACTCCAAGAAATTTGGAGTTATTTGTAGACATAACTTTTAACGCCACATATTTTACGTCAATGTGATCGAGAGAAGTAGGAAATGGCTTAGAGGGGGATCTAAAAATAACAGAGGTGGTCTTTTCGACATTAAGTGATAACTTATCAACACAAAATCAAATGAGTACATTCAACAATTCATTCTTCACAGTTTCAACGAACATATCCAGATCAGGACTTGAAAGAAACGATTTGTGTCATCATGACAGCATAAGAAATTATGTGACGTCTGTTACTGGCTTTATACGGATCATAAACATAAATGATGAAGAGAAGGGGACCTAAAATGGACCCTTGGGGGACACAGCAGGTAATAGGTTTGATATGGTTGATTGTAACAAATTGATGTCTCTCAGAAAGGTAACTTCTAAACCCACTGAGAGCTGTACCCCTAATTCCATAATACTTAAGTTTTCTTAGTAAAATTGAATGATCAAGACTGCCAAATGCCTTTGAGAGATCAAGAAAAGTACCAGAGACGTAATGATTTTCCTCAAATGTATTAATTATAATATCAGAGAAATGAAAAAGGGTATAGGAAGCTGAGCGCGGACCTGCCCCCTGTGGGCTGGGGGTCAGTGTAGAATATGCCCACGGTATTCCCCGCCTGTTGTAAGAGGCGACTAAAGGGGAGGACTTGAAACGAATTCATCTAGTTGACACTATATAACACATTCGTGTTGGTGTGTCGTTAAATATTATATAACTAACTGAGGGCGGACCTGGAGGAAAGCCAAACTGATTGTATTAAACACACCTGTTGTCAATTGAAAAACATACTATGTAATCTAAAGAACCTGAGCTTTTCAAGTATCAAAGAGAAACAGGGTAAAACAGAGATTGATCTTTAGTTGCTGACATCTTTCTCATCACCATTTTTGAAAACTAGGACTACACGTGTAAACTTGAGGGCAGGGGCGGGATTTGATGTCAGAGAGTGGGGTAGGGAGGGGTAAGCCGGGTGGACTGTCAAACAGCGCCGAAGGCCTCGCGGGAGGGCCAAGCGCTCCCCCTGAGGGTGTGTGGTCCAGGAGTCCGCGGGAGGATCCCTGGCGGGGTCCAGGGGCAGAGCCCCGGTGTGGACCCAGGGGGCGTTCGAAGCCCCCGGAGGCTCTGGGGTATTTACGCAATCGTAGGCATTAAAATGATGCATTTTAGCTTCAACTTCAAATGTCATAAGGTGGGTAATTAACATACCACAATCACAAATGTTTTTTTTTTTTCAATTATATTCTTACTCCACGTGACTAACAGTCAGATGGGATGAATAATTCTGAGGGCTTGAGGAAGTAGGGGAGAATGGATTATTTTGAGGGTTTCCCGGGGCTTTGGAACAATTTTAAGAATGAGAGTTATAGTATTTGAAGTGGGTGCCCGTGAAGCGCGCTGAAAAAAATCGCAGTTTTCATACTTTTTAGCGATATGAGTAATAGAAATGCTAAGAAAGAAAAGTATCCTCAAAGCAAGGGCGTCAATCCGTATTCAAATGTGGGGGGGGGGGGGGGACGGGGGACATACATGACTTAGCACAAACCAATCCCTTTGGTTTTGAAGAGGGGGTGTCTTCCTATAGGCCCTCTCCTCCTCCTCCCTCCCCCTTATGATGACTGACGCCCTATTCTAATAACAGGCCCTTAGCCAGGAATTCTGATATAGGGGGGCACCGACACCTCATAGATGAGGGGCACCGAAGAAAATTCTGTTTGTTGTCAGTAGTACCACCTCAGGATTACAGTTTGACGGAACTACAGTGGATTATATCTGAAGCTTACCACACATAGCTTAAATGTATTTACGTGTGCACATACGCGCGCCTAAGCGCGCGAAAATTTCACTCTTCTGATGGAAATTTTTCCCTCCGCTTGCAATACAGAGACGTAGAAATTCTCCACAAGTGAAGGGAACAACACTTTAATCACGATATATCTTTAGCTCAGCAAGCGCAGGTGAAGCCGGTTAAGTACTTTGCGAACGGCGAGGCGGGATCAGGGGCTGCCGTTAGGCAGGCTTGGTGTGATCCAGTATGATTTTGTTAGGACCCAGAGGGAAATTCCCCGAATATGTGGCGAATTGACAATATGGGAACACTAGCATGGAGCTTTGAGCAAGACTTTGAATGACAGTGAGAGCACACCAATGTCTTCACAGTTCACAATTCGGATGGTCATTATCGTATTTCTACTTTGAACGAAATTTTACATGAAAAAAAAAAACAAAAAACAGAAAAAGTAAATTTTGGAACAAATTTTTGGTACGAGTAAATTTAGCTTCAAGCCGTATAGTCTTCGCGGAGCGAGTGTTACTCAAGGTACTAGATAACTACATGAAAGCCCCTTGATGTCCGGGATCTAACTTTGAGACTTCACCTAGCTTTAGCTGGAAGAGTTCACTTGATTGTTTGTACTAATAATGTTCATGGGTGATATCACTTCGCTTGTGAGAATTGCGCGCGAAGCGCGCCGAAATTTTGCAGGAAAATTATTTACCACGGTAAAACCTGCATACAGACTCAGCAAGGGGTGGTGGAAAGATAAGCCCGACGAAGGGACCAAGTTCCCCTAAGAGGTCCAGCAACCCGAAGTCCCGTTAGAAGTAATGGGTTACACATTGGATACCGAACGCGAAATTTTGGGCGACCGGCGAAAAATTTGGGGTTCTGTTGAAGAAAAATTGAAAATATTTGTTTCTTATTAAGGAAAGCTAGAAAATTTGGGTTTCTATGGAAGAATCTGCCCTCTTCGTCCTAGACAGTTCCAATTCTCCCGACTAAGTCACTACTTCCAAAACCGTGTTGAGCCCCTCCTTGTGCAGACACAAACCTAGTTTATTACTTAAGGGCATACCCTATTTGGCGTACAAGGCCATAATATGCAACCGGAACATTCTCTGCGCATGCTGTGTGTTGTGAGCTTTGATGCTAATCAAAGAGCATTCACCTATGAACAATTGAGAATTTTGCTTTCTCCCAACCAAAATGTATTTGGGGTGATGAGTGTTTGTCTTTAAGAACAAAACCAAGACGCCGGGCGACTGGTCACGAGGGGATGCCCCCTTCCACCACCCCTGGACATTGAGACACTTTACGTTTCATACAAAAATGATTATCATGATGTTGAGCCTGAATTAGGAATCTTCCCGATCGTAAGAGAAAGAGGATGGAACTTTTTATGGATTCATTTTTGTGTTTTTCCGGGAATCACACCTACACGAAAGAACAATGGCCTAATTGTGGGACCTGTACATCATAAATTAAGCCAACATATCTGAAACGGGTGTTAAAGCTATATGTAACTGGAGGTAAAAGCGCGCGTAGCGCGCGAAATTTTTGTGATTTTAGAACAAATATGTTACAGAGAACAAAATACGTTCATTATTAAACTCCTTTTGGGATCATTTTTGGTTACAAATCGCTTGGTGTCATACCAGGGCCACCGTTCACATGTACTAAAATTTTATTTTCGATCGATTTTCCGTATAGGGGGGCACAGTGGTCCGCATGGGGGGGGGGCACGGCCCCCTCGTGCCCGGCCTGGCTACGGGCCTGTCTAATAAGAATTATCATTTCAGAGTTAACATGACCATCATTGAGATCTGCCAGGTGAAATACACGGAGTCCACGGAATTACTTCAAGATGTTATTTTACCATGTCCCAAAATAGCTGAAACCACGCTTCGCAGCGTGGATCAGTGTCGGAGATCATGGAGCCGACCAGGCCCGTTGCTAGGGTGACATGTTTGGGGGTGTGAAGGTGACCGTCCCAAATTCCGACTGGCTGGATTTTTTTTTCCAACTGAGTGGAGGCGTGTAAATTGCACTGTTTATGAGCCCTCTGCGTTTTGTATACAGCAGTGGGGATCCTTCCTTTGTCACTACATAAATGTGTCGTCCTGGGGAGGGGTCTAAGGGGAGGGGGAGTCCTCCTCCCCTTTAAGAAATTTTTGTCAATTTAAGGCTGCTTAGGTGCAAAACGGTGCTATCTTTGGGATATTTTTGGAGCTGATCGTATATGGCTGGAAAATGTCCATAATTTAGTGAATTCTAATTTTCCCGACTGGCTAGATGTTTTTACTAACTGCAGTGGCGGTGCACAAATTGCACCTTTTTTATGCACCCTGCGTTTGTATACAGCAGTGGGGATCCTTCCTTTGTCACTATATAAAGGTGTCATCCTGGGGGAGAGGTCTAAGGGGAGGGGGAGGCCCTCCCCTTTGAGAAATTTTTGTTAATTTAAGGTTGCTTAGATGCAAAATGGTGCTATCTTTGGGATATTTTTGGAGCTGATCGTAGTATAGCAAAGGTGTGAAGGACTAGCAAGGGCGTTTTCAGAATGCTTTTAAGTCGTAATTGTATTAACAGTCACCATCTATACCGATAATGGCTTCGGCGAAGCGCTCTGTAAAAATTTTTGAAAACTTTTGACGGCAACAAAGTACTTTCAACCTTCCACATCATGCTAAAAATTAGACTAAATGACAGTGGCGTACCCAGGATTTGTCTCAAGGGGGATGCAGTATGTTGTGTGACCGCCGGCCTGGGAAGGGGTCTAAGGGGAGGAGTGTCCCCCTCCCCTCTGAAATTTTTTGAAAAATTAGGTGTCCTTACTTACAATCTGGTGCCACATATGTTACCTTTTGAAGTAAAGTCTGTTTACGTTTTTTTAGGAACTAGAAAATAGGCATCAGTGAGGGGGCATAAAAAATTTACGTATTTCTAGGAACTTAAAAAAAATCGGAAACAGTGAGGGAGGCATGGCCGAATGGCCCTCCCCTCTGCGTACGCCACTGAATGAATGATCCCATATTGATGAGAGGCCCCTTCAGATGTTTGGAGATGTATGTCTGTTTTCGGAGAGTGTTGTAATGAGAATAGTTCCATGTATAATTACCTTTTTAATGGTCATGAGAAGGAGTGCAAACCATAACGCATGCGCGCGAAGCGCGCCGAAATGTTGTCATTATATAAGATTTCCCTGACGAAATCTGCATCGAGACACTTAACAATTGCCCAACAAACCTACATACCACTCAAAAAGCCAGTCAAATAGAGCCACGGCACTACTCTTTTACGCAAATGTGGGGGGACATTTTGATATTGTGTCCCCCACCCATCGAAATGTGGGGGGACATGTCCCCTTGCCCCCTTCCCCCCAGGATTGACGCCCATGTCTGGGACAACTGCCCTTCAACTTATTAATGTGAAAAATAGGTTGTGTCGGTTTTGAAGGTCATAGACAATGTGATACTTAAAGAAGTCAATGAAATCTTTTGTGGGTAGTTTTTACATGAACATTGTCAAGGGTATCAGCAGTTAAAGTGCCAGGGAAGTAATTTTTATTGGAGGCTGCATCTTGGGAAGTTGTGACTGGCGAAGCCTTTAACCGCCATCCCCGAAGGCGGGAAGCCGGAGGGACTGAGGGTCCTTCCCGAGAAATCTTTCTTAAATTTGAACGCTTGAACGCTATTTCTTTAGAAAATCCTGCTTCCTTCAGGTGTAATTTGAAATGCTAATGAATTTAAGATGATCGCAAATTTAAGATAGTAACCGTCAGCCAGTTTGCTGAGGATGGCGGTAGTGGGTGAGGAAAGTAAACAGCAAGAGATGTAGCGAGGGTTTTCGAAATGGTAATTTAGTCAAGCTGTCCTACAGGAAGTAATAACTTGGCAATTCCACCAAAGTTTTCCTACCCACAGCAATAGAGCGGTACTAATGAGACATAATAGGCTATTGAAAATTCTCTAATGATTTCTTTGGTCTCGCTTACTATCGCTCATTTTTTATTTTATTTTTTAAGCTCTGGAAAAAGTGTTGGGGGCAAGTGCAGTGGCGTAGCCAGGGGGGACAGGGGGCGAGTTGCCCCCTCTGGAAAAATCTTGGGGGAAATTTTGAAAGTGAATATATGGTGAAATTTGCGCATGATCTGGTAAAATTTTAAATTTCTCAACCAGTGCACTTTACTTATTTAAAAGTATATGCCACACTGGCACAACCAGTCCTCATTAAGGTTTTCAGAGATGGAATGATGACACCATGCTTATAGTTGTACTAGTTATGTTTTACTATCTGTTTTATACAGCATGGGATCTCTGGACCTCTGACAAGGGACTCTGTCCTTTTACTGTATACTTCCAATGGGTCAGTGGTCAAATGCTATACTCTGCTACAAGGGCAGGTCCTCGTAAAATTTGGACTGATTGTGGTGAACTGATGAAGGGAAAGGTGTACCAGGGTTCACTTAATTACTGTACTTCACCCATTGTGATTCTGATCTATCAGTAGGACTCAAGAAAAATTCACCAAGACCTGAAGACAAGAAAGATAAAAAAGCTTCCTAAAAAAATAGGAATTCTTGGTGATGTATTCAGTTTACATTTAGCACCAAATGTGGCAACATTTTGCATCTAGCCCACCTTATATGAGCAAAAATTTTCCAAAGGGGAGGGGGCCACCCCCTCCCCCAGGACGGCAATCAGTCACATCAGCCAGGTCATAGGAAAGCACCCAGACAAAATCTGGACCTGCGGAGAACACTGATTATAAGGAAGCAGATCACTAATTGGGGGAAATCTTGGTGCTCTTGCCTCCCTGACAAAAAAACAAAAATACGCCACGCGACCCAGATGCGGAAACTTTAAGGGATAAAATCAGTTTCTTTCAAGATTCCATTATTTGTTGTGGGAGTAATAAATATTGAGTCAGCAACAGGAGACTCAAGGTAGGAATCAAAAGTATGAGAGCAAACAGTGGGGAAATTTTGCTGCGTTACAGGGCCAAAATTAGTGAAACAGTCATTGAAGATATTACTGACTTCTTTAGGATCAGAAATTGCATTACCATGGTGAGCGATTAGTTCAGCAGACTTAGGCCTACCGCTACATGACCTTTCAGTAGGCTATTTATAGTACGCCAAGTACTTTTAACATCGTTCCCACAAGGCTGCAAAAAGGGTTTTGTAAAACCCATTTTAGTGGAGCGTATAACCAGGGAGGCAGGAAGGTGACATAAGCTAATAATACCTCCCAGGTATAACAGAGGTAATAGGCCTATGATTACAAAAACATTGAATCATTGAAAACTTGAGTAATTATACGCTTCCTTAAATACTTGTACAATCGTTGCATAGTTTTACATGAGTTTAAAATACCTGGTGATATCCATCGATGATGATTCCTCTTTCGACTTTATTCTTAATGCTACCTATTGACTCAGGAAGTAAAATCTGTGTTAAAAAATTTACGTATTTTTTTTTTTTAGGAAAAAATCAACATCTGGGGGGGGGGGGGCATGGCCCAATGGCCTCCCCCAATGATTGAGCCTGATTAAGAAACTGATTACATTTTTTATCAGTTTGATCTAACATATTGCAATTAAATGATATTGGTGCCCCCAAAGGATATTTCATTTTCTCGAAAATTTTTGAAATGATCCAAAAAGGCATTTAAGCCATAGATTTCTGTAGGGGGTAGGGTGCATTTTTGACCAGTTGATGGATTTATGTTAATTAATTCATAGCACAAATGGTTCTCAAACTTTCAGTATTTACACAAACCCTTCGCAAATTATAAAATTTTGGCACACTCTGCGCGCTTCAAGTCTTAACTTAATGTTATCCTTGCCATAACAACTCCTGGAGAAGCAAAAGCTGAAAACTTTTCATGTATTCCCATGTAGCAGACTCACTGGAAGATTGGCAGATAGGTGTGTTCAGTGGCACTGGAATGGGAGGGGGGGGAGCATGAGACATGTGTGCCCCCCATCGATTTCTGAAATTTTATTAAATGACCACAAAAGACCTTTATGGTATAGCTTTGTGTAGGGGTAGGGTGAGGTGTGTTTTAGACCTAGTGATGGATCTATTTTAATCATTTTCTCTCATAAATGGTTCTCAATCAAGCAGAAGACTGGCTTTCTGATTGGTAGATATAGTGTTGTTGGGGCGGTGTCCGATGCAGAGCCTGAATGCAGGTTTTGTCATGGGAATGATAAAATTTAAAATTTTGGTGCACTCCATGTTCACTGTGAATGTTTGCACTCCACCTTATGATCATTATCAAGGTAATCAGTGGTGTCGCCAAGGGGGGCATGTGCCCCCCAAGATTGGATGTGCCCCCCAGTGAGATTTTGGGTATGGAAAAAATTATGCACAAGCACACCATTCACGCATATGTTGATATGAACAGGGGGACCCACTGTCATTTAATGACTGAAACATACTAAAATTGCACAAAATTTTCTCAAAACAGTAATTTTGAGGCAAAGCCTCTATTTGTTGAACAGTATGAAGGACTGCGCTATTGAGAAATGTAATCCACAGCTATATTGTTTCAACCTTTGTTTTCAAAACCTATTAGACTACTACATCCTTGAGTCCTCTCCCTTCAATACAATTCCTACATCCGTTGTTTATCTTTTATTCAGATCTTATGTTCGAAAAATGTAGACAATTGCGATTTTCATTGCCTTTTTCAACGCACATCCAAATAAATATGAGGATAATTTAATAGCATTACTCTCATAGGCTAACCTCTATTTATTTTAGATACTGGTGCCTTCCAATTTGCATGGCAAAACTTTGCTCTCTTGTATCCTCCCCAAAGTGCGGCCAAACACCACGCCAGGGATTATTTCATTCATTTCATTTATTTCGTCCACACAAATACAAATACAGAGATGGTACAGTAAAAGTATAAACAGGATACTAGAACAAACACAGAAGTGTTTAACAAAACTTAGAAAGTGATGTTACCTCCGAATGGAGTAAAATGACTTGCACAAAATTTTCATAGATGCTTAAACCAGCATTTTCTGGCCACTTCACGGGTGCACTAGTGATGGTCTCAGCAGGAGCTAGCTACCCCTTTCCATTTATTGCTGAAGAAAATGCAGAAATGTATATCACTCATAATTGTAATTTTGAGGCACCCAAAGCCCACTGAACTGCATTCAAATGGGCTTCTTTTCCACATTTTCTCCACTAGCTCTGGATCTGCAGCATGCATGATCAGATGTACCTGGGATGTTCCAATTTGAAGGCTTCTTACAGTGGCATACCTGGGAGGTAGTTGTCTCAAGATTAATTCCTATTGTACAGCATTGGTGAATTTATTTGTAAGCTCAGTGCAAACATTAACATGATTCGCTGTCCCCATTCACCCCCCTTCCCCTTCATTAAATCGTTAGTGTGAATAAGGCTATTAAACAATTTCAAATTGTGACTTCTGTTTTTGTGGTGTTCAAATATGCTGCAATGACATTTTGAAGGTAGTAAAATGCTTCATTCTATGCATCACATTTTTATAAATACACCTGCAGGGCCTCATGGGCCAGACTCCCAATGGAGTGTTGTCCCTGGGCCCCATCAAGGGTGCTACAGTAGGCCCCTGGGTCCTAATGCCTACAGGGGAGTGCTGCGTGACACTAAGATGCCTACAGTGATGCTCAGTCCCCCACTTCGGAAAGTCTGGCGATGCAACTGAAGGTAATGATAAAAGGAATTATTCTGATTTCAACACTTTTCGAAAAGAGTAAATATCCAACCTCTGTAGGCACGTCACATCAATATGGGATCTTTGACTAATCTAGTTTGTCGCATGCATGATCTAAAAGACTGGAAATGTGTATTTGCCGTTATACATTTTCCAAACATTTTACAACAAAATAATCATCCTGTGAAACATGCTTTTTTGTTCTCCACCCTTTTGCTGTACCTATTAGGGAGGTTATCGTGATACAATATCAAACCCCCCCCCCCCCCCCCAATATACTTGTACTGTCCTTCCTGCTCATTCCCTAGTTGTGGAAGCTATTCATATGGAATCTGGTTCAAAATTAGTCAAAATGCTATCGATGTATAAAGTGCTTTATGTCATTTACTCTGTAGTGTCATTTAGATGTCAAGTGGTGAGCGAGTGAGCATCACGTTGGTGTGATCTTTTGGTATGATTAATCCAGAACTTCCTGGAGGCCCCATACTGGTCTGTGCCAGCCTTGGATAACCTTCTATGGAGTTTGATGAATCAAAGGAAAAATTTGTGTAATAGTTCAAGAATGTTTCTGTGGACTCCAAGCAGGTACTTTTGCTTAAAAATTTCCTCGAACAGAAGGCAGTAAATGAGGAGCTAAAAGGGGGCGCCAGGAAGTTGTTGACAACATACCCCTCTCTTAGATAACATAACCTCCTCTTTAAGAAAAAATTAGAGTTTTCTAAATTATGGACATTTGGTAAAGATACGATCAGTTAAAAATTTCCACATTTTCAAATGTATGATTAATCCAGAGCTTCTAGGAGGCCCTATACCTGTCTCTGCCAGACTTGGATATTCTTTATAATGTATGATAAATAAAAAGAAAAAGATAACACCATTTTGCATCTAAGCCACCTTAAAGTAACAAAAAATTTTCAAAGGGGATGGGGATACCCCCTTCCTCAAACCACTCCATTGGGATGGCCCCGCATGTAGTGACAAAGAAAGGTTCACCACTGGCATAAGTGCAATCATAGGAATGCATATGAAAGCGAAATTTACGCAGATCCGTAGGGATTAATTGCAGAAATTGCATTACAAGAAGTCAAAAGCATGATCTGTAACCCCCTTAGGACAGTAAATAATTCCAATAAGCACAGATGCATTGGGTGAGATTATTTCAATGAAAAGTGATTCAAAGATACCTTTGACGAAAGTGCTTAGATCAGGGAGGAGTTTACACTTAAGTGACATTTTTACATAAAGGCTACACCGTGCCCCCACAACCATACCTGGATGCATTTTCTAAATTAAAACCCCAAATATGATACAAAGAACGGGAATTATCAGCTTCATTAAGCCATAGGTCTGTTACACCAATAACTGAATATATATTTATGAAAAACTGAATTCAAAGAGAGATTCAAGTTATTGAAATTACTATTCAAAGATCTAGCATTACACATTGATTAAGCGTCAGTTTTTGATTCAAAGAACTGACTGAAATGTTAATAAATTCATACCCAATTAGCTCTCACATTTTGTTACCCAAGTATTTTGATGAAAATGAAATTGGGACCAATTGGTGACAAGTTAGAATTAGCCTCATGCAAATTAAAATTATCATTCACATGTGTCTGCCTACAGATTAAACAAGACTAATTCCCTCAGCTGAGCTAGCAGCAATATTATATGTTCTATTAAAATTGTTCTGCCATTTAATTACTAAGAAGCAATGATAAGTCATGTAGGCAGATACAATAAAGATGATTAAGGATAGTACATACCACAGGTATAATTACCAATCACATTAGAAATATGAAAAGGAAAAACCTTCAGAAGAAATACATTCAAATTGGAAAGGGGGATAACAGAAAGAAAGAAAATTGTCTCTGCTACTAACTGTGGCTGGGTGATTCTCACCATTGCTGATGCTGACACTAGTTTAAAACTTATGTTAGAATGAGGGCAGCATACATTTCAAGAATAAGTACAGAATTGTGGTCCATCATTACCTCATCTCTGGAAATCAACTTATAACAATATTCGTATTCATGATGTATACTTGCCTACGTAGCAGGCTGTGCGCATATTCCTTGTTCAGTCATAGCCCTACAGCCTGCCAAAGTGAACACCAAGCAAATTCTTTTGGATATTCATAGAAATATGTGGCCTCAAGCACTGGCGTATTTAGGGGGGGGGGGCATTGGGCCATGGCCCCCCCCTCACCGATGCCAAAAAAAAATAAAAAAAATATAAATATTTTATAGTTCTTGGGCAGTCTCATTTTGGCCCCCCAACATCCAACATTTACAGTGTCGTTTTACCCATTTTTGCTCTCAAGAGGACAATTTCTCTTCTAAAAACACAAAATTTTCGGAGCGCTACGCGCGCAGAAGAGCTAATCCGGTTTCTTCTATGGTTCCACTCTACATTGCTAGATAGCGTAAGTCCTTCCCACCTCACAAAGTAACATGTAGGAAAAGTACACAGTTTATGTAGAGGTCGGAAATTTCCTCCCATCGCAAAGGCTAGTAACTGCTCTTTTGTGTGTGTCATGCGGCACGGTCAGTTGGTGAAGGACTCACGGAGCAATGCTTGGCTATTTGATCGGATGGTCAAGGTAGTTTCGATACAATGCATATTTTATCTCTTATACGGTCTAAAACCCCTAAAGATTTTCCTTCTTTTTGTTCTCCATGATTACATGTGTTGCTTTTTTTGTGAAACCTACCAAAAAATTTTTGCGCGCTTCGCGCGCTTTGCAAGTTTACATTTTAGATTCCGGGAAAAACATTTAATCAACGCCGAATTATGCTTCTCTAGCATATACAAATTTTATGCAATATGTGGCCCGAATGAAATGGTCTAGTACACAGGGTGTTTTTTTTTCAAATCCCACCTCACCTATACCCAACAGCGGGTCGCAGGCCTCCCGTCGGGCAAATCTTGGCGTTCATGTACTCAATAATAATAATAGACTCTGGCTGTGGAAAATCTCCGTTCCAATCAATTCACTGAAATCCATAGGGATAACTCCACTCTGGATAATTTTGAATAAAGTCGGATAAATTGTGACAAACTTAATGTGTTTTAGAACAAATTCAAATCAACCTTTAAAAATTTTTCGCAACAATTGCGCATCTTGATGGCTGCTATCAAGCCTGACAAGTGCCATTTCCGACGATCTGAGATGTATTCAAAGCTCAAATTTTCTTGGTACGCTACGCGCCAACCTTTGGTGGCGCTCCGCTCAGATATTACCGCTGACTATATATCCGGAAGTCAGAACACTTTACCTATTTCTAGACTTTTTCCAATAGGCCTATTTTTTAGGAAAGACATCAGACAGTTGTCTTAGTATCACGTTGAAAAGCCTGGGAAGGGCAATTTCCAGTGATCTGGGGGTATTTTTTGCCAAAATTTTCTACGCTCCGCGCCAACTGATGGTGGCGCTCTGCTTAGATATTGCCGCTGACTATATGTCCCACTTTCAAAGACGGATCGCCGCCAGTGGTGGTCATAAAGAACATCCATATCTACCGAGGAGTTATGTGATTTTTTTCTTTCTTTCTTTTTTTTTTTTTTTTTTTTTGTTAAATATGTGTCATTATACAAAATGTCAGTACACGAAATGCCAATTTAGAGATATTTTCAGCGCAGGTCAAACGGCCCGGAGATGCAGTCTCCAGCCATCTGAGAGCCTTGGGGAGCCAAAAATTTTCTTGTACGCTCCGCGCCAACCTGTGGTGGCGCTCCGCTTAGATAGTAAATCGTGCTCCATGGCCCCCCGTCACCGAATTCCTAGCTACACCACTGGCCTCAAGACAGGTTGAATGTTAGTGAATATTTACAAGAAGGCAACATTATGGTCCTGTTTAAATCTTTGCAGAAGCCTATATGCCACCCACAGTGTTGGTATGTCATGACAATACCCACTCCCTGGTAGTGCCCACTGCACAGGTGATTATGCAACACAGTATAGGACTTCTCAGGTTTCAGTCCAGGCTTTCAGTTAATGCTCACTCAAAAACAATAGCATGAATAATGAAAGAGTACATGAATAACTCATATTATGGTAATGAAGTTTGTGTAGAAAACTGGACGCAGTCCTCTTTGCTTTGGCGGACGGTGGTTTGGGAAGCTGAGGAGCTGAGCAAACAGAGTCCGCTCTGTGGGGTAGACGCATACCAAAAAGGTTGCTAATTGCAATACCTGTGAATTCTGGATGCAAATTATATTAATAAGGTAGTTCCCACATGCAAGGCTGTACACAGAAATTTTTCAGCAGGCCTGGTGGCACCATCAGTTAGTCTTGAATGTACCTACAATGGGAAAAAAATTGGCAAATTAATATTACCTCCCATATTGTGGGGGGGGGGGGATTAAAGGGAGAAAGCAGTCACCCCAATTTTATTTTAAAACATCAGCTAAATTTATCTCATATTTTGCCCAAAGGGATCTTCCATTATTTTTTCTGTATTATTAAAAGCATTGAATATTGCAGGTTAACCAAGGAGTTATTCTGCATGAATATGTTTAACAAAAATATTGTCACATATTGATAGGAGTCAGTACTCCTAAACTAGTATGACAGGTACTGCACTTATTCGAAGTGGGGCGACTGCATTTTCTCTTGACGGGACTCTGTAATGATACCTTACAGGTTGCATCTAAATAACCTTTCAGCTTTTTTAATAACCAAAGATTGACAGGACAAAATTATGTTTTGGAAATTCCTGAGGAGCAAATGCAGGTTGGAAGGTTTGTAATGGGAAGAGAGGGGGGGGGGGGCAGAACAATTCAACTTCAAGATGGGGAGGGGCAGGGGCTGGACCATTCACCTCCAGAGTTTTTGGCATTTTTTCGGGTAATTTTGGATGTTTTAAGACAAAAACCTCTACACTGGATTATTCGTGGGGGTGCTGTAGTATACTCATTCCTTGCCTATATGTGTGTGTGTAAAGTATACTGCATGTGTTAAACGCTGTTACCTTTGTGCGCAGGAATAGATAAATAAGGATTAAGTTGTACATGTTACGATAGGACGGTGTGCAATGTCTGATTACTTTGAAACAGGCTGCGCATTCTTCTGCCAATGAGTGATGACATTGAGCATTTTCTGGTAAACATACATGGCCCTACAATATTATTGTAAAGAAGTCAGTGCTCACTGGCAGTTTAGGCAAAATTTGGGAGTTTTATTGAAGAAATTTTGAAATATTTGAACTTTTATAGAAGAAAATTTGAGACATTTGGGTCTTTAAGGAAAATTGGGAAATCTGGGGTCTTTACTGAAGAATATGCCCTTCCTATGAGCACATTTAAATCAAGCAGATTGTCGGGGTGATTGTAGGTCATTGGGATCATATTTTATCGTATGGATTAAAAGGCCCCTGACAAAATGGTTGGATCCTCTCCAGACTCTCTTCCAACCCTTATTACACTGAACAACATTAAGAGTCAAATTATTGTTTCAATAATAGCAATCTGTCAGAATATTTGGTTCTGATAATGTCTGCTAAAGCTGGTTTAAGGTTGCAGCCCAAAGATATTTCACCCACCTTTCTATAAATGTATCGCACCCTTGATGCAAAACAGAAGAAAATGCAACAGTGCACAGATGTAACTATTAAGGGTTGATGAATTAGTAGCTTGTCGATTAGGTACTGGTGTGTTTAGTCAGGATTTGGTCAAGGGCAGGAAAGGGAGGACGGCTGGGTGGGAGGGGCTAACACTCCTCTGATCCAATTATGTCAGAGGCAATGTTGTCCCACTAAGCCCTCCTATCGGGTCTGCTGGCCAGCTGTCTGCATGACTTGGAACTTTTCTTTACATAATGAAGATTGCAGACTAGCTATCAGAAGAGCTAACTGGTATTCATACGGAATATTTTTACAAGTTTAGATGATTACTCTTTTAGCACTTGAATCATCATAGGTACATGGGGCCCGGGGGTATTGTTACTCCTCCTCTACCACACTGTGGATGTGAACCTGCATGAAAACAAACTAAAAACTAACAATAAAACAAACAACATTATTGTACTGTGCATGGGTACACTGGTATGCAAATCTGCATATTTAAAGAAGTTGAGGTTATACACATTTTAGAAGGTACTTGCACAATGTTTAATCACTCTTTTGAGTTTGATTTCTCTTCCTGAAGCCAAATTTAGGCCATGGGCCTTCAAGCCTGAGTCCAAGTAACTAGGTAATTCTGTGCCACATAAATAATATGTATAGCCTATACAGCTAGAGAATTGGTACTTTGGTGAAACATAGCCCATTGGCTTTACTGGCTTTACTGGCCATTGGTACTATGGTCCAGTATAGTCTTTACAGCACCTGTCTTTGATTAATGGTACTAGGACCAATATAGTGCTGGACCAGAGGACTAGAATACATACGTACCAGTGGGCAATAGCACTAATGGGCTTTACATAGTCCAGGCTATTGCCATGAGCTGTAATGAGGACATATACAGTATACATCCTTTCCCTCAAATTTTCATAATCTTGTGGTGTCTGGTCTTGAATTCAAGACTGCATGGTGGCTATAATGCAGATATACTGCAACACTGCAGAACAAAACATTTTAATACACCACATACTGGGCACTGATTTTGAAAGTCTTAACATCAATGCCTCTTACTATAAATGCAGGAGAATTCTTTAAAGACGTACATCCAAATTTTGCAAAGAAAATTTTGTCAATTTCTGAGCGCGACACAAACATAATTACCATAAACTATAAGTTAACCAGAACGCAAAAATGCATTGAGGTTTCGATGATATATGCTCTATTCCAAAAAAAGCCATGATGTTCGAGCATATCTTTCAGTCACTGCCCTTACAAAAATTCCCAACATATTTCCTACAGGAAATCAGTATGTAGGATTTATGTAGGATTTTGGGCACGTAGGAAATATTTTCCTGTAGGAAATAGTTCCCACATAGGAAATAGTTCCCACATAGGAAATCGCTTCCCACGTGGACCCTTCCATTAATTGAGGGGGTACTTTTTGTCATCATCATCTATTAATCATATGAGCATGCACTAGCTGACTGTTGGGGGACCTGTGCATATGGTGCCGACGTGACATGGCTATGTAAGTTCCAAAACACTTAAAGAAGTCACTTTTCCTTTGAGGAAGCAAATGATATGTTCAAGTAATCCATTAAAGCAGAGAAATAGGATGACAAATGAATGTCAGCATGATTGTAATTGCTTAAGGTTTATGTTACTAGTCTTTTAAAAATAACTGCACAACAGTTCTGCAAGTAACATCCAGTCCTGAGAAAAAATGAACATATCTCTTTTTTTTAGCTAGCATATTCAAACAGCTGCATGCAGTTCACTTGTTACTGCAGTTCAAATTTACTGCATAACCTGACAATGCTGTAATATGCATGGTCCAAGTTAAACAGAAAATATAGTCCAAAGAAAAAGCTTCAATTAGGTTATATCCAGTCCATACGTCAGATTCTTCCACAGTCTCTAAAGAATGTCCAAAAGAAAACAAAACAGAGAATCAAATGGTTCCACGACAATTTTTACTGCACAGTCCAGAGCTGTTCTACACAGATTATAAACACTGAGTGTCCTATGCATAACGTTCCTTCACTACAACTACAGAGTAACCTGCACTGTACTGCTTCTGCTATGGAGTCTGTTTGTACACTGATGCAATATAACACACTGCTTAAGTACACACATACTATAAGTCAAGTCCATGGCTTCACACAGCATACTGTGCCTGCAGAGGAAGCATATTTCAAAAGTCCTTTGTTCTGACACAATAGGCTTTACTGACCAGCCACAATGGACTTCCCTTTGCAGCCACTGCATGAAGTAGATAGTATGTTGGGAATATACTCTTAATTCCTACAGGAATTGGTGAGTCTTTCCTACATAGGAAAGTAACAACTTCCTATGTAGGAAAGCTGAAATTCCTGTAGGAATTTGCTAATTCCTACATGAAATAGCAATTTCTTACAGGAACTGGTCTTTCCTATGTAGGAAATAGCAAATTCCTATGTAGGAAAATTGAAATTCCTACAGGAATTTAATAATTCCTACTGGAAATGGCTTACTTCCTACAGGAAATTAACATTTCCTACAGGATCCCTACAGGAATTATGCTGGGAATTTTTGTAAGGGTGGTCAAGTGCTATCTTAACATGTTGGAAAATAATTTTAGGTTCATATTTAATCTTGGGAATTCCTGGGAAATTTGGCATTTTGACCGCTAATGACTCGAGATGATGATCTTGGGAATTCTTGAGGTAATTTGCTTTTTGACTCCTGGTGAACCCATGAGACGATCTTGAGAATTCTTGGGACATTTTGCTTTTTGATCCCTGTGACCCCAGATGACCTTTAACCTCCACAAAAAATGAAAGCATTCATCTTTTCACCATAATGCATCCACATAGCGAGTATGAAATCTATCCAAGCTACCTACCTTGAGATATCGTGTAAACAAGGTTTTCAGGGTTTGACCCCTGGTGACCCCAAATGACCTTTGACCTCCACCAAAAACAATAGGGTTCTTCCTCTTACCATGATGCATCCACACACCAAGTATGAAATCTATCCAAGTTTCCTACCTGGAGATACCATGTTAACAAGGTTTTCAGTGTATGACCCACGGTGACCCCAGGTGACCTTTTACCTCCACCAAAAATGAAAGCATTCATCTTCGCACCATAACGCATCCACATACTAAGTATGAAATCTACTCATATTTCCTACCTGGAGATATAGTGTTAACAAGGTTTTCAGTGTTTGACCCCTAGTGACCCCAGATGACCTTTGACCTCCACCAAAAATAAAAGTGTTCACCTTCTCATCATAATGCATCCACAAACCAAGTATAAAATCTATCCAAGCTTCCTAACTGGAGATATCTTGTCAACAAGGTTTTTCAGTTTTTGACCCCGGTGACCCCAAATGACCTTTGACCTCCACCAAAAATGAAAGCATTCATCTTCTCATCATATTGCATCCGCAAACGAAGTATTAAATCTATCCAAGTTTCCTATCTGGAGATATCATGTTAACAAGGTTTTCAGTTTTTGACCCCTGGTGACCCCAAATGACCTTTGACCTCCACCAAAAATGAAAGCTCTTACCTTCGCACCACAATACATCCACATACTACGTATGAAATCTATTCAAGCTTCCTATCTGGAGATATTGTGTTAATAAGGTTTTCAGTGTTTGACCCCCAGTGACCGCAGATGACCTTTGACCTCCACCAAAAAATGAAAGCGTTCGCACCTTCGCACCATAATGCATCCACATACTACGTATGAAATCTTCCTACCTGGAGATCATGCTAAGGTTTTCAGTGTTTGACCCCTGATGACCCCAGATGACCTTTGACCTCCACCAAAAATGATAGGGTTCATTGTCTTACCATTAAGCATCTACATACTAAGTATGAAATCAATCCAAGCTTTCCAGCTTGAGATATCATGTTAACAAGGTTTTCAAGATTTGACCCCTGGTGACCCCAAATGACCTTTGACCTCCATCAAAAACAATAGGGTTCTTTCTCTTACCATAACGCATCTACATACTAAGTATGAAATTTATCCAAGCTTCCTACCTTGAGATATTGTGTTAACAAGGTTTTCAGAGTTTGACCTCTGGTGACCCCAGATGATCTTTGACCCCCACCAAAAACAATAGGGTTCTTCCTCTTAATATGGGGCATCTATGTATCAAGTTTGAGAACCGTCGGAGTTTCCCTTCTTGAGATATCGTGTTAACGAGCAAAGTGTCACAAACACACACACACCCACACACACATACACACACACGAACACACGCACATACATACACACACACACCATCACGAATGCATTGGTTTCTCTTATCATCGAAACCAAAAATGCCTACCTTTAAAAATTAATATAGATGATGAATCTTCAATATAATTACATATTAGCTGTAACTGATTACATAATCTGTCAAAAAAAGGATGGAATTTTTGTCTGGTTTGGAAAAATAATCTATAGCAGGGGTTGCCATATGAAGAGTTTCAAGCCATGCGCCACTTTTCCTTTAGTTTTTGCTTTAAATTAATTATCATGACTGAAGTGGTCATGGATTTGTTCAACTGCTTCTGTTCTTATACTGGAAAAAGGTTAGAAATAAAGCTGCTGACCTTAATTTATTAATATTTTGGGCATCTTGAATCTTCCATGGGCCATTTCTGTGCATGTTGTGGGCCTGCAGGCTGGCCACCATATAAGAACCTAAGGACTACAGGCACACACAGAAATCTCCACCAACCTGTGGAACTATTACAAAAGGGTCATTGCAATGTGAATTTGGTCCTTGGCAATAGTCCATGGCCACTGACCTCTGTGATACTCAGTAAATATATGCATAGTCCTTTTGGACTATGCATAGTGGACCATTTGATCTTCCATCGAAGACACTTTGAGTTGACAATGTGCATGGGCTGGGCTTGAGACATATAAGACATGCATGCACGTACCTGTAGAAAGTAAGAAACAAAATATAAATATGCATGTACACATATAGAGCTATCATTCTAAAATCAAAAGATCACACTGAATTAACTTTTTGCTGAGAAAACCTGTCTTTCAAACCTCACCTTTCTTTTGTCTTACTGAGGTTTACTTAACAAACCCCACTGCCTTAGGCTATTTTTTTATCACTACTCAAGGGTTCTTCTTTACCTACTGACAACAAACAACAACACAGCAGTGCCTATTGCACTCCTGAATTACTTGCACCCTATTAAAAGTCAAGGTTACGTACAGTACAATGCAAGTTTTACAGAATGTAATGCTATGATGATGTCTTGTGTGTGTGCGTATGTGACACCTAGCTTGTAAACACAATATCTCAAGATAGCAATGACCGACACTTTTCATATTTGGTATATATATAGATTCATCATGTTGAGAGGAAGAAGCCTGTTTTTGGTGGCAGTCAAAGGTCATTTAAGGTCACCAGAGGTAAAAAACTGAAAACTTTGTAAACATGATATATCTCAAGTTAGCAATGACTGACACTTCATATTTGGTATACAGCTTTGTTTTTGGCAGAGGTTAAAGGTCATCTGAGGTCACCGGAGGTTGAACTGCGAAAACCTTGTAAACCTTGTAAACACAATATCTCAAGATAGCAATGACTGACACTTTTGATATTTGGCATATAGATTTATCATGTTGAGAGGAAGAACTGTCATTTTTGGTGAAGGTCAAAGGTCATTTGAGGTCACCAGAGGTAAAAAGCCAGAAAGCTCGTAATCATGATATCTCGACCAAGATAGCAATATGACCGACACTTCACATTTGGTATACAGATTCATCAAATTGAGAAAAAGGATCCTTTTGTTTTTGGAGGAGGTCAAAGGTCATTTGAGGTCACTAGAGGTCAAAGACTGAAAACCTTAAAATTGTGATATGTCGAGATAGGAATGGCCGATATAAACTTGTCATGTTGAGAGGAAGAATGCTATTGTTTTTGGCATAGGTCAAAGGTCATCTGAGGACACCAGAGGTTAAACTGCAAAAGCCTTGTGAATGGCTTGTAATCACGATATCTCAAGATAGCAATTGACAGACACTTTTCATATTTAGAATGTAGATTTATGATGTTAAGAGAAAGAACCCTATTGTTTTTGGTGAAAGTCAAAGGTCATCCATCTGAGGTCACTGGAGCTAAAAAACTGAAAAGTTTGTAATCACAATATCTCAAGATAGCAATGACAGACACTTTTCATATTTGGATATAGATTTGTCATGATGTAAGGAAGAACCCTGTTGTTTTTGGTGGTTACCAGATGTCAAAAAGCAAAATTTCCCAAGAATTCTCAAGATTGTCATCTGGGGTCACCGGGGTCAAAAAGCAAAATATCCCAATTATTCCCAAGATCGTCATGCCGTATGGAACCCGTTAAAAATGTTAGATTTCCGACCCCCAAAAATTGGACTTTCATGGGGTAGGATATGTCACTTTGTAATGCCCGAGGCTATCTCCATCGAGGAGCCTTGATCCTGTTTCCATTCCTTCCAAGAGTTACATGCTAGATAGGAAGTAAACTATGGTATATCCCTGCAGAAATTGGTGTAATAGAGAAGGGGAAAGAGGTTTTTAGTAATTATAAGGAGACCAATACCTCATGTCATCTGGGGTCACCAGAGGTCAAAAAGCAAATTTCCCAAGAATTTCCAACATTGCCATCTGCAGGGGTCACACCAGCTGCAGATGTCAAAAAGCAAAATTTCCCAAGAATTCCCAAGATTGTCATATGAAGGGGCCACCAGAGGTTAAAAAGCAAAATTTCCAAAGAATTTTCAAGATTGGAGTTGAATCCCTTTCAAGACACTTCCGTTTTTCTTTTTTGTTATATTTGGTGGGGTTCAAGTGAGGTCAGCAGAGGTCAAATTGTCAAAACATTGTAAAATGATGTAGTCAAGAAAGATAAATTTGAGGGATAAACCTCAGTGCAACAAAGCATCCCCATTCAGCAAGGAATCACTAAGCCTTTGGGCTTTCTGGTCGGAAAGAAGTTTTTGTCAATTCAATTGTCTCATAAATACTTTTTAGCTGTATTCCATGAAAATTGTTACAGTCATTTGCTGCAACAGGGATGGGGAAAAAGAGCAGGCAATCTAAATTTAGAATGAGAAAATAGTGTGAAATGCTGACAGTTTTCCTTTTGGTGTGGTTTTAAAAATTTCATGTATTTTTTAATCTCATACTTAAGCAGAATTGTTCATATGTTGTTGTCAGGCTGTCGCTGTTAAAACAATGCTTTAATTACCTTACTGGTGACCAGACTACTTTGTCTCCAGGGGTGGTGGAAGCTTTCCATAAAATATGCAGACCCATGCATGCAGACGGCCAGTTGCTCCCACGATCACTTGACTTTGCTCCAAAGTAGGGCAGATTCTTTAATTAAAAAAAAAATTTCCAATGAGATTCCTCATTAAAACTCCAAATTTTCAAATTTTCTCTAGCAAATACCACAATATTTTCTCACATAGAAACCCCAAAATTTAGGGCATGCTTTGCATGCATACCAAAAATTCTGCCTTCAACACTCTTTCAGCAACCCCTCTGCCATATTCATGTGGCTTCAGCCATGTTTATACTGCCATGCTTGTGGGAGCTTGGCATCCCTGTCAGGGAAAATGTTTGGTGCTACATCTTTGTCTATTCCTTTTCCATTCCCCTCCTGGTGGCCCTGCTTACCTCCAGCTTCTCTCCCTCCTGGTCATGCTGATACCCTGACTGGACCATTGATAAGTTTTGAGAATCATAGAACCTACAGAATGATGAGGTATCTGAAATTAAGGAATATGAAATGTTATTCTTCACTCTTAAGGCAAGCTAGAAGAAAAGTTAAGATGAAGGGTACAGTAACTTTTGTGTTTGAAATGAAATTTTGTGAGGAACAAAATAAACTACCATAAGTGCTATACACATATGATGCTAGAAATCAGTAGATTTTTGCCAACTTGATCCTACTTGTACAAAAAGGCCTTTTCCTGGGTGTCAAATAGCAACTCCCTGGGTGAACCCTAGCTGTCTCCCCACTTGCAACAGTTGATCAGCTCTGCTGACCACAGGCTCTTTAAAGGGTTTAAGGGTCATAAGCAGTCACCCCAAACTTATTTTGAAACAGTAGATAAATGTCACAGATTTCTTATTTCTCTTCCAAGTATCTTTCATAATATTTTAGGACATAAATATTGCATTATTAAAGGTAAACCAAGCAGTTGTTCCTTGTAAATTTTACAATTGAGTGAGAAAAATACTGTCACATGATTCTCAAGAGCCATTCAGGAAATCAGATAGTCTACTATACAATTTTTTATTGGGGTGACTGCATTCTCCCTTTAAGGAATGCTTTGTTAAGGGCTGTAATTCAGTGTTGGCTGGAATTTATCACTTACATATATGTCTCATTGCAATACAACAACAAACCCATTTAACTTTAATGATATCAAGACAGCTGCACAGGAAGTTCACTGATAAAGTGTGATTAGTAGCAGTCAGCTGGGGATGATGGCTAAAACTTGGTATATTCTTATCATCATGAGATGCAAAATCTCATTGTAGTATGATTGTGAAATGACAGCAGATTATAATTTATGAATTTCAGGAATATTAGCTAGAAATCCTTTCCTCATGATATGGGTTTTATATAATATTCTCAAGCAGGGGGATTACGGGGGTAAGCGGTGGCACTTGCCCCAACTTCAAGTTTTCCAGAGCTTAAAAAATAAAAT
This sequence comes from Holothuria leucospilota, assembly GCA_029531755.1. NCBI lineage: Eukaryota > Metazoa > Echinodermata > Holothuroidea > Aspidochirotida > Holothuriidae > Holothuria > Holothuria leucospilota. Next base: position 43,045,160 of record CM055971.1, read on the forward strand.
AATGAGCAAAAGTAAGCGAGACCAGAGAAATTGTTTGAGAATTTTCAGTAGCCTATTATGATTGATATTTGCAATAAGTAAGGAAGGGAATATTAATATCAAAAACCATAAAATTACTAGGAAAATTTTCTCAGCGCGCTTCCCGCGCAGCTCTAGAGAAAACTGACTAATACAATTGAACGTCAGTCTGCCTTGCACCATAAAATTTCTTTCGTCCACCACCTATCGTGACTTGAAGCTCTGAAATAAGGGTCACTGAAAGTACTATTGTATGCCATAAAATTCACCATGGTTCTTGCAAACAAAATGTCTCACTAGTACTGCTGTAATGCTAGTTTTGTGTAGGAAAGCTTTGGTGGAATTGCCTTGTTATTACTTCCTGTAGGACAGCTTGACTAAATTACCATACAAAAAATCCCTCGCTACACCTCTTACTGTAATTCACTTTCTTCACCAACTTCCAACATCCTCAGCTAATTGACTGACGGTTACTATGATCTTAAATTTGCGATCATCATATAAAATATATTTCATTAGCATTTCAAATTACACCTAGTGGATGCAGGATTTTCTCAAGAAATGGTCCAGAATGGCCATCAATGCCCTCAAATTTAAGAAAGATTTTTTAAGGGGACCCTCAGTCCCCAGCATTCGGCGATCGCGGTTAAGGCTTCCCTGGCCACAACTTCCCAAGATGCTGCCTCCAATAAAAATTACTTCCCTGGCACTTTAACTGCCGATGCCCTTGAAAATGCATGTCCATGTAAAACTACCCACTAAAGATTTCATTGACTCTTTTAGTATCACATAGTCTATAACCGTCAAAATCAACACTACCTTATTTTTCACATTAATAAAAAAAGTGAGGGGCACTTGTCCCACGCAGACCATGGACAAAATTCAGCATGAAAGAAAGCCTTCATGGAGCAGGATATAGGTTCTCATATAACCTTTTCTATGGAAAAGGCACCTATGGAAAGTTGGAAATTTTTTTATGCAATAAAAATACTGCATTTAACTCTAAAGAAAAACAATAGGTTACAATTAAATGTCTCAAACACTGCCTTGATGCTGTTTTTTCTGCGCGCTTCACTTTTTAAATATTGCTTCAGGGTTTCGGGGTATGTTACTTCCTGTAGAGCATCCTGCTTGTCATAGCTTCTTACAAACTCTTTTACTATCATTGAAACCATCAATGCCCCCATTTCTGTATGCAGCCTAGGGGAAGTTCCCTCTCCCACAGAAATTTTCAAAGCAAAAGTTTATCATCAATCTGTGTAAATTTACCAACGCTTTATAGATTGTCTAGATGCAACTTCTCAGGCATGGAAAGTCTAATTTTCGGTACCATAAAAAGGGATAGGCGCATAGCAAAGGTGGGGGGGGGGGGACCCTCGCCTTGAGGGTACTATTTCCTTTCTAGCATTTCTATTACTCATGCCACTAAAAAGTATGCAAAACGCAATTTTTTCAGTGCGCTTCGTGCCCACCCATTCTGAATACAAGATCTCCCATTCTTAAAAAGATTGTTCCAAAGCCCAGGGAAATCCTCAAAAGTACCCATTCTCCCCTACTTCTCCAAGCCCTCAGAATTATCGAATCCATCTGACATCAGTCACATGGAGTAAGAATATATCAAATTGTGACTTTCGTGGTTATGTTAATTGCTATTATAACCTTAAGTCATTTGAAGATGGAGCTAAAATGCACCATTTTAATGCCTACAATTTCGTAGACGGATACCCCAGAGCTTCGGGGACCTTCGCTACATAAACATCCTCTCTAAAGATTCGCAGTGAACCACCCGATTTGTTCCACAGCCAACGTAGCTAGGTGTACAGTATGTAGGGAGATGTGGTATGCAACTGTCCATTCAGGCTATTCAACACCAGCAAAACCCAATCATGCATGATTAATCCCTGCAACATTATCTTTCAACAAAGGAACACTGAAGGGCTGGTCTGGCCATTGTAGTTCTGGCATCAGCCTGAATGCCCCAGGGTATATGTAGACATATCTCAGTGTTATCAAGTAGTGCGCATGATCATTTGACCTATTAAATTAATTGAGGGTAATGGCTGCTGTTTGTTGAGGGGAACTGACGTTTTTACAAATCTTTTAAAGGAATGTTTATCTAATGTTCCCCCCCGGACCCCACCAGGGTTCTGCCCCTGGACCTTGCCAGGGGCCCTGATGAGGGCCCCTGGGCCCCACACCATTAGGGGTAGTGCCCGGCATGGTTCCACAGTCCGCCTGGCTTTGCTCCCCCACTTTCAGACATCAAATCCTGCCCCTTGCCCCCCCCCCCCCCACTTTCAGACATCAAATCCTGCCCCTGTTCTCAAGGGAGAATTTTCCTGTTAGACATACAGGGAATGTCCCCTCTTTAACCACCAGAAGTCCCCCCATATGTCAACACCAATATGACCAGTCAGCAGAATATGGCAAATGGGGAAGTTCCACATAGCCATATTAAATTCAGGGACCCTAAAGTACTTCAAATCTTCAAATGCAAAGCAGCATATACTGTAACCATGGAACCAGTTCAAATGTTATCCTCCCAAGCAAAGGTGCTTTCTTCCTCTATGGCATCCAGTGTTTGATGAGAATGACTGTGATTATGACCAGTGATTCACAACTCAGCACAGGCAAAGCAAGTCCTAAGTACCTTTTTTCAAGGGATGTTTCTTTGTTAGTGACAATGTACTCCCTGAATTGATTTATAGAGGTTGAGCTTGGGCTTCATAAAAGCTAGCTATCCAATCCATTGTTGACAGAGGAATAAAGTGCTTTTGTTAATTAAAACATTTAGTACACATTGTTATATTGTTCAAGCTCATAGACACCTTACTATTATTGCCAGTGTTTGTAACATTTATTTCTGTAATCTACAGTGTGAAGTAGTTATCACTGTAGCAATTCTACTGCATTCTCTCAGAGCATGGTACAATAGCACAAACCTCATGCAATGTGTATTAAAAATAGCAATTTCATCAGATAGGTCTACAATGTTTATACATACAACACATCCATAAATATGGCATACAATAAGCAATGCACCATCAGTAGCAACTCACAAACAAGTTTTAGAAATATGTCACACCTACAAACGAGCCCTTTGCCAGAATTCACAGTCAAGGAGGAATCTTGAATGGAGAGGGGGGGGGGGGGCAAACAACCCTTGACCTGGGCAGAGGCAATTACAATTTAAAATTGATAACACAATTTTTTGGGAGAGGTAAAATATTTTTCAGGGTATCTCACCCCTTACAATCTTCCAGCCACTTGATTACAGCCCTTTCCACATCAAGAATATATTCTCCTGCCAAAAGACAAAGACAGGGTAACTGATTCACTGGGCAGTTTCTACTAATTCAGTGGCAGAAATATGAAATATTCAAACTTCAAATAACAAACAACACATTTTTGTTACATATCTTGTCAAAAATGGGACTGAGTGCAGGGTTCTGTTTCCAAAAGGCACATCTAAAAGCTTGGTCAGCACTTTTACAGTTTTATTAACATATGGTAACATGGTCAATTTGCAGACCTGTTGGAACTATAAAGACATGGTACCAATAAAAGAGTGACCATTATCTACTGTGAGCTAATCATGCATGCACAGATACATTGCATACAATCTGTTCATAAACTCTACTCAGGTTCTGAGGTACTTTATATGACTAAAAAGAACTTTGTGTGGTAAAAATTTGGTTGTTTTTATCTAAATTCAAAATCTGAATACTGAAGAAATAAAGATGAAAACTGATACAGCTAGGTGGAAAAAGGAGGGATTTAGGAAAGGTTGTGAATATTAAACTCACATATTCTTTTCACTTGGCCTTATTTTAAAAATGAAAACTTGTTCTACTCACATTGCATTTTTTCAGGGATAAGGCTGGGAGGGAGATACTATGTTGATTCATAATACATTTAAATGTAACTGTTAATTCTCATATATGCAGCAATCTGCCATATGAAAAGCTACAAAAGGAGTCGTACGAAGACATCTGAAGGACTGACATTTTGTAGGAAAGCAGGAAAAGTGTTCTAGGCTTACTCCAGTAAACAAAGCTAGTGATATGCATGAAAACAAAACAAGAACCATGTTGCAATGACAAAATAGGAAGGATACAGATATTAACTTACATAGCATGACTGAATGAAGAAAAAGAGGACAAAAGTAGGTAGTAAGAGGAAAGGCAAAAAGGAAGAAAAAGAGAAGGGCCATAGGAGGTCTCAGATGGTAGAGGAAATGTAATGACTGAGGAAGGAGTTAAAAATTTGAATAATTATAGTCTTGGATAATGAACCATGCAGTTTTTGGCTTTTGTTAATGCTTAGGGTGATAGTCAATATTTCTTCACTGCCAGATGGGTATGAAGGGATACACTGCATCCCCCTCCACCCAACCCAATCCCAAATAACTTACAATTCGAAAATTTTCTTCTAAAGTTAATGTTGTCTGGGTCTAAGAGTGGCCAGATTTACTCCAGATATTGTCAAAAATTTAGGGGCTGATGGGTCCTGAACCTCCTTATTGTAACTTTGTAACACACCCAACCTTTGATTCTATGCTGCCTAACTAGACCTGTATGACCATATGGCATGTAAAAGGCACAACACCTTTACCTTCATAGCAGGTGTCGAATGTACTCCTCTATTGACGTACATACTCTAGCACCTGCAAACAATGACAGAGATTATCCAATTTCGCTATATTCATGAGCCCAATTTGATTTTACCTCTCGACTGTTGATTGGTTTCAAAACATGAATATTCATGTTCCAAGACAAAGCTTTAGCTGTAACAGTCACTTTTTCACAGTGAGTCAATGGGACTTCACCGTCAGCTTGAAGCGGGAGAAATCATGCACTATAACCCCATTGATGATGGGTATCTGAAACAGCATGGCAATTTCATGCAGACTTGCTTTAGTCATCTTTTCCTTGAATATTACTTGTGCTTGTTGTGATTGTATGTATAGTTAATAGCGTACAGTTTTTATGCACTTTCACAAAGAATTCTTGCGAAAGATTGCAGATGTTGGTATTATGAGTGCTTCAGCCAATACAGGTGCAGGAGTAATCACGTCTGCCAAGCAGGCAACACAACACCCCACTAGGCCTGACCATGGTGAATAGGCATAGGAAGCTGTTCAAAACTGGGGACTGAACACTGTTTCAGACATGCTGCCTTGAGGGACGGCGCTACGTCTAAGGGAAGAAAGTGTTCCCTCCCCTTTGGAAAATTTTCTGATATTTGAGGCTCCTTAGATGCAATTTGGTGTAACATATATGCTGGGCAGATTTTATTATCATTGCTAATTTTTTACTTTTTTTACACAGGAAACAAATAAGAGGTTGGATTGAGGGAGGTGGAACATACTTCTGCCACACCATACTTTTGACTGGAGGCAAAGCCCACCCCTGGCTGGCACCGATCCCTGACACCTATGCTGTGGCATGTAACAAGCACAACACCCAACTATACCTGGCCGTAGAATATGTAACAGACACAACAATGCTGCTGTTAGGCAAAAGCATATGTGGCCATTTGGATTTGGGGGGGGGGGGGTAATATCTTTGACACAAATCTCTAAGCTTATCTGCAGGTTGGAGAATTTTGTCCAAATTTCTTCAGATTTTTCTCAGATTTTTAGGTGGTCAAGACATCCCCCACCCCCACTCAAATGCCTATATGTTAATTATAGGGCCAAAATGTTGAGGACTGAAGTATGAGTCATGCAACAAACCTAGACTGATTTGCTCCATTGCAATGATTTGTTTAATAATGGTTGTATTCTGGCACATTTAGATTACCCAGAACAAAAATTGATGCATATAAAAAGGATAAATTGCCATACAGAAACATTGCTTTGTAGCCACACCCCTACTAAATTCAAACACTCATGGCATATTGTGATTTTTTTCACTAAGATGCAGGTAAAAAGGTATGTACTGAGGAAGTGGCTCTTAATTCCACTTTTATCAGTGGGAATTTATTTAACATGTTAACATGTTTGTTTGGAGACACTCTTTAATATAGGAGTGGAGATTGAACCTTTTTTCCCATGCATGCAGGGCCATGCATTTTGATCTTCACCCACTCGCAGGCTATCTGACCTGCAGAGAGTGTGGGTGCACAAAGTTTTCTCCACAAGGTCCTGGGGACCCAAGAGGGCCTTGGTTGGGTGCAGAAAAAGACAGCTGTGGAGGACTGTGGCAAAGCAGCAAGCTCTGGGGTAGGGTATGTGCAAATTTGTGGGCATTAGAATGATGTATTTGACATCCCCTAAATGGTATATTATTGGATGGGAAAGGTTATAAACTGACCAGCAGTATCAAACTTTAACAATCTGACATATGAAGTATAGTAATGAATGAGCATGCACCAACAAAAGTGCATGCAAAGCAATTTTGTGAAGGAATGAAAATCTTTAAATTCACAACACTGCATTGCAATGGAGGGTCTGGATCGAGTTCTGACCCACACAATTATCCACAGGAGTATTACACCAGTGCCCACGAAAATATTCCTCACCGAGTTTGGTATGGCAGGTATACATGTGACAGTGTGCTTCTGTCCATGTGCCATCGACACATCTTTCATGCAAAACTGCAACATTTTTGCACTTACAATGTATGTAGTGCTAACTCCAAATATTTAAGTTCACACTGAGAAACAGAAAAAGAAAATCAAAAGTACAACAAAGGAGAATTAATAGAGCGGAATTGTAAAGAGCTATGATGGTTTTTTTGTGGGAGTGACTGTTCCACAGAACAGCTAGGGCCTTACTATAGGGCTTATTTATTAAATAATATAGGAGTGGAGATTGAACCTTTTTTCCCATGCATGCAGGGCCATGCATTTTGATTATCACCCACTCGCAGGCTATCTCACCTGCAGATAGTCAGGGTGCACAAAGTTTTCTCCATAAGGTCCAGGGGACCCAAGAGGGCCTTGCTTGGGTGCAGAAAAAGACAACTGTGGAGGACTGTGGCAAAGCTGCAAGCTCTGGGGTAGGGTATGTGCAAATTTGTGGGCATTAGAATGAAGTATTCGACATCCCCTAAATGGTATATTATAGTATTATATTAATAATAATATATTATTATTTATTAAAATGAACTGCAAGCGACCCTATATACCAGGGGACTCAACAGAAAGACATTGTCAAATTTACCCTATGAGGACAATGACATAGTGTCCCTATGTTACACTGGCCCTTTTGCATGAACAGGATGTGCTGTAAGTAAGGTGTTTTACTGAGCTACATGGACTGGAAACCTGTCATAACCTTGTCCAATTTAACTAACTGGATTCTCAATCTTCCAGTAAAAATGCTGCACTAACATCAGTAATTGACTCCAATAGCAATATAGAAAATTATTTATGGCTTCTTGTTCAGTGCATCATATGTTTGTTTGACATGCGGGCTCGTATGCCGCTTTTGCTATGGGGTCGAAGTTGATTCTATGATAAATACTTGGACCCAAAACATGAAATAGTATGTAATTAGTTGAACGTACACCACCATCAGTTGGTGCATATAGGGTCCAAAGAAAATTTTTGCCAAAATGCAACTAGGTTACCAGAAACACTAGTATGTAGGTCATGTGAGTGGCTTCTAAACATTCAATATGTCTTATATGCCTTGCTATGTATAAAAACCACCCACCTAAAATTTTCATTTTTGGAATTCCAGCAAACAGCCTAAAGGCATTTCCACGGTACTGTAACTCACATTACATTTTGAAGGTTTTGTGTCTTTTTTGTACCATATTTCCCAACCTGTAAGCTTTCAATTAGTCTGTTTAGGGAAGTCACACAATGTTGCCTATACACAAGCAATAAATAAAAAATGTAATAAATTGCTTCATGTGATGTTAATTGTTACAGGAAAAAGAGTCAATTTAACTCATGTTACACCTCTTCAGTAAAACCCCCAAATTGGGAATTGTAATTTATTGAAAAAGTGTCCTCATACTATATGAGCTCTGGGAAAGGCTTGATTTAAAGTTGTACCCTACCAACTAGTACTAATTAATGTAGCTCTACAGTAGCTTACCAAGAAATCCTGAGCTGACTGACTAATTGTACACAAATGGTGTAAGACTCGGTATCTCACGTTACAGTTAGTTCACTGAAAAAAAGTTGAAAAAAGTACAACGGTCCTCTTCTGTATGATTTCAAAATTTTCCTGTGCATTGTTAGGATTTTGGAGCATTGTTCCCAAGGTTAGTGAGTGGTATATATAAAGTACTGTTTTACGAGAACATTGCAGGCCCATAGCCAAGAAAGGGGGGGGGGGCAGGGGGAAGCCCCCTGGAAAATTTTTGGCCCCCAGAAGATATAAAAATGACCATTGACTTAATGCATTTTATATTTTGCCCCTTAAAAATATTTTCCCCTTCCCCTCCCCCGAAGCTTTTGTGATTCTGCATATTTTGAATTTTCGAACATGCTGTCAATCAAAGAGCATGTCATCAACAGAGAAGTTTGATACCCTGGCCCACACTAAAAATATATACTTTGGGGAGTATGAGTTTATATCTTAAAACATACCGAAAAGGGCGAATGAAGAAATGTTTATTTGGTAAAATCACTGAAGCCTTAACCATGCAAAGATGATCATGAAAGTTGCTTATAATTAGGCTTTGAAAGTCATATGTGATGGATATGTGTGAGGATTAGAAGTTATAAGGGATACACTAGATATCCAGTCCGGCCAGATTATCCTGCCGGATAATGAAAAATTATAGTTCTGGTTCCGGCCGGATCTTTTAAGAAATCCGGCTGGATTTTTCGCAAACTAAATTTAGCCTGAATTACATCTATGCCTAAAAGATAGCGGTTGCTTTTCCAGATGAATTTAACACCTTTGCAAAAGGTTTTCTTATTTGTGTCTATCTTGCATCTAGAAATTTAATTGACCCATCAGGCCTGTGTTGTGGTAGGTTAAGTGGTCCTTGTTCATAGTGACTGCACTGACAATGACTTCCATTTTGTAGTCTATAAGAGTACAGTATGTACCCATTATGCACATAAATACTAAAACCCAAATTTGTGGAGGTAACAATGAACACAAATGCAAAGTTATTATCCACAGTTACCCCACAGGACCCACATTGCATATGTAATTTAATGTAAAATTTTCTGAACAATTTCTGTCCATCGATCGTTTTCATCAGGGCATGATTCCATTGTAAAAAGCTACAGTACTTTAAACTGAGTCTCAAGGTTTGAAGCATAAAAGGTGCAACTGTGTTATTTTACTTTTCAAATAATGTTCTGTCTGCATCATTCACGAGTCCAAGCCTGTTAGTGACCAGCTACTGTAGGTTAGTACTATCACAGAGTTTAAACAATCAGCTCCCTTGCCTATACACATACAACCCCTCCCCCACCCCAACTCTATGAATGCTAATTTTTAATACTTTTCTCTAAAAGTGCCAAAATCTGGTTCTGGCTGGATAAAATCAGCCAGATGTGAAATACTATCTGGCAAAATCTGGTTCTGGCCGGATCCAAAAATTTGGATCGGTGTGTGGATTACCGTCAAATGTGACAACTTTTGAATTCAAAGCACAATATTGGTGTCTGATCAAGTTCTGGAGGCATATGCCCAGTGGCATAGCTAGACTTTTTCCTGGGGGGGGGGGGGAGCACCTTAATTTTCCGTTCTTTTTTTTCAAGTGTAAGCATTACTGTAAAAGGGAATGTTCTGCATTCTGCAATGTAGGGTACAAACATACAGATTAAATGTAACACATACCAACACGTGACATTATGGAATATGTGCCCTGGCCACCATCAGGGCAGATATTTTGCATAATGTCACTTAGTACTTAAAGAGCCGAGTCGTGCGCTGATAGTGTTCTTTTGAATCTGAATTGTGAAATTGCAAAGCGCGCGTCAAGCAGGCAAAAATTTTTGATAGGCTTACACAAAAACCATATGTAATCATAAAGAACAAAAAGAAAAAAAGAAAAACTGTAGGGGTTGTAGACGGTATCAGGGATAACATACATACCTGGACTAACCGATGAAATAGCTAAACTTTGCTGCGTGAGTCACTCACCAGCTGACCGTATGTGACACACACAAGAGAACAGCAACTAGGCTTTGCGATATGGGATGAAATGTACAACCTCTAGATAAACTGTGTTTTCTGTCTACATGTTACTTTGTAAGATGGACAGGACTGCTATGTGGAATAGAACTAATGAAGAAACTGGAGTAACTGTACAGCCCCTGTAGTGCACCGAAAATTTTGGGTTCATATTAGAGAAATTGTCTTCTTGAGAGCAAAATACAGGTCGCGGTGACTAGTCGCCATCAGGGATTACATACTTCATCGTAAATTTCCGATTGTTTCATTTTCCAGATCTGGCCGCCGGGGGAGGGGGGAAAATTTCCCCCTGCCCATCTGTAGCTATGCCACTGCATAAACCTGTAATCAGTGTTCAATTATTAGTAATACATAGGAGAATTAAGAGGGGCAAAAGCTGAGTTTCAAGTTTGCATGACTTTTTAACGGAGTCGAGAGATCAATGGTTTAAACCAGGGGTGGGGGACATCTGGCCTGTGAAACCATTTGGTCCGGCCAGGAGGGCACTTTCATGAACGTAGTTTCAGTGACACTTGAAATTCAATTTACCATTATATCCAGCATAGGCTGAACCCTGCGTGATGCCGCTTCTGGTGTAGTATACTGCAACTCACAGGTTGCAATAGCATGTACTGTAAAGCAGGCCTGTAGCCACGGGGGGCACATCCCTCCCCCCCCCAAATTTTTCAATAAAAGCTCTTGCACTGAAGTAGGAAAAATTTATTACAAGACCAGCATTTTTGGAATACAAATATAAGAAGAAAAAATGGAAAATCTCGCACCATTTTGCATCTTGAGTCCTTGAAATAGGCAAAAATTTTCAAAGGGGAGGGGGAAACCCTCTCCCCAGGCCGGCAAAACTTCAGCATCGGTGTGACCGCCCCCTCCCTCCCCTAATTTGTTACTCTGGCTTAGCGGGCCTGTTGAAAAGCATGTCTTTACACATGAACCAAGCTTGTACATATTGGGTGCAAAATTTATTTCGTTCTCACCGTACATCAGTCCCAGTAGATTGCATAGCTAGGTAAAACCCACCTCCTCCTTCCATGCAGTCAGTGGGTTTGAAACTAAAGCAGTGAATAACTTTGTAATGTTATGCAATGACGTTATACATTACTGAAGTGTCTTCAAGGCTTCAAAACAATATTTTTTACAGTGCAGATCCTGCACTTTTTCTCAGTTGCTGGACTGCCATAAATACTTCATACATGAATGGGCCTGCAGTGAGTGCAAGTTAAGATATTTAAAACAAATGAAGATTTGGTGATATTTGCAATCTGATCTGCTTCACACATCATAAGGTCATCGACAAAGAGTACGTGTAAAACAGTATTATCCCTATAATTTTGCACACTTGAGAGCTTTTGGGGCTGGGGATGTTGATCATCTATGACTAAACAGTTTTATTCAGGTGTCACACAGACAGATCAGGTGTCTGTCTGTAAACAGTAATGGGTATGTAATCTACTCACCTAACATGTTTCCCTTTGGAAAAGGTGACCATATTTTGGGGGTTTAAATCAGGGACGCTAACTAGACCAGGCGCTATACACTTCATTAGTGTGCAATTGGCAATTGTAAATGTGTGTGATCACAGCAGTTATGTAATAGGAAATCAGTGATGCTCTTGACTTTCGATCTCTGTGATTGCAGATACCTGTTATTTGTTGGCCTACGTATTGTACTGAAGTGCTACGATCATATATATCAACGATGTTGATATAATACTAGGCCTATAATACTAGCTTAGCCGGCCGTTCAGCTCCCGTCCGAAAGGTACAAAGTAGGCTACACAATCGACAAAATATTATTGTTTCATTATAATTTATTAGTTGGGAAATTTCAAATTTTAAGGGCATTTGTTCAAATCGGGGACATTTTTGGGGACACGTGTTCATTGCTGGGGACGGAATACTGAATTCGGGGACTGTCCCCCAAAATAGGGGACGTCTGGTCACCTTACATTAGGAGGAGATTATACTTACCTTTCCATTCCCTTGGCCACACTGACTTGGCCGTTGCCCCCTCCCCCCTCCCTGAATTCTGGTGATGCCACTGTACTCTGCCCTTATGAAGATGCAATTGATTGTTATGGTTGCACGGGGTGCAAACCACTGATGGTCTCTGAGTAATTAGCACCTCTGTGGTAATTTGTGCATGTTTACTTTTCTGCTATATTGACTTTTCAGTCCACTTCATACTTGTACAGTGCTTCTGTGGGAGGGTTTGTTTACACAGGAAATTGTGGTTTTGTTGAATGCAGGCAAATCCCAATGCTCTCATAGACTTTCACGTGATTTGACACACTGTCTGAGGAATATCGGGATCTGCACATCTACATATGTTTTTAAGTATAGCACAATGCATGACTGAATGCCCGAGATGGCGTCTAAAGAACACTAGGTTATATGGGCATCTCTGTAATACATAACAGGCTAATAGCCATACTCCTACTGTTGGCTGCTATCCTGTGCGGACCTCCTGGGGGTCATCCAAAACTCCCAGATTACACACTTGGATTTCCCCCAACAAGATTTCAGTTTGTGCTGCACATACTTACTAGACCCCTCCCCCAGGATAGAGGTCTGAAACAATTCACGTTCTGCACCGTGCCATAGAACAGCCTCCTACGCCTATTTCAAATGTGCAGACGGTAGACATACGATTGGGCTAGGCCCATACTCAGTGTAGATATACTATCGATCCTATATAACCTTTGCCCTCTAATGTTTTGCTGCAGCCTATATGGCTTAGAGTATAGTCCTTCAACACTAACCTTAATTACAGTGGCTCCCAATAATGTGTACGTAACTGTTCCCAAGGAAACTTTGCGATGATTTTCTTTTAATTTTAAAACACAAACTCGCGTAACGGGTCATCCACAAATAATCAAATCTTGTGCAATGACGTTACTGTAAAAAATGGATGGACAATTGAGTAACTGACGGAACGGTGGTATGACACATTCACGCGCATGCGTTCTTTGGATGCAGTGACGTAAGTTTCCCATTTGTTGGTCCAAAATTCATAAAACCAGAGATGACAACATTCTTTGGCGGGAAATTTTAAAATAAGACATTCAAATATATTTCAAAACTAAGTTCACTTAGTGCTGGGAGGAAAAATTAACTTTTCTGCGTAATAAGAGTGGTTATAATTTGAGCTGAAAACCTTCACTATATGTATAAGGTGGTTGAGAGTGTCCCACTATATAAGGAATACTGAAAACTCTACTAGACAAGTTCGGACGGTAGTGTTCACACATGGTCCTATCCTGATTGCACTGGGGGGCGGATAGGTTCCTCCCCAATGTATCGCCGACCTCCAGAGGTGTGAGGGGAGAATGTTGTCATCTACAAAGAATGCTGAGCATCACTGTAGGTAGAAGGGAGCTATATGGATGCCTGATTGACGGTGCCTGCAAGAGTGGGGTAACAACACCGGCCAGAATTCCTGAATACCTGGCTTCATTCTCTTGCTAATTTTTACAATAATTGTGAAAAGCAATAGCGCCCTCTGTCGAAAACTTAAGTAGTCATGTTCCTTAAAAGAACACAAGCGCCACCAATTTTTGTTTGGTCAACTCCATGCTACCAGTGTAACAGTAATGACGTTTGTCATGGCATACTTTTGTCACTGCATACTCGAATGACGGACTTGACCAAACTTTCAAATTTTGGTAGGATACAATGGACGGCCTATAGGGAAGCAAGAATGGTTGTCTCCAACAATGAGTTTTATTTTTCTTCAGTCTGGTTCTTAGATGGAAATCACTTACACAGGCCCCAGCTATGTCTAACAACTGTTCGTTTGAATTTGTTTTTGAGGTAAGATTAGCTTCACGTTGGACCCTGCCATGTGCCAGATTCATTTTTGTTCATGCTTGAGCTTCTTTGTCATATTTCTAACAATTTTAGAATAAATATATGACCATGAGGAAATGGTCTTGTTTCAATACAGGCGGGCCTTCCTCACATTCAGGCCATATTTTACAAATGGAGAGAAGAGTCATCCCCAGTATACTTTCAACTCTCCTAAATGTTAAAAATCTGTTATTTCACTCACAAATATCTTTCATTACGTTTCTGTATAAAACTGAATATTGAAGGTAAATGAAGGGGTTATTCTGCTTGAATGTAAATAAAAAACATACCATCACGTGAAATACAGTAGTGACTGCACTTTCATTGGCATAACTTGAAATGGTAGCTACACTCTGCTTGGTTGGTTGTATAAAGGCTGGATGTCATGTGGGCATGGCTGTAAATACATAGGATTTTTTTGGGGGGGGGAGGGGGGGGGGGGACTGCAATATTTTCAGACCTCCATCTAACACCATGTTTAAGTTGCAAATGAATTGTTCCATCCACATCATGTCTGACCTTGCATGGACCCCAGTGTACAAATATTAACCCACCTCAATTGGACTGAAGTCAGATGGCAGTCTGAAGACAGGAATTTGGGGCCTAAAACATAAAAGTTTGAGAAATTAAAATATAATGAAGACATCAGATCACAGAACCTTTCAAGTCTTATGTCTATTCTTTCATGTGAGAGGATGAACAACACATTTCAGATAAACTTAATTGCATAAAAAAATTATCCTTCGGCCTAATTCTGTTTACTGATAACTGAGTACCTCTTTGTTATGGAAACTTAAAAACTTGAGCTCAAACAACTGAATCAAACGATATGCAAACAAAACAAATGTTTCATCTTAAGGACATTTTTGATAGGGTGATCATTAAGCTTGTCAGGAATGATGAGAGAAGAGGGAAATGTTGGAAACTGTAGTCATGAGTATCTTGTAATGTTTACTGAGAAATTCTTAAAAATATTCTGAAGTCCAAGAGCCAATTGCAGGTACACTGTAGCAACTGCACAAAGGGTAAAACAACCCACCAATGTTTTAGTGCTGATGACTGGAACTGATCCATGCAACAATTAACCTCATTTATAACTAGTTGTCAGAGGATAAAAAAGTGGAATCACATGGTGGCTTCCATGCAGTTCAACATGCTGCAATAAACAACATTTGTATCCTGCAAATACTACACAAATCTACTTTAAAGTCACACAGTTAGGCATGCAGGCACAGATTACCTTTGAATTGTAGCTGCCCCCCCCCCCACTCTTATGTGCAGATATTTGTTGTTTGTGGTAGGGCACCCTTGCCAAAAAATCCTGCCTGCCACCTAGTTGCTGCAACTTCACAGTAACCTCGTCGTGACTTCACTTTTCACATGCAAATGAGCTCTCTGGCAACTTCGCCGCAGAGAGCCCTAGCCACGACTTCACCACAGAGAGCCCTAGCCGCGATTTCACTGCAGGGAGCCCTAGCCACGACTTCACCGCAGAGAGCCCTAGCCGCCACTTTACTGCAGAGAGCCCTAGGCGCGACTTCACCGCAGAGAGCACTTCACCACAGAGAGTCCTGTGGTGATTTATTTTTGTAGCTTTACCATGACTTAGAACTAAAGCATGCATGCAGTTGTTGTCTTGAAAGCCTGTACATGAAGTATTTATGGTTGCTTAGGCCTACTATATTCACCTGCATTAACTTATCCAAAATGTACATAGTGTGAAAGTTTGGAAAGTCATAGCCACCGGCTGACTTGAACTTCAAGAAGCATCCTTCACAAAAGCGTAATTGAGTGATTGCACCAAAGCCTTCACAATTATCAGCAATCTGATTGGTTCCTGGCTGCATGCTGGTCAGCTTGAGCATGGTGAACATATCAATTTGCAGTACTGCAGAATATACAGTACAATATTTCCACCAAGATCAGGCTGTATGTTCAAAAATAACAACACAGTCAAGAAATGCACATACCTACACAGTATATGCAACTTTTAACCCATACTATACTTCTGTTTCAAGCAGGAACAAAACTCCACAATTTACTTCAAACTTTAGGAACTGCTCTAGTACTCTACACCTCTAACTGCCATTTTTGTCTGCTGCACAGCCTTATACACTTAACTGAAAACAACTCACTGTAACAGTGCAACTCCTCCTATAGCCTCCTCAACCAGGGATGTAGCTACGGTGGGTGGTGCTGGGCGGTGACACCCAGCACTTGATATTCCGGCCCAGCACTCCAGACAAACACACATCTCCCCGCCCACCACAAATCTGCCTACCAGGACCCAAAACTAGCCCTAAATTTACTCCCTAAAGTAAAATGAGGGAAAAATGAAAAATTAATGGCTGAAAAATGGGGTAGATGCCATGGGGTGGGGTGAGGTGCTTTCCCCAGATCACACAATTACCCGGCACTCAAATTTGGCTAGCTACATCCCAGTGTACTCAACCACACTGTCCTCACAGTATCTGCATGTGGATATAGTAATATACACAGATCACCTTTCAAAAGTCCTCCCTTGATGCAACTGGCCAATCAAAAAAGACCTGGAGAGTAATGAATCAGATGGTATGTACTCTGACTGGTCACCACTAAAGAAGTCTTCTGGTGAAGTGATTCAGTCTTGCTGTGACCATGCCGCGACAAGTCACAGCAAAACAGTTTTCTGGTGAAGTGTTCAGTCTTCATGCCGTATTGAACCCGTTAAAAATGTTAGATTTCAGACCCCAAAAAATTGAACTTTCGTGGGGTAGCTAGTCTGTATGGGCTAAGCAGCTTCGTTGACATGTCCTGCCAGAACTTTTGGGTGTTAGTGTCGCTTGGACACTGACACAAGTTGAGCTTGACCAGCTGCCACCTGGTTGTCTCCTGTACAGAGCCCCCGCTTCTGTTCCTGGGATGGGTATATTTGGCCATGAGTCTCGAAACCTTGGATGGGACCTCCTCATTCTAGAGCCTAGGATTTGATTTCGGATAACTATGTAGGCCTAGCATATAATATACAATTAAAGGCATTTTCCAGTGGCTTATCATTAGGATCCTATGTGAAAGAGAAAAATATTCCAGTTCATGCCCTTCAAACCCCGTAGCAATACTCGTTTCCTAACTCGAGATATCTAACGTTAAAGACTGCTTATTTTTGTCCAAAAATACCTCCACTTCTCATCAAGGTCACAGAATGTTATGTAAAGTGGGCACATTGCCTCAGATTTCTTTTGTTTTTCTTTATAATTGAATGTCCTGTTGTCCTTGAAAATTGATACTGCTGGAATGTCTGAATATCTTTCCATGTAGATTTAGCATAAATCTACAACATATGTAGGGCACAGTAAACAAAGTTGATAAATATTCCCTACAGTGGTGTCAATATCATAAAAAAATTCAAGGCTTTGTCAAATTAATGTGCCGCGATGACATCACAGTTTCCCATGATGCACTTCGTCTTGAAAAAAATTGCAGTTCTTTGAAAATGTATATCTTCTAAATGCTACAAGCTATTGAGATGCGGTTTTCACCTCCTAGATGAGAAAAATTTTCTGCATTTTTTGAAGGTATTGATTTTTGTTACTGGCAAATCCCTTTAATGGTGTACAATATTTAGGCCTAGACTCATAGCCAATGACAGACCATGTGTGATCATGATGACCACATGTTTTGTATTTGCACCTTTTTCCCATCTAAGGAAGAATTCTGGTAGTTAACTTAAGATATTTACATATGGAACTGGTATATTAGTTCATTCTTTTTTTCGATAGTCAAATGATCATTAGTAGCCAAATTGAGTTGAATATGGTCATGAAAAGGCCAACAGGCAATCCCAAAGAGTTAGAAATGGATAGTACACACTGAACAAACACTGAGAAGGGGATTTCAACACACACGGTGAACACGCAATGCAGTGCAGTACATACCAGACTGCCACTGTTCTGATTATACCGAGTAACCTGACCTGTGGGCTTGTCCAAAGCACTATTATCCCCATTGACCAAGTTGAAGACCCACCCATTAGCTCACAGAAGAAAGTTCAACCCGTAATAGACATACTGTATGGGCTTGCTGGATGAAGGATTTTACTCAGTGAATTACAAAGTGAATTTTCAAAGTAAATGAACTAAAAAAAAAAAACAATGACAAGTTTTTGTCAGTCTCGAAGTGAGACTGGAAAAATTTCCGAGAACGCAAGGGTCTGACACGGCGACCAAGATTGAGACCATAGGGTGTCGAGACCAAGACCGAGACTGGTCTGGAGTGACTACAACACTGCTGGAAATGCCCCTTCAAACAAGTCAAAGCATACTGGATACTTGGGAATCATGGTACTTGGCAGTTTCATGAGGTTTGTCAAACATTGATATAAATAGTGAAAATATGATCAGCCAACCCAACAAGAAACAACTGAAAAACAATTTTCCTTACAAACATCACAACAGCGTATACACCTCCTTCATATTGTAAACTCTATTCTAGAAGCTACAAAAGAGAAGAAAATATATACATTTTGTAATTCTACTGAGACAAAACACAAAATGCTTGTCATGTTAAAAATAGAAGTTTTGTCCATTTTGATCCAACTTTGTTTCTTGATCCTTCTGAAAAATTAAAACCTCTAGACTTGTAGACTTCCCTGAAACCAGGGAGTTGTTATAAGTCAATTAGCAACTCCCCCCGACTCACAATGTACAAAAAACTTTGAAACCTCAGTACATTTGTTTCTATACACGTCTTCACATGGGCTGTGGTGCAGTGCATATGGAAAGATAAAAGGAGATTCATTAATGAAGCACCAACTCAACAAATGGATATAACATTATTGTGGCACGTATGAACCTTAGTAGAAAGCAGTGGATTAGTTAAAGGTTTAAGTGGGGGGGTTAAGGGATGCAAGTGTGACCAGAGGTCTTGCTCTTCTGTTGCACACACTGGAAAACTCAAAGTGTGAAAATGCCTCTGTACCTGAAGGCCCTCCTGGCTCCTAAGAAATGGTGGAACCTTGATGACCTCAAATAACCAGAAAGCCCAAAGGCTTAGTGATTCCTTGCCGAAAGGGGGGGGGGGGAGGTGCTTTGTTACACAGAAGTTCATACCTCAAATTTATGCTTCTGTACTACATCATTTTTTATGATGTGTTCACAACCAGTAGCGTGTTCAAAGGGGGGACCGGGGGGGCACTGGCCCCCCCACCTCTGAAGCCAGTCGGGGGAAAATCTCTTAGTCGGGGGATTTAAGGGTTAGGGGAAGAGAAAAAGATTGAAGAGACACTGAGCACTCAGCAGGGATGGCGCCAGGTGGGGGCCGGGAGCCCCATCGGGGAGTCTTAATCGATACGATAGAGTACAGGTATGCAGGCAGTCCCCGACGGCGCCTGAGGGAGGACAATTTCTCTAATAAGAATCCAAATTTTTCGGCGCGCTACGCGCACTGTATAGTTACTCCATGATCTTCAGCAGTTCCATGCAGTACCACGAAACATGTAGGCAGAGAACACTGTTCAAGTGGAGGTCAAAAATTTCATCGCATGTCGCTAAGCCTAGTTACTGTTCTCTAATGTGTGTCATGTGGTACGGTCAGTTTGTGAGCGACTCACGGACCAAAGTTTGGCTGTTTCACAGGGTAGTCCAAGTGTTTCGATAATATGTATGTTATCCCCCATATGGTCTAGAACCCCTACAGTTTTTCTTTTTTGTTTTCTTTATGTTCTTGATCACATATCTTTTTTTGTGTAAGCCCACCAAAAATTTTCGCGCGCTTTGCAAATTCAAGTTTCAGATTCGAAAGAACACTATATAAAGTGGGCAAATTGCCTCATGAAGTATTAAGTGATATCATGTAAAATATGCCCTGAAATGGCATGGGATAATAAGTCATATCCCCTTGTCACCACCTCTTTGACAGAGGGGCTGTCGAACCTTGGGGTGGCTGGCATGGCCCAGCCCTTTGAAAATGCTGTTGCCACCCATGATCTGTTTACTTATTTTGGCTTTCAAAGGGTCATTTCTACAATGAAACCCAAGATTTCCGGTACGCTTTGCCCACTCTTCCACAGTTCTGTTACTTATAGCCTAGCTAAATAAAATACAAACCATTTCCACCTTTTCAAGTAACTGAAGAAGTAGAATTCATGAATTAATTTATGTAAAAGTTGGGAATTTCACCTCATTTCACATTATTCAGTCAATGTTCTCTTGAGCCTGTTGTGCGCAACGGCTATAGTGACAAGAGGAGAGAAGTACAATGTAAGTTATGTCCGATAGGAACCAACTGCCTGGACAATTGACCTTTATTAGCTTTTAATAATTATACCGATTCTTTTTAGTGAATGATAACCCAAAAAATTTTAGCTCGTTTTGCAATTTCACACTTTAGATTCTGGGGAAAACATTAAATCAGCCCCAAAACTACGTTCCTCTAGTATATACACCCATTTTATGAAATATATGTCCCACAATGGCATGGTTTAGTACACAGATTTTCTTCAGGTCCCTCCTCACCATCCCCTTGATGGCATCGGGGCTGTCGGTGCTTCAGGTCGCTGCCTCCGCCCCTTCTGGCCACTTGTCAGGCAAATCCTGGCGCCATCCCTGGCACTCAAAACTTAGAAGTAGCCTACAGAATGATATTAGAAGAGAATTTTTTTTTCATTTTTTGGTCGTTTACCAACTGGGATAGAGCTCTTCCAATTGTCCTCCAGTGAATAATCAGACAGGATGCTATCAATATCAATATCTGTCTCATATGGTGCAGGTAGGCCTACTATCATTAAGTTCCCTTCGCCCTTCGTGCTAGTCACTTTAACCATCTGTAATGGTAAACTATATAGGTTTAAGGATGAAACAGTGCTGTTAACTTCTGCGATCATCTCAAGTAGTCCTTGACTGGCCTCATGATCTTTAATGCAGTCCTGTCAATGTATGTGACACATACTGTAGCACACTGCAGCTTTCAACGCATAGAGGATAACCTGAACTCTCCGTCACTGACATCGAATTTTACAAAATCTGAAACAAACGAAACCTGATCAATAAGGCCTCTAGAACCAATTTAGGGCGGTCTTATTACCTTATGTTGCAGGAGCTTCTGGGGGCTTCGCCCCCTGGACCCCCACTGGGGCTCTGCCCCTGGACCCCGCCAGGGGCCCTGGCGCGAGCCCCTGGACCCCATGCGTGCAAACTCGTGCTTGGCACTCGTGGTGCACCTTGGGTGCACTTGTCACACCCCTCCATGTCAGTCGGGGGAATCACAGGTTGTGCCCCCCACCTTTGAAATCCTGCACACACCACTGTTCACAACTGGACCCCTGCTGCCCTCACATGTCCTTTGAACCCCACCAGAACTTGAGTAACAAACATGACATGAAAGTCCTTTTAGTCCAAATTCTTGTAGAAGCTGACCACAGTTAATCAGGCTTGCATCATAACAAGGTAACATAACTCCAGCTCTATCAGCGCAATGTGCACTAAAGCGAATAATGACATGTGGTGCTTAATAATAGTTCCAGTGGCTACTAGGGCTTGGCCGGATCATATGTCAGGATTGAGCACAGTTGTGAAGATACAACTCACTGGACTAAAACCACAGAATGTGGAAGTTACAGTACTGACCATCACTAATAAGACTTTCCCGGGCTGCGGGGTGACCCCAGATGTTTTATTTCAAATAATGCCATCTTATCCCATTTCTTTCAGTCACTGTTCAAATGCTATCTTAACATGTTGAGAAAAAGAATTTTTTTTCTTCATACCTGATCTTGGGAAATTTTGCATTTTGACTTCTGGTGACCCCAGATAAAGATCTTGCGAATTCTTGGGAAATTTTGCTCTTTGTTCTCTGGTGACCCCAGATGACCTTTGACCTTCACTAAAAAAATACGGTTCTTCCTCTCACTATAAGGCATCTACATATTAAGTATGGAATCTATCCAAACTTCCTACCTTGAGATATCGTGTGAAGGTTTTCAGACGTTGACCCCCTGGTGACCACAGATAACCTCTGACCTCCACCAAAAACAGTAGGTTCTTCTCAACATAACACATCCACACACAAGGTATGAAATCTATCCAAGTTCCTACCTTGAGACATCATGTAAAAAAGGTTTTCAGAGTTTGACCCCCGGTGACCCCAGATGACCTGTGCAAAAATAGGGTTCTTCTTACCATAACGCATCTACATACCAAGTATGAAATCTATCCAAGCTTCCTACCTTGAGATATCATGTAAACAAGGTTTTCAGAGTTTCACTCCCGGTGACCCCAGCTGACCTTCAACCTCCACCAAAAACAATAAGGTTCTTTCTCTTACCATAATGCATCCAGGCCAAATATAAATCTATCTAAGCTTCGTACCTGGAGATATCCTGTGAACAGGGTTTTCAGATTTTGACCCCTTGTGACCCAGATGACCTTTAACCTCCACCAAAACAATATGGTTCTTTTTCTACCCAAATGCATTAAAAATCTAAGTGTGAAATAAATCAAAGCTTCCTAACTTGAGATATCGTGTTAACAAGGTTTTGAGAGCTTGACCCCTGTGACCCCAAATTACCTTTAGACCCCACAAAAGCAATAGCGTTCTTCCTCTCAGTATGATGCATCCATATACTAAGTATGAGAACTGTCAAAGTTCCCTTCTTGAGATATCTGAGATTACTGTGAGTAATGCAGCCCCCAGAAAGTGGCGAGATGATTTGACTAGGGCTCACATCTGTCACAGTTACCTTTATACCCATTCCTATTTACTTCATGGTAATGAGAGACCATATTGTATCCCATGTGATTGTGCTGTCACTGTCAGTCACATTCTCATAGACTGTTATGAATACTCCCATATTCGTCAGAAGTACTACACTGTGCCAAACCTGAAGACATTATTTGAACACACAGACCCTAGGCTTATCTCATTCTAGACTTTCTCAAGGAAAGTAACCTTTACAGGAAGTTTTGACATGCGCTTGCTTTTGTGTAGACATTTCTAATAGAATTTTGCCCCATCTTTCCCTTTTTTTAGTTAACTTTCTCCCCAACTTTACATTTTTTTTATTTGCTGACACTATATAACACATTCGTGTTGGTGTGTCCTTAAATTACCTCATCTAACCAACTTCTTGAGATATTGTGCTCACGAGCTAAGTTTTACAAATGCACACACATACATATGCACCCATGCATACACACACAGCATCATGAATGCAAAGATTTGTTGCCCCCCTGGAAAATTAAAAATTTGAACCAGAAAGCCAAAACGCTTTGTGATTCCTTGCCGAAAGGGGGGTGCTTTCTTACACTGAGTTTCATCCATCAAATTTATACTTCTCTACTTCATCATTTTTTATGATGTGGTCACAATTTCACCCCTGCTCACATCAGCTCATGCCACATGACCTTTGAACCAAAACTTGAATAACCCAAAAAATGAAAACAAAAACCCAAAATACAAGGTTTTTGGACTTCGACCTCTGGTGACCTTGAATGAGCTTTGACCTCTGCCAAAAACAACAGGGTTCTCCACTTGACATGACAAATCTACATACCGACTATGAAGAGTATCTGTCATTCCTACTTCAAAATATCACGATTACAAGGTTTTTGGACTTTGAACTCAGGTGACCTCGAATAACCTTTGACTTCTGCCAAAAACAATAGGGTTCTTTCTTTTGACATGACAAATCTACATACCAATTATGAAAAGTTACAGCCATTCCTACCTCGAGATATAACGATTACAAGGTTTTTGGACTTTGACCTCTGGTGACCTCGAATGACCTTTGACCTCTGCCAAAAACAATAGGGTTCTTTCTCTTGACATGACAAATCTACATACTCAACTATGAAAACTGTCATTCCTATCTCAAGATATCACGTTTACAAGGTTTTTGGACTTCGACCTCTGGTGACCTTGAATGACCTTTGACCTCTGCCAAAAACAATAGGGTTCTCCCCCTTGACATGAAAAATCTACATACCAATTATGAAAAGTGTCAGCCATTCCTATCTTGAGATATCACGATTACAAGGTTTTTGGACTTTGACCTCTGGTGACCTCGAATGACCTTTGACCTCTGCCAAAAATAATAGGGTTCTTTCTCTCGACATGACAAATCTACAGACTCAACTACGAAAACTCTGTCATTCCTATCTCAAGATATCACGTTTACAAGGTTTTCTGACTTCCACCTCTGGTGACCTTGAATGACGTTTGACCTCTGCCAAAAACAATAGGGTTCTCCCCTTGACATGAAAAATCTACATACCAATTATGAAAAGTGTCGGCCATTCCTATCTTGAGATATCACGATTACAAGGTTTTTGGACTTTGACCTCTGGTGACCTCGAATGACCTTTGACCTCTGCCAAAAACAATAGGGTTCTTTCTCTTGACATGACAAATCTACATACTCAACTACGAAAACTCTCTCATTCCTATTTCAAGATATCACGTTTACAAGGTTTTCTGACTTCGACCTCTGGTGACCTTGAATGACCTTTGACCTCTGCCAAAAACAATAGGGTTCTCCCCTTGACATGACAAATCTACATACCAATTATGAAAAGTGTCGGCCATTCCTATCTTGAGATATCATGATTACAAGGTTTTTGGACTTTGACCTCTGGTGAACTCGAATGACCTTTGACCTCTGCCAAAAACAATAGGGTTCTTTCAATGAACATGACAAATGTACACACCAATTATAAAAAAAGTATCGGTCATTCCTATCCCGAGATATCACGATTACAAGGTTTTTGGACTTTGACCTCTGGTGACCTCGAATGACCTTTGACCTCTGCCAAAAACAACAGGGTTCTTTCTTTTGACATGACAAATCTACATACTAACTATGAAAAGTATCAGTCATTCCTACTTCAAAATATCACGATTACAAGGTTTTTGGACTTTGTCCTCAGGTGACCTCGAATGACCTTTGAATTCTGCCAAAAACAATAGCTTTGTTTCTCTCGACATGACAAATCTACACACCAACTATGAAAAGTAGCGGTCATTCCTATCTTGAGATATCGCGATTACAAGGTTTTTGGACTTTGACCTCTGGTGACCTCGAATGACTTTTGACCTCTGCCAAAAACAACAGGGTTCTTCCTTTTGACATGACAAATCTACATACTAACTATGAAAAGTATCAGTCATTCCTACTTCAAAATATCACGATTACAAGGTTTTTGGACTTTGACTTCTGGTGACCTCGAATGACCTTTGACTTCTGCCAAAAACAATAGGGTTCTTTCTCTTAACATGACAAACCCACATACCAACTATGAAAAGTATCAGTCATTCCTATCTTGAGATATCGTGATTACAACGAGTGTCACAAACACTTACACACACCCACACAACATCACCATCGCATAGATTCCTTGCCTACCTTCGGCAAGGAATCAAAAAGTAAAGAAAAAAATAAAGAAAAAACGAAGAAAATATAACATCAACGTTTCTTAGCGGTTCACTCAGTATGAATTTCTACTCTCAAAACAGGAATGGAATAAAAATATCAACACTCAGGCCCCAGCAGCCCCCCCCCCCCCCCGAGCTTATTTTTGGTATTTTTTAAAGTTTACATTTACGACATTGCTAGTGGTTCCCCTTTTTATATGTGGTAAAAAGGGCTTGGAAGTGCCATTTTCAGCCATCTGGGAAGCATTTGGGGCCAAAATTTTCTTGCCCCAACCCATGAGATTCTGTCTATGGGCTTCGCCTCCCCCTCCTTGACAAATTCCTGGCTACACCTTTGTCAACACTGTATGAAGTAGCAACTAAACTCTTTTCTGGGAGTAAAATATTTCCCATGAAAAAGGTCTTGCCCCCTAAAAAATCCCCCCCCAATTTTTTTTCTGCAGACGCCCAAGTGCCCAACTGACAGGTTTAGAGTGTGAATATCCAACACGCGCCATCTGAAACGGTGTTGAGAAAGACTGTACTAGATCCTAGGTTTTCAACGGGTCCACAGGCTATTTGTGGCCTGTGATGTTCATTAATGCGGCCAAAGGAAGATTCCAGAAGCCGGAATATTTTATGTGCAATTTCCTACATATGATGTAGAGCAATTTGGTCGTGAAATTTTCTCCCATATCGCCAACTGGTGATTCACACATGTTGCATGCAAAAATGTGTAGGTACACGATTATGCTTAAAGTGGGATTCTCTCTACTCTAGAGCACTTGGGATGCCATTTTTCTCCTGAAGTGGTGACCCACACATGGTAGAGGCACTGTTCTAATAACAAATTTGCGTTTTAAGAGTGCAATTTCCTACAATTTTGAGTGCGTGGGATCCAAATTTTCTCACGATACTGGTAACAAACGCATGGAAGTGAGGAACTACCTTGGAAAATTTGTGTTGTAGAGAGTGTTTTTCTGCTATCTAGCACTTATAGAATGCTAAATTTTCTCACCTCAGCCCTAAACCTTGGTGGGGCTGTTGTGGGTTGTGATCCCCGCAATATGGCATTGAAAAACTACCACCCAGATTGGGAATCCCTAGAACAGCCAATGCCTGTTATGCAGGCACTTTAGGAGCTCTTATGTTTAGGTTTTGCCCTCAAGTACTAGTAGCCCTTTTCACTTAACCCTGGATTCACCCCTGTTGGCTACTACAACATTGACAAGGCATACACTATGGGAAATATGGCTGCCAGCTGAAAACACTTGCAAAAACCTGTTCTAGATATTCAGTACCTTTTCTGATTTTCTAAATCTGCTGACAAACAGCATCTCTAATTTAGAATCTGTGCCCGGAAGTATGTCACGTCGATGAGCTGTAGTATGCATGCATATGTACCCCATACAATTCCTTTACTAAAACTTCCCTTCAATATACCTTTATAAATAACTTTTAACTCATTTGACTTATTCCTTTGTTTTCAAACTGAATAATTTTTGTTAGTACTCACATTTTAAACATATCTGCACAACTCCCATAATTTAAAACTGTTACTTTACTGTGACAAATCTTTCTTTTCAGTTACTATTTTTTAAATATGCTAGATAACCTTTTTGACATTGACAGGACAATCATAGAAAACAAAGCATATCTTTGTATATAGGAAGAGGAGAATTATATTTGGTTTTGTATTTAAACATGAAAAATATATAAAAATAGAACTAGAAAGATCATTCAGATAAATTCGATAATACATTTTTGTTAAACGAACTTATCTTTTCAGCTCCAAAGTAGGGGTGGCGCCAGGATTTGCCTGACGGGGGGGGGGAGGCAAGCTCTCCGATGGGGGGAAGCAACCCAAATTAAGCCTCAACGAGGGCAATAGAGTGCCGAAACAATGTTTGAAGTAAGATTTTGGCGCGCGAAGCACGCCAAAAATTTTGGGCTCTTTCTGGAGAAAATTTGAAAAAAATTGGGCTCTTACCATGGAAAATTTGGAAAAAAATTGGCTTTTTGAAGAAAATTTGGGGTGTTTATTGAAGAATTTGCCCTAATTTAGACCAAAAGTAAGTAAATGGTGGGGGCATCTGGCCATTGTCAGGGACTACATAGTTTATCGTATACACAACAGCGACCCCAACGAAACCGGAAAATTTCCCGAATGGGTGGGGACCCTGCCCCCCACCTGGCACCACCACTGCTCCATAGCGTATTACAGGATTGTCAATGCATGAATATTTTCATTCCAAAAGTATTGTGGTAACTGAAGCAATAAATTTAATGCAATGAAGGGGATGACAAATCAAAAGAAAGTTCAATTCCTATATTATATCAGGACTACAATAAGAATCTCACATATACTTTACTGCACTTACTCCAAAAGAATAAAATCCACCTTCTAGATAATAAAGAATAAATGCTTTACAAGTGAAAGTGGATTCTTAGCAAGGTCCAATTGAAACTGATCTTTGATATTTTGTAAATTTATGTTTAGTTGATTTTGATGTAAAGTTACAAAAAGGTTAAATAATTACGACACTGTTTTTACCTTTGTCAACTATCAATAGACTAAATCTGCACATTATGTACACAAATTTGAGAAATGAAGTATGTAGTTACTGGGTACACTGTACAACATCCTTGTATCTTTAATGTGGTATAAATGGTATAAATTGTCACTGAGTGTACAAAATCATTCGAAACTATCTTCATCATTACTCAAAATGCAAGTGGGAGTGCCTGGATTAAAATGCAGTGGCAGAGCAAGAGAATTAGGTCAGAGGGGGTGAGAAGTGGGTGAGAAGGGCCTGTAGGGGCGCTTTGAAGTAGTTTACCCTATGCCCCAATACGGTAAAACCTAAAAAGGTTGCTGACAGGCGATTTGAGTCTGTCAGGGAGGGTGAAAGCCCTCTAACTATATGGATGCTCTGCCACTGTTTGAATGAAC
Organism: Holothuria leucospilota; assembly: GCA_029531755.1. Taxonomy (NCBI): domain Eukaryota; kingdom Metazoa; phylum Echinodermata; class Holothuroidea; order Aspidochirotida; family Holothuriidae; genus Holothuria; species Holothuria leucospilota. The sequence continues at coordinate 43,073,472 of CM055971.1, forward strand.
CCCTTTTCCAACCCCTGTAAAGTTGTCTCAACTGTAAATATCATGGAATGCTTTTGGTTTTCATTTGAGTACCATTCTTCCCTTAATTATTACTAAAAGCTTCTCCATGACTCTACATACCCTGTAGCTTGCAGGCGCAGATCCAGACATTTTGAAGGGGAGGGGGGGGGCCTGAAAGCCCCTTGAATATTCTCCTAGATTAACTTTATGCTAATTTTCATGTATTTGTTATTGTTGATGTGGCAAAAAAGGGGGGGACTCACAGAGCCCGAGGAAGCCCCCCCCCCCTTGGATCTGCGCCTGGCTTGTATGTAAGTACATAGGGCACTATGTCTTAATTTCCCCTTCAAAATAGTGTGTTACTACGGACCATGAGAGTGACTACTACGCAGATACAGTATGTATAAATTTGGGACCTGCCATGAGCAAAAGGCTAAAAGGCATTGGAAACTATTCTTAGCTCAAGGGTAGGGATGGAGTACGGGGAATAAGCTGAACATTTCAGACTACTATCTTAGTGTCCCTCTCCTCTTTAGAAATTTTTTGAATACTTTGTGCCCTTAAATGCAATTTGATGTTACATTCTGTGCAGTTTTTGAGGCACACTGAAAAGATTTGACATATTTCAGAGGTAATAAATAAGGGATTTTGTGGGGAAGGGGAGAAGCATAGTAAGATAATTTCTATCCTAACATTTTTGTTGATGTGTATAGCCCAAAGCCCTCCATGCAATTTCTATGCTGTTGTTACAGTAACTTACATCACTATTTGACCAAAGGGGCCAGTATAACCTATTCAAACTATGCATATTCAGGACACTGTGTCACTGTCCCTGCAGATGTTAGATTACAGAAGATTAAATTTTTGTCCTTGTTTAGTACCTGAAATTGTGTAGTTCCTGTTGTTATTAGATTCATTTGCGTAGATCATACTTAAAGGGCAAATGCCCCAATTGGAACCATCTCACCCCCCACCCCCCACTTCACCCTCCATCCTTATTTACATTAATTTATTAAGCCAAAGAGAATTTTCAATTCAGGGAGTGAGCACTTTTGCCCAAAATGTTAATGCCTACTGACAAAAATACAGGGGTGCCCCAGTGTCATCAGAGGGGTTTGCATATTGGGAAGGGGTGAACTATTTAACTCTGAGATAAGGGGATGGGGAATTTTGGACATTCTAAGACAAAAACCTTTCAACTAAAAATTATTGGGAGGGCTATAGCTCCCAGCCCTTTGACAGAGCCTTTTACATGCAAATAGCAAGTCTGATCTATCAAACTGAGGTGAGGGCCTGACATGACCCCTTAAGCTTGCCTTACAAATATTATGCTCATTTATGTAGAACTGACTGCATGTTCAAGTGGTTTAAGAGCATCAGACTTGCAGCCGGAGGGTCTGGGGTTCAACTCCTAGCCGGGTCATACCAAAGACTTTAAAAATTGAACCTACTGCCATTGTGCTTGGTGCTCAGCATAAGCAATGGGAGTAGGGAAAACAAGCCAGTGAGACACAACTGGAAAAAAGGCTGTGGCTGGCCTGACTTAAACCAATTGGTTAGAAATTGAGCCGTAAAACCTCATCTAACTCTAAATCTAACACACTGCTCATTCACGTATACTTTGTCACACACATATCATTACAATTTTGAACAGTTTTAAATGAATTGTTACATGCATCCAAGATACATAGAGTAACCTTTAGTATGCATATATTAGTTAAATGTTCTAAAACATGATGTAAAAATAAAATAATAGATTTAGCTGGTGTTACATTAAAAATTTATTATGTAGTATATAGTCTAATTATTAATCTATTTTAAGTCTCCATACATGTAATGTATGGGGAGATGAGACATTGTACTTAACATCAGAAGTGTGTGTATAACTGGTTCTGAAGATATGAGTTAACATGCCACCCTTGGCTCAAACAAATTGAGTCACTACAAAAATTGGTTCATTTTCCAAAGTCACCACATTAAATTTGAAGAGAATCTCCTGCCTCCCCACAGTAAAAAGAAAAGGAAAGATTAAAAGGAAAACAAAACTTTATGTGAACAGCACAATTACTAAGGGGGTTCATACTTCAGTAGGGCTGTGAAACTATGGAAGATGAACACTGTTCCACTCTGAGCTATTTCCGTAATTGTCCCAGAAAAGCAAGGGATTCATGACCATAAACGAGTCTTGTAGCTGTTATAGGGCATGAAACTTTCGAAGTATAAACCAGCCTTTAGGGCCAAGAAAAAAGAATTATTATAGTATTTCATCCTCACCAGTGCATCTTTTTTAATCTGCACCAATTTTCTCTTTATTTTCATTTTTTGAACAATGTCCCCGGCCTGTAGCCAGTTAAGGTACTGAAGGGGGGGGGGGGGCAAAATGGCTTCTGGGGTGGAAAATGTGTAAAAATGTATTAAGTTAATGGCAACTTGAAACTTTCCAGGGAAGCGAAAAAATTTTCAGGGGGCTTTGCCCCCCTTTGGGCCCTTCAGCCTTGGCTATGGGCATGCAATATGCACTTACATTGCCCTTCTAGTTATTTAAATCATCACTGAATCCTAGAGTAACATCTGTGTATACGGCAGCGTCACTCTCAAAACTAATCAGTCAATATGCTGCCAATTAGGATGTGCCTCTCAAAAAACTTAATGGACCTGCATTCAGTCCCTTTTTGGAAGGATGAGAACTGGTTTTGTTTTTTATTCAGCCCAAAGTGCACAAGTTTGAATATTTCTAGCTATCTCTGCAAACTGAATAAGCTATATGGAGTTGTAGGCTGAACCCATGAGATGTTGTATTGCACCATTCATGATGTGAGTATGGTGTATTTTGATTTTTGTTTGTTTTGTTTGTTTTGTTTTGTTTTGTTTTGAGTCCCCTTAAATGGTGCAATACTTACTGTGTGTTTAATTCAATTCAATTCAAATTTATTTCACAAATGATTTCATAAACAGTACATAAACAACATTGAAATAACAAAGTAGCAGTAAATCATTTGAAGGACACTAGAAAAACAGAAATCTGTTACCTAGGCTAGTGACCTTAAAAAAAAATGACTATATTGTACTTGCAGTATCTGCACTTGAACTGAAGGCTATAGTTTACAATACTGCCTGCATATAGTTGGTAGCTGTTCCTCTGTCAGCTCTGTAGTCTGCATGATGAAAAGGTTACAGAAAGCTGAAATAATAGGGATTAGTGCTATAAACACTGGCAATGATAATGAGCCAAAAAGCTTTAACAGCCTTAGAATGAATTGTTCAATTATTTATTGATAATCTTGCACCCATGCATTGGGAGGGCCTACTGTGGCATGATGATCCAGTAGTAGCTTTTCTAAAGCTGTTATAGTAATGGCTAAGCCTCTAAATATTCAGCCAAAGATAACTGCCACTGACAATGGAAATCCCTGCCCAAAGAATAAAACTGTTTTGCTTGTGCATGCAATGACTGGCCATACCACAGTCAGAGTATCTTTGAATGGAATTATACCCCAAGAAAGAGCACATGTAATATACCTTTTACTACAAGGTTGAGTTGTAGGCTCCATGGTTTAAGCATACACATGCCATAAATTGCTTTGCATTTGAAGAGGGTTCCAGACTCGCATGCTTTCAGATTGGTGGTGATTAGCTAATATGGAAACTGCTATGCCCAAACACACTGTTTGAAGTTGGGGAAGTGTCTTCCAAAGAATATCACTTTCTATAAGTGAAATATTTGGTCTGTTACCTTCCACTTGAGGGCTGTAGCATGCTGGGGGGTAGCTGCCCTGCCCCCCGGAGATTTCCAAATCGTAAATAAAAGTTGGCTTACTTGGGAGAAAAATTTCACTGTCCAAATTATGATTTCAATGCCCCCAAAACCTAGGAAACTGCATGTAAGGTTTCCTTTTCCCCCACATTTTTCTGGGGAGGTCCAAAGCCATGGATGTGTTATTATATGGCTTTCTCTTCCTGACGAATGAGCTATATTCATAATTTGCAATATACACCACTTGAATACACCAGCATGTATGCTGGCTTAAGATTAAATAGCCTATCATTACATTTAATAATTAGCTAAACTCAATGAGCTAATGTAGAAACTTAATTTAAAGAGCATAAGCAGTTGCCACAAACTTGTTTTAAAACAACAGCTATATCTTACAAATATCCTCTAATTTAACTTCAAGTACCTTTTTATGTTAGAACATAAATATTGCATATTCAAGGTGAACCAAGGAGTTACTCCATGGATTTACAACTCAGCGAGAAATATATTATTACATGATTCTCAAAAGGACACCCAACTGGTAGATTAATTTAAATTGGGGTGACTGTGTTTTCACTTTAAATAATATCTAACTTTTTTCTTGAAATCTAAAGTTATTTCTAAAGCATGAAATCGATGCAACTTTAAGGTCTAAAATATGTCATCCCCCAGTCCACTTCCATCTGGGAGACATTTCAACTGAACATATTTTTGCAAGGTCTTCGCTAACACTACACACCAACTGGCTACCCCAGTGGCACACTAGGAGCACTACAGGGGAAGCCTGCTGAGGGTGACCAGCCTTTTAGGGGTGTCATTCCACAGCTGACTCAAAATTCAGTAAATATTAAAAATTTCAGTCTTGTTTTCAATCCAAAGCTTTACCAAAGATAACACCATTTTGATCTAAAAAACTTAGAACAAGAAAATTTTCTCAATCAGTAGAGGTGTCATTCCTTACCTGAGGCAACATCTTTTACACCTGACTGAAATAGAAAAAAATTGCTGAGTAATGAGGATTCCTAAAAAATATACTCAATTCAATGCTTTATGAAGCTTTACAAAAAACAACACCATTTTGCATGCAAGCCACCTAGAAGTTTTTCAAAGAGCATATAGACTGTCATCCCTTTCTCACAGACAGCACCTCTTGACTTACGCCCAACCAAAAATTAAAAAGAATATCAGAAGGTAATCCGTAAGATGTTAACTGTGAGACCAAAAATTTTACTTAAGGATACAATGTCGAAATTTGTCCCATACTTTTGATAGACATGACTACTTACTGGAATAAATGGAGAAAATACTTGATGACATCCAAACGTCTTGGAACATACCATTTTATGTACGGGGTTTTATAAAGTATGTCATGGACAGACATTCCTAACTAACCACATTCATTTTAAATAATTATTGTAGTCATGAACTTTCTTAAGTTTTGTGTGATTTTAGTTAGAGGGTGAACTTTCTTCCACAAGCATAATGAATTTAAAAGGAAATCTTGGAGTGCTATAATCATTTCACATGGTTGTTTATGTTTGATGCAACAATGTCCTTCCGTGACACAAAATTGGCAGGACAAATTTTCTTTCTTACCCATGGTAAATATTTTGTGCAAAAGTCCTGCTGAGTTGAGTATGTCCTTCACTGTGTAGCCATTAGATAAAAATTATTGGGTGCTGTATTTACAAAAGAAATTCTGTCATGGACAGACACCATATCAAAAGTCCGTCCATGACAAACTATTTTTAACACCCCTATGACTAAATGGAAGAGCCAATGGTGAAATGAGTATTTGCAAAGCAATGAGCCTATTTGTTCACGTTTCCCCCCTGCACCAAGGGTAGTGTGAAAACTCCACAAAATAAAGTACAAAGCCAAGGTTCAAAAATTTTGCTTATTTCTATCCCACAACAAGAAAAATGTGCCCGTCCATGACAAAACTGTGTCTGTCTGTGACAAACCATGCACTTTTTAAGCCCTCAACCTAAGAAGGGATGGTCATATATTACACATCATGGTTTATTTCAGTTCTGTACAATGCCCTTTGGCCTTGTCAATTCGGCCGCTTCATTTAGGGTTATGTGAAAACTTTTGCGAGATTTGGAAAATGTTGATAATTACATAGATGACATTTTAAAACACACTCATAAGTTCAAAGGACATGTGCAAAAGCTGAACGAAGTATTTAGATGACTCCGAGCAGCCAAATTTTCAGCATGACCAAGAAATGTTTTCAATGTTTCAAACAAATAGAATGTTTAGGCCACGTAGTTGGAAAGGGGCAGGTAAAGCCAAAGCCATGTAAAATTGAAGCGATTCAGGACGCAAAAAGACCAGAGATGTAGTTGCAATTATGATCCTTCCTTGGGTTATATGGGTATTATAGAAACAATGTACCGAATTATGCAGCAATCGCAGTCCCTCTAACTGATAAAACTAAAAAGGGTGAACCAAACAAAATCAGGTGGAGAGATAGTCAAGAAAACACTTTCAACATGCTGAAAAGTAAACTGGCTAGTTCCCCTATATTACAGTTACCAGATGGTATGGCATCATTTAGCTAATATTAATAGCTTTCAGCTGGTACTTTTGAATTTTCACAAAGAAAGTTGACCTCTGGGTGACCTTTGCTGTCCATCCATGGCGCCTAGGAATGTTTTTGTTTTACTCCACAGACAGAAATGAAAGATTGCTTGAAACTAACACATATCTGCTAAACAAAGATAGAAATCTGACGAGACTTCCAAAAGTGAAAAACCATAAATTTATCCTGTCCGTCCATGACACAGACGTTTTGTTGATTTTATTTTAGTAACAAACTGTGGCAACCAACTTGTGTAAGACACTGGTAGAGTTGATGATACCCTTAAACATAAAACCCATAAATATCATCGTTTTTTTAGCCCTAATTTACTTTATCAAAATACAAAAAATGTCCGTCCCTGACAAACCGATCAGCCTCACCACCAAATAATGACAATTTAAAAGATGGAATCAGTTCAAAGCTTTGCCACCGATTACACGATTTTGCATATAAGCTGGGCCTTACATGCATGTACCCTTCCCCTTCTGCACCCTCCACAAGGATTACACTCATGCACAGGTGAAAAAAGGGTCCGCCAGGATGTCAAATATCTGTAGGCATGCCACTTGGTTTTCCACTTAGATAGTGTCATGAACTCCCCCCCCCCCCCAAGGATTTTGCCCAGGCTAGCTGTCCTGCAGTTTATGGAATTTTTCTGAGAAGTTTAAAGATGGCCCCGCCCTGTCAGTTGTATGGGGACAAGCATGTCTCGATCTGGGGCAAATTGGATTTTGGTTTGCACTAGACTGACCCATTGTGGCCAGACAGTGTGGTCCATCTGAAGGACTAATGGTACTCTCAATATGGCTCCATTTTGCATCTAAGCAACCTTAAATTACCAAAAATTTCTCTAAGGGGAAGGGTCAACCCCTCCCCCATGACGGTACCTTTATGGACTTGACAAAGGAAGGATCCTCACTGCTGTATGTAAATGCAGGGCGCATGAAAAATGGTGCAATTTACGTTCCACCATTCAGTTGGAAAAAAATATCCATCCAGTCGGAATTTGGGACCTTCACACCCCCCTCCAAACATGTGACCCTATAGCTACAGCCCTGGTTAAATCCAGGGAACATACTACTCAGTGGCAATCAGTACTGCTAGGTCTTAGTATATAAATAGGAAATTGCTGTACATAATATATTTGGGAGAAAATGTTTATGAAAGAAAAAGTTCAAGATTACTCTCAACACACTGAGTGTGGAGAACAACCATGGTGCACTACAAGTTTTCTACAAAGTTTGAGAAATGGCAAATAAGTAATTTATCATCATTTATGGCATACACCTATGAATGTTTTCAAAGTTACAATTAAGTTAATCAACAGACACTTTAAGCACAAGGGATTAATACTAGTTACTCCTTTAATTGTTTGCATTCCCAGACACTGAAGTAGTCAGTGGTGCCGCCAGGGTTTGGTGATGGGGGGGGGGGGCATAACAGATGATGTCATAATGCCACCTCAGGTTTTCCCCAAAGTCTGCTTAAATTGTAAAATTTTTTGTGGGTCCCTGCGATTGTACACAGCAATGTGGAGTCTATTTGGCACTACATAAAGGTGCTGTCCAGGGGGAGGGGTCTTACCCCTCCCCTTTGAGAAATTTTTGTTAATTTAAGGTTGCCTAGATGCAAAATCTAATACTGACAGACACCTGTATAGTGCCTCCTGAAAGCTCTGGATTAATTATATAAAATGGGGCACTGATATGATATTACCTGACATCCAAATGGTACTACAGAGTATAACGCCGAGCATGTTACAACAATGGTATATTTTACTAAGTTTGAAAGAAAATCCAGACGAACATCTTCCATCAATGGGGAATGAGAGAGAGAAAGAGTGTAGGTGCAGGAAGTGATTTTAGACCGGTTAAGGACTAAAAGGCGCGTTTCAGAATATTATTTTCGTCATAAGTGTATTAACAATCACCATCAACCTTCCACATCATGCTACAAATTAGACTGAAAGATCCCATAGGCCCCTACAGATGCTGGAGATGTACTTCTGTTTTTCGGAAAAGTGTTGTGATCAGAACAGTTGCATGTGTTTTAACCTTTAATAATAATGGTCATGAGTTGGAGTGAAAACAGTGATGAATGCACGCAAAGCGCGCTGAAATTTTTCATTAAATAAGATAGCCATGACAAAACCTGCATTTATGCTCTGCATCGAGACACTTTCAATTCCCCAACAAACCTATTTACCAATCACAAAGCCAGTCAGAGTTTACCTGAGAATTCGTAAACAGCTTTCAGCTTCTGTTGCTGTCCTTCTGTGGGAGTTGCTACCGGAAATTATTGATAATTAGAACAATATTGAGGTAAGGTTTAAAGCGCGCGGAGCGCGCAAAAATTTTGAAAGTTTGCGAAGGATTTGGAATAATTCTGATAGTTTGAGAACCATTTGTGATGGAAAATGGTTACAATAGATCCATCACTTGGTTGAAAACACACCTCACCCTACTCCATACATAAATCTATAGCTTAAACGCCTTTTGGGATCATTTTAAAATTTCAAAAAAAAAATTCTGAAATCGATTAGGGGGGCACGTGCCCCCCATGCCCCCCGTGCCGGCGCCACTGGAAGTAGTAACAGTTGGCCCATATTGAAGGGAGTTTTATATTTAACTTGAACAGACAGTGATCCTATTTGGAACTGAAGTTAAAGGTTGCCAGCAATGTAACTGTGGTACAGTATAGTGCATACAAATTCATTACATTACATTACATTGTGTTAGCAACTATTTTTTAATGAACTTTTGTGTCGTAACATGAGTAACTGTTAGGTAAGTTACTGAGTCCTAGACCATTTGCAGGCAATTAGTCAGTTCGGGATTTCTTGGTAAGCAACATTTGAACTAGTTGGTAGGGTACAACTTTTATACTAAACCTTCCCCAGAGATCATTTAGTATGACTGACACTTTTTTAACAAATTACAACAATTCTGGGCAGTTTCCAGGGTTATAGAAATATAATGTGAGTTACTGACTCTTTTTCCCATAACAAAGTCACATGAAAAGATTAAATACATTTGTTTATTTGTTTTTGGCAGGCCTGAACATTAATGACTACCATAAAAAGAGTAACTTGTGAAAGTTTAGGGCTAGGAAAACATGGTATAAAAAGAAGACACTGCACCTCTAAAATATAACGTGAGTTACCATGGAAATGCCCAGATTGCAAATAACCCAATTAATATTCACCACTTTAAATCCCCTTGGCATCACTGTAAACATCCTGAACAAGTAAATTTTTGTCCCCAGTTTGTTCCCAGGAAATTTCCAAGTGGTTCCACCAGGATCTGATCCAGGACCTCTAGTATGCAAGGCAGCACACTCAACCACCGAGCCAACTCCACCCATTGGCTGATTCTGATGTGCTAGAACTTGAGGCCTTTGAAAGTTTCACTGACAATGCATAATATGTATGTCTCCTCAAACTTTCAATGCTTTGTTCACTCTAGCTCTGACATAACTATACGCCATATGACTTCAAGGAATTCTGGACATCTTACAGTTATTGTGACATGAGCCAGTAAAATTTCTCCTTTATATACCTGGCTTTCCTTCCAAAAGATCCACTCAGTGCCTTGGATTCCTTCTTTGAGGCTCTCTGTCCAGTAATTAGCTGTTACTGTTGCTTATCTTAACTGAGCCAACTGATCTGTACCAAAAAAAAAGGAAAAAGCATGCTGTTAAAAAGCTACACTTGTTTTTTTCACAAATGTTATAAATCTATGTATATCCAAGACCCATTGTGTTGCTCTAATTTCCCCATACATGCAGATGAGATATCAAGGTTGCTATCTCAAGGCCATCGACCTGGGAGGGGCAAAGCCTTAAAGCATTTTAGTATATCTTGCCCCTTGGAAGTTTTTGCCCCCCTCTTAATCATCTCACCCCTCCTCCTGTACCTTGTTTTTCTACAGGCCTGTGTTATATCTAGAAAGTATGTATTATATACAGTATACCATAATATAATGAGTGAATTACATGATCAAGGTAGATCCTTGTTCATATTTGCAAGCAGAACTTTGCTCTCCTGAATCCTCACCTAGGCACAACCTTGCTATAATAACACACCAGGGATCATAATGTGGTGAGTCCTTGGAAAGGGGTGTAAGAACTTGCACAAGACTTTCATAAATGCTCAATATCAGAATTTTCTGAACATCTTACACATGCATGAGGATGGTTTCAGCTGCAGCTAGCCACTCAGGGGTGTATAGCTAGGATGAGATTTTTAGGGGGCCTAGGAATCAAATGGGGGGTCACTGCACTGATTGCCGTTCTTACTTCTTACACATTTTAAAAGGACACAAACAATTTTGGGGGGCCTAACAATCGCTTGGAGTCCCCCTCCCCGTAGCAAGGTCCCTGTAGCCACCCCTTCCTTTATCATATTTTGCTGAAGAACATGAACTGATTACATTAAAATTTCCAGTTGAGTTTCTTCCTTGCCCAATTACACATTTTGCTATCAATAGGCAGACAATAATATCCCATAAACTGATAGGCCTATTTAATCCAGCCTCAGGAACCCTAGTCAATTCACTGACACACTGCAAATATTTTTAAAGAGAATTAAAACAGTCAGGTGCTTGGATGAGTCTTGTTTACAATCCTGCCTGATCCACTGCACATGTTTGCAAACTGAGTGGACCACAGCTTTGGTGTAGCGATAATAAATGACCTCCGGTGATAGGGAATGAAATGTTATATACCACACTTAGACGATAGAAAAAGTGAGGTTTGGAAATCAACATTTTAAGCATCTTCAATTCAGATGAAAATGCAGGAAATATCGGTCATGATTATAATTTTAAGCCAACCAAAACCCATAGAACTGCATTTGAGGGCTTCTTTTCCGAATTTTCCCAGCTAGCCCCAAGTCCGCAGCTCTCGATGCACCTTTGATGCTCTTATGAGAATGAGGCTTCCCATCAGTGGCATACCTGGAAGATAACTGTCTCAACATTATTTTCCTATTCAGCAGCATGAGTGGATTTATTTTTTCCAGCTCAATGCACATCTTAAAGGCATTTTCCAGTGGCTTTTCATTTGGATCCTATGTGAAAGACAAAAATATTCCAGTTCATGTCCTTCAAACCCCGTAGCAATACTCTTTTCCTAACTCGAGATATCTAACGTTAAAGACTGCTTATTTTTGTCCAAAATACCTCCACTTCTCATCAAGGTCACAGAATGTGATGTAAAGTGGGCACATTGCCTCAGATTTCTTTTGTTTTTCTTTATAATTGAATGTCCTGTTGTCCTTGAAATTTGATACTGCTGGAATGTTTGAATATCTTTCCATGTAGATTTAGCATAAATCTACAACATATGTAGGGCACAATAAACAAAGTTGATAAATATTCCCTACAGTGGCATCAATATCAAAAAGAAATTCAAGGCTTTGTCAAATTAATGTGCCGCGATGACATCACAGTTTCCCATGATGCACTTCGTCTTGAGAAACAAGCGCAACAATGTTGCCGAAGCTCAGCTTTTCCTGTTGACCTAAAAGTCTGCAGTCAATATTTTGGATGGGTCTGTAACTCATGTTGATCATACGTACGTTAGAAAACAAAGAGATAAATATAAATGCAATGAAATATGTATTGAACTCCTGAAGTCTCTGAAAGACTAAATCTGGTACACAAAGTTAACGTTATATACTGCACAGATGTTAGTATACAAATAATGAATGTTTATGAGTGTGCTGCTTTGTAGACCTCATTTGTTTTCCATAATTAGACCCAGATAGTAACTTCCGATAAAGAAATTTTACAAATGTTTAAAGGTCTTAAAAGCGATATTTTGCCCCAGAGATATTCCTTGAACTTGTCCAGGGACAGAAGTTCAAATGAGTGTTGCCACTATGATTTGGAAAAACCAAAACTACTCAATTGCTCAATATAAAGGGATAATTTCTAAATTAAATTCTTTACGCGCCTCGAATTCTGAGTACTCTTTAGTCCCGTTTTCCCCTACAAAATTATTTTACTGTATAATATTTTTATGACTGGGATCTACCAGGTATATAAATCTTCGATCGCTTTTAGACCCGTGAACATGGGCGTCAATCCTGGGGGGGACAGGGGGACACGTCCCCCCCACATTTTGGAAAAACGCCCATTGACTTAAGATTTTTACACAGTAAATTTTTGACAGAAGTGGCCATGTCCCCCCCACATTCGAGTAAAGATTGACGCCCATGCCCGTGAATGTGTCGCAACAGGCCGGAGGGTAACTACAGTTCGTAGAGAGCGTTGGGAAAATATGCACACTTATAAGTCTAAGGCTACTGAAATATCATCCCCCATGGCTTCTCCTTAACAACTTGGTGGGGCCTTCGGCAACGGAGAACAAGACTGGGGCGGTTCCTGCAGTGTCGACGCCCATGTGACTGCACCAGGCTTGTAGCCTGACAAGGTACTACTGAATGGGGGCGAAATGGCTTCCAGGGGCTAAAAAATTTTTAAGGGGACCAAATGTATACAAATGCCATTAAGCCAATGGCAACTTAAAAACTTGCTAGGGTGCGAACAAATTTCAAAGGGGGATTCGTCCCCTTGGCCCTCTTGACAAGAAGCCTGAGCTGCACAATTCCTGCAGGCTCCGAGACTGACTTATGGCACACGCCTTCAAAAAGCACGTTTTCCTTTTCAAACTGAAAATTGTTTGTTTGGAATGTTAGCACAACCGTTAAGCTTAAACCATATGAAGCTTTGTATTTTCAATCAACGTGCTATGTTCTTTGTTTAAAAGAAAGGGGTGGGTTCCTCTTTCCTCATACATTTCCTAGACAACATTCACCCTAGTAACTTGAAATAGTGTACCCCGAGCCGGTATCCCAATTCACGAGTAGCTTCTTTCCTTCATATGTGACAATATAAACTAATTTGCTATTACGGAGGATAAGTCATTTGTTTACCTTTCATACTAAATATATTTTGTCCAGAAATGTTACGAAGAATGTTTGTAAAGGAGATACAAGAAAATTTGAAAGATTAAGGTAATGTTTACAAATAACTTGAAACTTGAGGCGACTGGATATATTCTCTTTAAACTTTAAGCCAAACTCCTAAAACCATTCAGACATCAGGCTAAGCTGAATACTTGTTTCTGCCGCCTAGCTTATACCACTAGCCTATGTTTTGCACAAGGCCACATATTCGCAAGAACTTGCATAACTTTCAAACGTCCGGTATTTCTTTTCGAGTAGGCCTAACCATGATCCAACCAATTTAGCTAGTCTATTATTAAAACTCCTGAATGAGATCAGCACCACATGTTCATGACGCAACGCCTCCATAGTAGGCTGTACGGTATTTTCCTTATTCATGTCATATCCCTGGTTTGGAAAGCAAAGAGCTGAGCAAACATAGTCTGACATAGTGCGGGGTAGCCCACGTACGGTGTTCAAAAGTCGATACACTGCACTTTGCGTAAACACTATCACACGATTAAGCACGAGACGTCCTGTACATTTATATATGTTCAGTATACGTTTGTACTTCGTTTCGTTGCACAGTCTCTCAAATGATAACAACTGGGATTCTCGATGTATTCCCGAACATGGGGACTGCGCCAGAATTTGTTTCAAAAAGTGATGTTTTCATGCCTTTAATGATTGCAGAAACGAAAAAACAATTTGACTTTTGTTCAGCACAAATTGAACTATCTATATGAAACATATTATCAATATTGGTGCAAAACTGAAAGACAAGTAGGGAATTTTATGTTTTCAAACAAAGCCTCCTCCCGAGGTCAAATAGCGGCCAAATTAATCGAAAAGAGTCGCAGCATACAGATATACCACTTTTGCTAACATCTCTACTGAATTTCAGCCAAATCTAACGAAAAACAGCGAAATGTCAGGCACTTAAACGCAAATGTTATAGTGATAGACGTTTGCCGTGACGTAGAAGTTTGCCGTGCACGACAGCAATAGCTCAGCTGAAAGCTTTCAGCTGAGCTAAAAACTGCATTTCTTTGAAAATGTATATCTTCCAAAGGCTACAAGCTATTGAGATGCGGTTTTCACCTCCTAGATGAGAAAAATTTTCTGCATTTTTTGAAGGTATTGATTTTTGCCACTGGCAAATCCCTTTAAATAACACGATCTGTCATCTTCCCACCATATGAAATCATTCATGTGGGTAATGCTAACAAAAAATGGTCAAGTTGTGATTTCTGTTTGTGTGGCCTGCAAAATGTGTATTCAATGCTTCACTCTAATGGCCATAATTTATAAAAGAGCCTGCAGGGGCTTTGCCCTTTGGATCCTCAATGGAGTATTGTCCCTGGTGGTGTCCAGTGACAATACTAATTAGCCCCTGGGGCCAATATCTACAAAGGAGCACTTGGTGTCACTACAACAACTCCATTTCAAACGTTTATGTCATGCGCTGGTCACCAGTATGCAAGAAATTTGACATTCTAAATGCACTGGATTTGCGGAAATCCCAAAAAAGGAATAAACTTGTTCATCGATCTACTGTAGCCTTTTCCGTCCACCATGTGAAAATCACCAGTTAGCCTGATGGGAGCAAATTTTGTAGCATCCAAGTGCTCTAGAATGCACCTAGGAAATAGTGCGTTACAAAAATGTTCTGGCTCATCTTCCGCAAGCTGCATTAATAGACATCACAGGCAAAGTATAGCCCACAGGCCACCCCTTGAGGACCTAGGTTGTACACTCATTCGTTGAACCTTACACTTATTTCAGAAATTGCCCCAAATCATTGTTCATGGTCAGTGGCGTATGCGGGGGGGGGGGGGCACTGGGCCATGGCCCCCTCACAGATGCCCATTTTTTTTTAGTTATTAAAAATATGTAAATTTTTTAATACAAATTTTACTTCGAAAGGTAGCATATGTGGCACCAGATTGCATGTAAGGACACCTTTTTTTTTAAAAATTGTCAAAGGAGAGGGGGACCTCTCCTTAGACCCCTCCCCCAGGCCAGGGATTCTTTTTTCTTCCCTAAAATATATAAATATTTTAATACAAATCTTACTTCAAAAAGGTAGTGTATGTATCACCAGATTGCATGTGAGGACACTCAGTTTTTCAAAAATTGTCAAAGGGTAGGACGGACACCCTCCCCTTAGACCCCTCCCCCACGCCAGTGATTCTTTTTTTTTGTTCCTTAAATTATGTATTTTAACACAAATTTTACTTCAAAAAGGTAGCATATGTGACACCAGATTGCATGTAACGATACCCAATTTTTCAAAATTTTCAAAAGGTAGGAAGGTGACACCCTCCCCTTATTCCCCTCCCCTTATTCCCCTCCCCCAGTCCAGCGATTTTTTTTTTTAGTTCCTAAAAATAGGTAATAATTTTACCCAAATTTTACTTCGAAAGGTAGCATATGTGGCACCAGATTGCATGTTATAGGACACCTATTTTTTCAAAAATTTCCAAACGGGAGGGGGCACCCCCTCCCCTTAGACCCCTCCCCCAGGCCGGCGATCATACAACATACTGCATGGCCCCCCTTGAGAGAAATCCTAGGCACACCACTGTTCATGGTATGGTTTAATTAATGCAAAGATTTGAAGGCCTTTTTTAAAATAGAGTTGGGGGGGGGGGAATATTTTTAAGTTAGATACAGTTTATGATCAAACTTCTCTGGTTTAGACATTTGAAAAAAAAATCATTTTACTAAATATAAGCTATAAGGCATATTTGTGACTTCGTGTTCTTCACTTTACTGTTGGTCATTTGTCAAATTATGCAAAGTGACAGCAGATATGAATTTCAAAAGCCAATAAAAGTTAATATTTTCTTTACGAAACAAAATGTTAAAGTGGGCATGACACGGCCAAAATAACTTTTGTGTATTGCAAGATTGGGTACAGTATTGTAAAAGTATCATCTCACACACAATTAAAACCGGCGCAGTTCGGCATAAATAGAGTTTGAAGAAAAACGTCCAGAAATCCAATTTCAAAAAATGCCGCAACAAGTCACATGCACAGAAGTGCTACTGACCGTGCTGCCAATGACATCACGTCTTGAGATGCGCTCACTGCGATTTTTTTTTTTGTTTTCGGATATTAGATGGACTGAGTGTGGCCTGTTTTGAGAATTCACAAGGTCGTATTCCGGTGTATACAAACGTAGTTTAGACAGAAAAACATTCGCTTTATTTCAAGATGTACCCAAAGAATATTTACTGAGAAACTTACTTTGACCATGTCATACCCACTTTAACAGAGTATTGATGGCAGGCAGGGTTTTTTAGAAAAAAATCCCCAAAGGGAAATATTTACAGGGAGGCAGAAATTTGCTGCTACCCTGGAAAAGATTGTTCCCAGCAGCATAAACTGTGGATAATGACAGCCCTCAGTAGCCAGGGCATTTTGTGTACTCAGTGCCAGCTAGGTCTCATACCAATGTCAATAATATCATTTCAGTAAGAGCACGTCTCTCCAAATGGTACCAGTAAGTCTGTATAAGTAAATCTGCTGGAAGGGGGAGGGGGGGGGGTGCTACAGTATAATGTATAATATAATAAACATGTCCCCTTCCCCTTCCCCACTAGCTACTGGGTAGCCCAACCACTTTTCAAAATCAAAACTATGCCACCCAATTCCTAGTTATCTCTCCTGCAACAATTCCCATCCAGCCAATTCCCTTGGGACAATTCTTACCGATGCGGCCAGACATTTTCCATCCCAGCCTATATGACTCGATCCTCTAAAACCTCCCCCACCAGAGATTTTGAAATTGCACGGGTGAAAATAATTGTACTAAGGGCCGTAGACACAATTCCTTACAGGTTGCTACTGCATTGAAAGATGTTTCAGATGAATTTCTTTGTCCACTCCATGGATTAATGTACAGGTCTCATTTGCTGCATTGTAAAGTTCAAATAAAGTTTAAATGGTTTGCAGGTGTCTTATATCGAATGGTTCAAAATTTAGCTGCAATGAGCAGAAAACAAACACTGATGATAGGTCCCAGATTGAAAGAGTTAACATATTTCTTGTGAAAATGATTTATACAGATCATCTTTAGTGGCCCAGTTTTCTTCCCTATAGGAAATTTATATGGAGGTGAGCAGTGGTAACAATTTGGGTTTGTATACATGTGTGTGTGTGTGGGGGGGGGGGGGGGCATACAGATCGATAACCACACCTAACCTTATCTAACCTAACCTAACCTAAAATGTGTTGTCAAAGTCATATATCACAAAACAACTTAGAGCAAGACTGAGTCAACATAGAATTATTTTTTTTTTTTTTTTGGGGGGGGGGGGGGTCTGAATGAAAATGACAAACAAAACATGAACAATTGCAATTCATGTTGCTGCCTTAGTAGGCAGACCTTTAGTTAAATTCCACATGCCTTCCAATGATCTTTTTCTTTAAATGTTTCATTGATGAATGACAGTCTATATCATTGTCTCAATACCATTCTTGGGGGGAATATTTATGAAATACTTTCTTGTTGATGTAGTAAACTATTCAATTACACATAAAATTTACTTTTCCATCAGACAAGCTCAGAGATAAAGTGAACTTGTGCAATGCAGCATTTACAGTTTGTATGGGACGATAGGATTTAGTTTTAAATTGCAGCCCTGATAGATGTGGGGCAATTTATTTTTGGCCCACCCAACTAGTTCCAAAAAGCATGTTTTCACTTAAATGTGCCACTTTTCTTCGGGGGGGGGGGGAGGGATCTCAAACAAATTAAAATGCAAATTTGCATTTTAAAGCATAAAAAAGGCGGCAGTAAGTTTGACTATTAATCATTAGTTGTAATTTCTGCATGATGTAGACTAGCACTGAGCTTTCTTTTGTGCTAAGTTTTGATGACAATTTACAGAAATAGAAAACTTGTTTCAAGTTACATTTTTGTGAAACAGTTTTACCAGCCTTTTGCATTTAATCATTAAAAGTGAAATGTTAACAGTTACCCTCCCCCATGACGTAACTTTAACCAACAAATCTCAAGCAAATTAAAATGCAAATTTGCATTTATTTTTTAAAAAAGCATTAAAAGTAGGAAATACGTTTGACTAATAATCATTAGTTTTAATTTCCGCAAGATGTAAACTAGCATTGAACTTTCTAATTGTGCTGTTTCGATGACAATCTACTCTAATAGAAAACGTGTTTCAAGATAAATTTTTTTGTGATACAGTTTTACCAGCATTTTGCATAATTTGATCATAAAACGTGAATTTATAACAGTTACCTTCCCCCCATGTGGTGACTTTGGCCAACCCAAAAATGACTAGGGGCCTACAAGCAAACAAGATGTTCCACAATTTTTTGAGAAAAAAAAAGTTGCAATAGTCTCAGAACAGGATCTACAGTAGGTATACTGGTCATGACAGGCATTGATGTAACTGAATATGAAGTAGTCTCTTAGCTTCATTTTAAGCTGTTTTATCACAACTTAGGCTAATTCTGCTTTTGGGGGCTAAGATTTTTTTTCATTTAGCACTTATTTTGCCACTGTCTCCTTCCCTGCAATAGGTATTGCCTGTTGCCCCAAACTGTTATACTGTTAGGTCTACCCCTACCCCTCCTAAATTCTTTAGGCCTACTGTATGCTCAGACACTTCTTACCACAAATGCAGTCTATTAAGGTTTAACTTTAATGCAGATGGCTCAATGGAATTAAACTGCTTCAAACTGTATTTAAGCACATGGGCCCCCAATTAAATATCCACTGTATTGAGCCACACACATGACACACAGTCCAATTGTTCATCTTGATGCACACTGGATCAAGTTATTCGACACCGCTTGATGCAATAAAACCCTGATCCACCGCGCTCACTCAAATGGGAACACGGCTATAGTCCAAATATTATAACCTCATGCATGAGTGATTAAACACTTTGAGGTGGACAAGTGCAATGCTTTTAGATTGCTCTTTCCAAGTTTTTGTGATGTGTGCAATTATATAGGCTGATGAACTGTCCAAGTAGCAAAACCTAAAGATGTAACATAAGATGACTAAGCATTAAGGTGTAGCGGTATTGCCAATATAAAATATCGATATACCGACCTGAAAATATCGATAATATCGATAATATCGATATTTTCGCAGAATGGGTACGCACACTATACATATGAAAAAACGAAGTATGGGAAGGTATTACCATGTACCCGGCCCCTGACGACTTAAATGCCGAATTTTACTACGTTGGTAGCGAAAAATAAATCATGATTTGTGCAGAAAAATTAAAAAAAAAAAACCTGTGTTTGCATTTAACATTTGAGTATTTGCAGTCGCTAAGTAACTTTCAATTACTTCTTTGGGAATATGTCTTAGGCTATATAGCTTTTAGTGTTACTTCAGCATCACACCAGACGACCAAATATCCCTCCATCTCGCTAAAGCAACAGCCATGATCTATAAAAAAAATCTGTTGGAGGTCTGCCCCTAAATAACTACAAAATAGTTTCAAAATCTGTGATTATTGGTTTCACTGACCATACAAACATTTTCAAAACGAGTGGCACAAACATTAGCGTAATTCCCACCCCTTACTAGCATGTGCTACGCCGATTCCTTCCACTATCAACAGCTTGTGTTTTAAATATTTTTCTTTCAAACAAAATATGGCATACTTTGATTCGCAAGTTCTGGGATGAGTAAAAAGTGTTCCTTTTGGACTTGCGTAAGCCAGAGCCTTCTCCATTTGTCACAGAGAAGTACATCTTCAGCTAACCCTCGTAAAATACCTCGCAAGTAGTTCACTATGCAATGCTGCATCAAAACGGCCTTGTTTAGCTAGTCACTATATATCTAAAATACCGGCCGATATTTTCGATATCAACTATTCGTCGGTATTACACTCAGCTATAACCACTAAGTTACTAGCAGTCGATATTTACTAGCTGATCTCTTGTATTCAGACATTCCAATAATCTATGAATGCAGTAACTGCTCATAGTGAAAATCCAGGCACCGTGCAGTCCGCTGCAGGTGTGCAGCTCGCTTCAGCTTCTCGGCACTCGCACGTGTCCGGTACCTGGGATGTCAGAATTTTCCCGAAACTTTCAAGCGCAGCTATAAGAAATTTTACGCAGCTATTTTTGCAGGATTATCCCCATCGTAGTGTCAGCGATCTTTTTTTAATGTATGGAAAAATATTACAGTCGAAACTACTCGCAAATTTCCGCCCACACAAACAAAATATACACCCCACAAAATAGTTTAAAAAAACCCTCGTATCAAAGTACGCTGATCCAGCAAAGGTCACAATACTCCTATGTATGCTAATTCTGCATAGTTTGTTTGGAAGAGTCCAAACTAAATATTTTCTACAGTACTACACGTGTTGCATGTATGGACTGTTTGCGGCTTGTTCGTACATGTTTGCATACATTCATGTTGTCAACAGAATTAACGTAAAGCTTCCCCCAACGAAAAATTACGAAGCTGTACTAAACCCTGTGGCCTATGGAATCACATGCGTAGTACAGTATGTGTACCAACACTGAACTTCTTTCTAACGAATGTATTTGCGAAAATGTTACGTTATTTTCTGTTTGTGGAACTTTACTCTGTGAGATAGTCTCAGATAGATCATCCTACAGTAAGTCTGAATATCATGAAAAATTAGTTTACTTGTAAGGTCTCTGAATAAACTTGCATGCAGTAACCAATTCTGTACAAAAAACTTTTGTGTCACTGATACGGCTCATGAGCTAGCTCTGTACATATTGAGCCATTTACGCCCCACGTGTACTTTGGCAGTCGATCACCAGTCTATACCGAATCTACTGTGTACACAGTAGGCCTACATTGAAGTATTCCACTGCGTATGCAAACCGCAGAAATAATTCATACAGCATGCCTATATGCTCGTAGCACTGTGATGAACAGCTCAGTATTGTGCTACGAAGGTCACACGAGGTGAACCTAGACCTACGTAAGCTAGGCCAAAGATTCGTTGGTAACTTGACTCTATCGATGCTTAGGTATCGGTTTTTAAAAACACTCGTATCGGTTATGAGTCACTGCTGTTAAATATCGATATTTGTGTTGAGTGTCGCTATTTTAGAAGAATCGGTATCCAAGTGAATAGTAGAATATCGATATTAGTACTATATATAGACTTTACTATATATCGATATTTTTGAAAACGCGTATCGACGATATTACTAAGGAGCAAATATCGACTAATATCGATAATATCGATATACCGCTACACCTTACTAAGCATACCCTACTACGAAGGCACCAACAGTTTAAGTCAATTCTCTAGATTCTAGAATTATGCATAAGTGGAATGGAAAATACTTGAAGTTGGTTGATATGAGCATCCAGTTTATGTTTGATTTACACTGTAATTAGCGATACCCACAAATTTAGAAATCTTGGCTACACTTTGGATGAACCGTTCGTATCCCCTACCCTTAGAAGTCATTTTCTTGTACTTTTTATGCTTTTCTACAAGTTCCACATGATTTTTTAAGAATTCTATATAATTTCAGGTTTTTCCCCCTTATAGGTGGGAAAAAACCTTTCGGTAAATTTTGCTTCAAGAGCTCTTCATTTCTACTCCTGCTTCCCTTCCCCCTCCCCTCCTCCTACCGTTCCCTCAACCTTTTTCACACAAATTTGTGCTACTAATGTGTAGGAAACTTGGGGCGCTACGCCTAATTCAGCCTCTTTTGCAGTGCTGCGATTATAGGCCTATATAAATTATGCAGTTTGAAACTTGCCAAGCATGGGGCCTTCTTCTGCCTTCAAGCAAGTTCTACTAAGTTAAAACATTCACCATAGGCCTATTCGGAAATTATTGGAGTTCCCTAGGCCTAGCAGATTGCAATAATCAGGCTGAATAGATTAAAACTGAGGCTATTTAAACTAGTGTTGGGGGATATTGACTTTTTTAACATCGCGATAACAGAACAGAATTTATTGCGATAATTCGATATCCACGATTATTTTCATAAAGACAATTTCCCATGATGTTCGCTTTTGAATTCATGCAAGTTAATAGAATATTCAGTGATGAACTTTCATCGATTTTTCATCAGTTCAATGTAAAAAAAGAATGTCTTCAATAAAAAAATACTGTACTTTAGAGACAGCAATAGACCTAGCTATGCCAATTAGCTGTAATACTGCATGCTGGGAAGGATTATTCCCTATGCAGTACCAAATCAGCATTGTGACCATTGCATAGCCTCCGTGGTAACGATTCACTCCTGTGGTCCTATACACGGAATAATCATTCCCAGGATTCAGTTTTGAACAGGGTTGGGTTTTTGCCAGAAAAAAGCTGTTTTTACCTGGACAGGGGTAGAAACTGGTAATAACTACTAATAACTGATTTATTACCGATAAAAACCGGGAGAAAATGGAAAAAACCTCTTCTGGCAATTAGGAGCTCAGTGCAGTTGTTGTACCCCATTGCACATGATGAATAAACCAGTTGAGATAAAATTATTTACATTCATTTACACTTTCTATTTTGCCTAAAAAGTGAGCAGCCACTAAACCTTGTCAAACACAGAATAAAGAGTGAAATATACTGGGTTAATACAATAGTACTGTAAGCCCTAACATGTGAAGTGTAACCACAATCAAAGCAACTACATGCCAACAGGAATAGTCTGAAAATGACCGGTTTGCAAAATGACTAGATTTATCAAGCAAAGTTTTTCAAAATTAGGATTAATAAAATTATGTTTAAAGTTATGAAAGTTCTCTATAAGTTCAGCCACAAAGGTGGTAGGGGATATCTGTTACACATATTGAGTAGGAGAATTGAGTGGACGAGCAACTTCCTTTAATATCACGTCAGAATCTTCAGTTTGACACAGCAGAGAAGCAAATTACAGTGCCATAAATGCTGACTAAGCTGCAACTTGAGGTAAATGAGTTTCATCAAGGGAGCTTCTCTGGGTATTTCAAGTCCACCATACTAAGAGATAATTAAGTAAGAATTTGTTGACGGCTAAACAAATATGAAGAGTTTATTTTTGACTACAGTAAGTTATCTTCATTGAAAAAAATTGATAAACCACAAATACTGTAGTACGGCTAATGTTAGAATGAAAGAAACTTAGGTGGATAGCCAGCACTTTATAAAGAAAGTGGAAATATTGAAGGAAGGTGGATGATTCAATTACAAATGAGACATAACACTACTGGAGGTCAATGTACTGTAAGGCACTGAGTTATTGTAGGACCTACACAGCTGCAGGTCATGACATGAAAGTCCTTTTAGTCCAAATTCTTGTAGAAGCTGACCACAGTTAATCAGGCTTGCATCATAACAAGGTAACAGAACTCCAGCTCTATCAGCACAATGTGCGTTCAAGCGAATAATGACTTGTGGTACTTAATAAGTAGTTCCAGTGGCTTAACTATAGGGCTTAGCCAGATCATATGTCCGGATTGAGCATGGTTGTGAAGATACAACTCAATGGACTTAAACCACAGAATGTGAAAGTTACTGACCATCACTAATAAGACTTTCCCGGGCTGTGGGGGACTACTCGGGATTGTAGGCTTATGGGCATTTGCATGGCATGGTTCCCCTTGAAAGGGTATACCCAAGAGTAGAGTAACCATGACCAACTTGCCAGTATGCTCAGGAAAGCTTCCCATCAAACTGAGAATAAGTCCTTAAATTGTTCCATGATTTTCCTTTCCATTTTTCTGCATTAAATACCCGGCTGGTGTATGTATACTGCATGTACTTAACACAAAAACAGTGTAAATCAGGCAAAAAGTGGCCAAAATCACTAAACAAATCACATTCAAACTCTAATATGGTATATATTGTTGCCTAAAATGATTAATCTTGATGTAACTGAATGATTTTCTTCTTCAGACTTTGAAAAAAAAAAAGCATAAAAAGTACTTGTTAACAACATTTTATTCAATGTAGCAGAGTAGGTTTTTACCGTTTTTTCCATTTTTCGGAAAAACCTGTTTTTACCAGGACGGTTTTTACTGGTAAAAACCGCCTGTGGCAAAAACTGCCGCCAACCCTGGTTTTGAAGTGCCCTCTTTTTAACTGGCATAAGGTCTATGAGAAGAAATAAAGCATTAGAAAGCAATTTTTTCATTTTTTTTTTCATGAATTTATCATCATTTTTTAATTCTTGTTATCGTATGGCGACAGGCTAAAAACAAATTATCGCAATACCGATAATTTTGATATATCGCCCAACACTATTAATTAATGACTGCAAAATCACACCTTGAAAATTTTGCCCAAGAAAATTGTGAATTACTGTGCCTGTCTCACAGTTTCCCCAAAAATGTATTGCAGAAGAAATTAAGGTAGCTAGTATTTTCAACTTAATGAACAAGATCAAACTAACCTTGAATTGATTCAGTATGATGATAAACCCTTCAGCTTTGGCAGTCGCATGACTAACTTAACAATAACACAGGCATAGTTTTTGCGTTGTCACAGTATGGAGACTGAGTACTTTGTGTTAGCTTAGGCTCCCGTTGCGTTCCAAAGAGGTGAGAAAAATTTAGGTCATACTTTTTTCTTAAGTTACCTCAACTATTTGATGAAGGAGCAACGTGCGAAAACCAAGCGTTACTCCCGGCGTAGTTCTGCTCCCCAAAGGATCCCCTGAAGGCTGAAGGGATACCAAGATCTCAGCCCAAAACAGCCGCCTAGGCTACACCTCTAGACTCCAGCTAGCCTAGCTTGAGGCTCTACACGTACGTTCACGGGATCTGTAAATAATGTATGCGATCGTGTGGCGTCGCGCGACAAGCTATCTAGCTAGCTATGCAGGCTCAGCTCTACGCGCGCTGCATGCTCAAGGTACGTAAGAGAATTAAGCCGCGATCACACTACAACGAATTCGGATCGGATTCCGATCCGATTTTTGTGAGTTTTTATTAAAATCTTCTCCATCTCTGGTCGGAAAGAGCCCAAAATTTGCCAACCAGTGTAAATATATGATTTGCATCAGAGGTCTACGAAAATAAAATATTAACTGATTTTTTCGTGACGTCACACCGACAAACAGCTTTTATCGGACACGCGTAGTCCGATAAAAGCTGTCTGTCGATGTGACGTCACGAAATAATTCGTATAAATTTAATTTTCGTAGTCCTGCGATAAAAATCATATATTTACACAGGTTGGCAAATTTTGGGTTCTTTCCGACCCGAAATGGAGAAGATTTTAATAAAAACTCACAAAAATCGGATCGGAATCCGATCCGAATTCGTTGTAGTGTGACCGCGGCTTTACTGTATAACCAGACCGACCCTGTACGTAGCCGTACTACGTACGCGCACTCACTGAGCTTTTTGCATTATGAACGAAATTAAAGGACAGAGAAATCCTAAGCTTAGGATTTCTCTGGCTAAGGAACAATTGACGTCACATCCACCGATCGTTTTCATTGGAGGAAAGTTTTTATGTGAAAATACATCCCACACTACAACAACATACTCTCAGCCTGGCATGATAGAGGTGTAGCGACGAAAATTCAATTGGCAAAGAAAAAAGTCGTAAGCAAGAAAAATTTATGTCGAACTTCAGTTAATTTTTAGTGCTTTTTCTTTCTTTTGGCTGGATGTAAGAGAAAGAGGTGCCTTTAGAGGGGGAAATTCCTCCACTTTTAAAAATTCTTTTTACTCGTTGGTAAAGATGCAAATATCACTGTCATAACTTCCGTCTTTGACGTGATAAAGGGGGGGGGGGTTGAAGACAGTACATCACCCGGTTAATAGTCGGCACAAAGCAAACCAACGGAACTTGTGCCAAACATTACTCCCAAGATGGCATTGCAGGAAGTCTATATAGGGATCGCCCAAACTGCTATCTTTGTACTATGGTCCTCCACGCGGCGCTTGTAAAGTGGTTAATCTATTGTTCAGTACTTTATGACTCATAATAACCTAACTTGTTCAGTTCAGGTCACCGAAGAGAGCAGACGTGCCTGTCCCCACCCCCCCCCCCCACAGGACTCGTTCGATCTCTTTGGTACTTTGGTTTTTTGTTTAGTTTTGGTAAAGTGTAAATAGTGTATATACTGTACATAATGTAAATATAGCAAGTGGACCCCAACGCCTCGTGGCCCTTTTGGGGCAGTTACTTGTGGGTGATGGTAGTTTGGTCTTGTATTGTCTTTCAGTCTTGGTGTCTGTGGCTGCTCAGTAGCAGTGTTGGTGGTTTTGTGTCGTTTGCGAGGGTGTTGTTGATGTTCAGTTCGGTTTTTTGGTTGTTGGCCATATGTTATATCCTTTCGCTGGTCTGGCTGTGCCCGTTTGTTTAGCATGTAAAAACCTAACTTGTATGTATAGACTACACTTATATCCCACACTACCAGGCCAGGTGAACATGCAGCTTAGGTTCCACACTAATACAATATACACGAAGGTTAACGAACTTTACGGGTCCTGCGTTGAAAACGTCACAATGTATTCACCGTTTGTAAAGAGGTGTTCTTGTCAATCAATGTCTGAGAATCAATTTTCATTGGTTGAAAGTAGAGACCCTATAGTGGGATAGGGTCTCTAGCTGAAAGCAGAACGCACCCACTTTTGCCCACCGTCTGTACCGCCTTGCTTAAACATCCATTTCCTTGTCTTTAGAATACACTGCTAATGAGTTATTCATAACATTTGGGTTCCTCCATTTGTACGGAGGGTTTTATTCGCCATACACTTGTAAAAATATAATTGAAAGAAAAAGGACTCTTTTTGAACTTTTAAATTTACTGATCGAATATTTTTAAAAAATAATTTCCATTATAAGCTTACTCCAAGGGGAAATTTTGGCCATATATTGAGCTTCTTTTAGATTTGGCTGAGGACGTGGAAAGTCGGACTAGGACTTTACAGTGGCCTTGCCATAACAAACTGTGCATGATTTCGCCATGTACACGACATGCATAGGCTACAGTATATAGCCTGTGTACGAATTGCATGTAGCCTATAACTACAGGCACTCATAACGTTTATAATCCTGAACAAATGATTTAAACGTTACCATCTCCAGTGTACCTACAACTACTGAACAGTACTTGGTATCTTCACTATACCTGAACATGATGGTTTCGTCTCAACTCGTTTTTCATCAAGGTTACTTAAACCAGTTCTGATTGTGCATTTTCCAGCTACTTTTTACCTTTTCTAAATAAATACCAGTTACAGAACCTTCAGGAACAATTCTTCGTTTGCACTTCACAGCTAGGCTATTTAAGTTGCATCTAAACATTATTTTTATAAATTATGATTCAGACTTTCAAACTTACCTGAGATAAAATACGTTTGACCATAGGCAGGACTGGGGGTGCAAGTGCCCCTCCCCCACTTTTTCAGAGCTTAAAAATGTAGGATAACTAAAAAAAAATGAGTGAAAGGAAGCGAGACCAAAGAAACTGTAAGAGAATTTTCAATAGTTATTAAGATTTTGCAATTTTAAATGAAGAAAAATATTAATATGAAATAAATGCTAGAAAGATTTTTCTAGGAGCGCTCCACATGCACCCCCACTGGAAACTGACTAATACAATAACTGAAGATTTGTCTGGCGCAGTAATTTTTTCAAAACATACTCCTACGAGCCACAACTATTCGACAGTTTCGTAAAGCATGGAGCTACAACGTTCGTTGTAACCTCCTTGTAGCTTCATGCGTATAGTAAGGGTGAGACTTTGCTCTGTAATGTTTAGCCAGACTATAGGAGAAAATAAGAAAGTTATACAACTTGTTGGTTATTGCTTCAGAAACCGACCCCTGAAACGCAAGTTTAGCTAAAGAGTCGGTGAGACTGTCCGCCGAATGGGATTACACACTTAGCCTAATCGTATCACGAGTGACTCTGACTCCTTGACCATGCACCTATACCCGACCTGATTTCTGCCCTCACCATGGTTTGAGCTGAGGCTAAAAAATGGAAACGCCCTAACATGCTGAATATCTTATTCTAAAGGACAATCGTGTCATTACAGATTTCTGTCTATCATACATCGGTCTCCAGTATGAGATAGATTTAGCATTGTACATGGCCATAAATTACAGAAAATTGCACTCAGTTTAAAATATTAACTTTGTCACCAGAGTTTCTCATCTATCACGAGTCCCTGAGTCAGACAAAATTTGGCATCACAAACGTCTTAGATTGCTGTTTTCACTATAATTCAACGCAGTCCATCATGCGTGAGGCGCCGAGAATGGTGGGAAGACATAAAACTGAAATCAGTGTTCATAAGGGCTGCCACAATGGCCCTGTTAATCACCCACTGATCTATAGCGAGGTTTCATGCTAGCAAAAGTCAACCCACCCCACCAAGTGTTTGTTTTATTTTGTTATTTTCTTTATTCTCTTACATTTGCTCGGCTTACCGCTTTTAATCTTTTACTTTTCGTATTTTTAGTGGCATCTTCTATTTTTTACTTGCTTTTGCTAATGTTTTGTTGTAATGTTTCATTCAGGGGTGGTGCCAGGATTTGCCCGACGGGGGCCAGCGATCCGAAGCCCCGACAGCCCCGATGGGGTTGGTGAGGGGGATTGGAAGTAAACCTGTGTACTATACCATGCCATTGCGGGGCACATATTGCATAAAATTTGTATACAAGAGGAACATAGTTCCGCCCTGATTTAATGTTTTTCCAGAAACCTAAACTGTGAAATTGCAAAGCGCAAAATTTTGTGGGTAGGACTACACTAAAAAGAATCTGTGCTTACATACATCAATTGTCCGGGCAGTTGGAACCAGTGTTAGCGCTAGACTTCAGAATTGGAGAGACCTCACTCCTTCAAAAGGAACTTTAGGAGGGATTTTCATTTTTAAAGGAGGGATTTTGTTAATTTGTAGTTTAACCTGAACACATCGGCAAGTAAATGGATGCGCGAATTTCCCTCACAGAAACTTAAACTTTGCGGGATTTCGGGAGCCAGGTGCGGGAATAGCGCAATCGCGCACCTTAGCGCGAACACTGGTTGGAACCTATCGGGCATAACTTAATTTCACTTCCTTCCTCGAATCACTAGCCGTGCCGCAAGAAAGACACAAGAGAACAATTGACTACTGTACGTTTAACGAAATGAGATGAAATTCCCGACATTTACATAAATCAATGCATTCTACATATTACGTTACTTGAAAAGGTTAAACGGGGTTTGTAATATATTTAGCTATAAGTAACTGAGGAAGAGTGGACAAATCATACCGAAAATTTGAGTTTCATCGCAGAAATGACCCTTTTTGAAAATCAAAACCAGTAAAATGACCATGGGCGGCAACAAAATTTTCAGTATCAAGAGCCGGGTTGGGCACTAATGGCGTTTTTTTTTTTTTTTTTTGTTTTTGTTTTTTTTTTGAACCTGGATCGTGAAATTGCAAATCGTTCGAAGCGCGAGAAAATTTTTGGTAGGCTCACACAAAAACAGATGTAATCATTAAGAACAAAAAGAAAAACAAAAAAATGTTGGGGTTGTAGACCGTACCCGGGATAACATACATTGTATCGAAACCACCTGGACTACCCCGATGAAATAGCCAAACTTTGCTCCGTGAGTAAAGTCACCAACTGACTGTACCGCATGACACACAAGAGAGCAGCAACTAGGCTTTGCGATATGGGATGGAATTTACGACCTGCTCATGAACTGAGTACTCTGCTTACATGTTTCTTGGTAAGGTGGACAGGACTTGTCTTATCTAGCTATTTGGAATGAAACTATTGAAGAAACTGGAGTGACTCTACAGCGCGCGTACAGCGACGAAAATTTTGGGTTTTTATTGGAGAAATTGTCCTCTTGAGAGCAAAAAACAGGTAAACCGTCGAGGACTGCATACTTTATCATATCGACTAAGACTCCCTGACGAAACTGTAAAAATTCACCAACGGGGGCAGCCTTCCCCAACAGGGGCCATTTCCCCCTGCCCCCCACCTAACGCCACCTGGTTTCATTTCGTCTTTTTTCCGGTGTAATTTTGTTCTTATATCAATTTTACATGTTACATGCCATAATTTCGTTTACTTGTACCAAAGGTCCCCTGGATGAACAGTCCCACCGGAATGAACGGGTTACCCCAGCTGGTTAAAGAAAGTCTATAAATAAAATAAAAGCACTGGAGGGCAAACAAACACACTGTCATGCTGTATCATGTACCGTACTAAAGCAATGAGTTTGGTAGTGGTGCTTGGCACATTTGTCCGAATTTGACCATTTGACCATTGCAGTAAGCTCCTTCTAACATTAATGTACATAAAACCATGCATATTGGCCATCTTTCGGAATTTTCATCAGACGGAACCAGCTCAGTCATTATTAGGGTGTGCAAAAGAAAACACAGGTTCGTAACGCGTATCCTCCTTTGGAACAAAAGGAAATGGAATCAAAGATATTGCGCGCGAAGCACGACAAAAATAAAAAAAAAAGTAAATAAAAAAAATAAGTGTTGGGATAATGACGTTATCATGCATATTATGTTATCCCGATATTCAGAGCCTATGTTTAACCTGCAACTACCTTAGTTTCTGCTTTGCAAGAGGCCTAGGGTGGAAGACTGACGACCCACCCCATAGTTCACAAAGTGGGTTCGATATCAAAGGGAGGTTCGATTTTAAGAACGAACCTAGGGACGAACCACTCGAAACCCCCCCCCCCCTTCCTGCGTACGGGTCTGCTTTGAGTTACCGAACTACTTCATATCGTATCAGCTATGATAGCCTCTGATGAGAGGCTATCATATGATAAAGGATCACTATCCACTGCTCGCCGAGGGTTTGATACAGCATCTCCAAATACACAAAAACAACAAGTTCTGGGGAATATTCAATGACCTGTAAATACGCCGAGTAACCTGCAACCAATGGGTTAGATACCATTTGACAATAGGAGTAATATTTTATCCAGACATACTGTCGATAAGACTTCTCCTGAGTTTCTGCATCCCTTTATTTTCATCAGTGAACTGTTCCATATGTACACCAATGTCTTCTACAGAAATATCTATATTTTTCAATACAGGCCAAATGTAAGTTTAAGGCAGCTGGGAAAGTGGATATCGCATTCAACACGGATCCAAATATTTGGTCATCTTGAATAGCACGAATTATTTGACTTTGTTTTTAAACTCTAATGGACGATAGAGTGTTTTCAGAAACTGTCTCAAAGTTTGGTAACCCTTTGTCATATCGAGAACTGAAATTTGCATTCCCATATGTCTTTCAAAATTGTAGCCTTGTTCCTTGATGTATTGACGAATTTCCTTTGTATTTTTAAATATTGTCTTCATTGACACCACACTTTTTTCGTTTATTTGTTTGCTTCTTGTCAAATGACAATCGTGGCCTGATACTAACACCCGTGAAACTGTAATACGGTGTTTGCTTCTTCACAATAACCATCTGGAAGTCGACGTAAGCCCATTCTCTTCTCAGTGTCATTCAAAGCATGACGTAACTTTACTTTGTGGCCCATCCATTCCAACCATTCTCCACTAACTGGTCTTGAGCTGGCAGGTTTAATCCCGTTTTCAATTTTGCGCCTTGCTTGGTCAAGACCCTAGTACTAGTTCGCCGTAACGTATGCGACTATCGTACATGCGCCCTGTACATATTCTTCAGAAATCCTGAACTCTGTAGTTATTTCTGAAGCAAATCTCTCTGCAAATGAAAAGTTTATAGAGCGCCCTCAGTTAGCTTCCTAACAGAAAAATGTAATAACCTCTTTACCAAGACTGAGGCTATAGTAGTACGGAAGCCGAGAACATCGCGGTGGTGTGAAATCCGACATGCCCAGTTTTCCCACCCCTTTCTTCGATAAATATGGGAAGGAGAAATCAAGTTACGATTTCTCCTTACCATTATCCACCGATAATGTGGAGTGGAGAAAACCAAAGTAAGTGAGGGGTACTTCAAGTCCTGTCCATAAATAAACTACGTCCATCAATTTAAGTAACATAGCTAGCTCGCTCGTCGTCGATTTCTCCGTACCATGGTGGGATCATCCCACGTTGGTAATAATAGAACCACAGTTATATAGCGTTATTCCGTGTCATGTGCGGGCGCGTGTACTATAGAGAGGAATGTTGTAGGCCTTGGTGAAATACGATGGGAACGGACAATGCGATTTACGTCGAGGTCGATTTGAAGTTTATCTCTTGCCATATTTAGGATAAGGTCATCAGTTGATTCATCTGACGTTTCCTCCAGTCCATAAATCCTCATGCAGTTACGTCGGGAGAACTCAGTGCCCTTGCCGATCAATAAGATCCTGGGTGTTGGAAAGTTTTTGTTGTAGTTGAGCTATTTTGTCAATGGCCTTATCATGTTGATCCTGTTTTTCTGACAGTTCTATTTGAAATGCATCGTGAATTTCTTTGCAGATATGCCGCTTTTTACGGCTTCAGCAATTGCAGCAGTGTTGTAACGAGTCACCCTTAGGTCGAGTCACGAGGCAAGTCAAGTCAACAGTGGTCGAATCAAAAGCCAAGTCAAGTCATTCGTCACATTTTCAAGTCAAGTCAAGTCAAGCACCTTTTCAAGTCAAGTCAAGTCCAGCGCATTTTCAAGTCAAGTGAAGTCAGACATTTTGGTCGAGTCAACGAGAGTCAGTTGCTGGTGTCTACAAGTCAACGCAAGTCATACTATTACATAATCACCGCAAATTTAAAACTGGTATTTCTTCTTTGGTGTGACCTGGAGACAACTGGCTCCTTTCTGCATTTTCTGAAGTGTACCTGTCACTGACTGCAATCTTTGTCTATGGTATGCCACAGGTACATTATTTTTACATAACTTCACATGCAATTTGCCAGTAGTACGCTGCACATACCAAGGTAACACGCGTAGCTTGCGCCCAACACACAATGTTAAAACTACTTAAGCAAGCAATGTTAATGTATATCTGCTGGAACAATCTCACTTTCACTTTGCGACGTAGGCCCAACGTTAGATGTCGTCGCTCCATGATCCACAGATGGCGAAGCCATGGCGTAACTTGGCTCTAATCGAACGAAGTAGTCAAGGACCTAGCAGTAGCACTGTGCACCTCTCGGAAATACACTCTCCGTCAATAACGAATGGAAATGGTCACAGTGACCAGGGGCGGGATTTGATTTTTGAAAATGAAGGGGGGGGGGCAGGCAAACCTGTGTGGACTGCCAAGCGTCGCCAAAGACTGGGACTTTGGAACAATAATTTTATAAATGTGAGATCCAGAACTCAAAGTAGGTGCGCGCAAAGCGCGCTGAAAAAATTGCAATTTTTAGACTTTTTAGTGATATTAGTTAGTAATCAAAAAGCTTAGAAAAGTACCCTCAAGGAGAGGGCTCTTGCATCCCCTTCGCTAAGCGCCTCTCCCATATTACGGTACCGGTACCGGAAATGACACTCTCGAGCCTTACCACTTGCATCTACACAATCTTCAAAAAGTCGGTAAATTTACACAGATCGATGGTGATAAAGATTTTGCTTTGAAAATTTCTGAGGGAGGGGGAACTTCCCCTCCGCTGCGTACAGCCATGAGGAATTCAAGGATTTCAATGATAATGGAAGAGTTTGAACGAATCTATGAAAAGCGAGATGTTCTACAGGAAGTAACCTGGAATCCTGGAACAATATTTAAAACGGGTGCGCGTGAAGCGCCGCGAATTAAAAAACACATAGAGACGTTTAATTGTAGCCTATTGTTTTTCTTTAGTTTTAAATGCAGTATTGTTCATTACACAAAACAATTCTACTTATAACCTGCCCTATGGTTCTTTCATTCATGTTTCATTTTTGTGGATGGTCTGGGACAATTCTGCCGACAACCTTTTTCTACTAATTTGAAAAATAAGTTAGTGTCGATTTAGAAGGTAAATACCAAGTTATAAAGCATGATTATGATAGTTTAAAAATAAATGAAATGCTCTACGGGTAGTTTTTTATATTGACATGGCCAAGGCCATCGGCAGTCAGTTTTCCTTCATTTAACATTGCAAAATTTAATCATAGTAGTATTGAAAATTCTCTTATAGTTTCTCTTGTCTCGTATAGCTTCGTTTTTTTACTATTATTTTTATTATTTTTAAAAGTTTTCAAAAACAACTGCACTATCAGTTCAAGATTTGAAATGGAAAAGTTATGGCAGTAAATAAGGACTTCAGGTCCTAGCTTTGCTATATAAGTAAAAACAATAATAATAATCTCGACCACCACTGTGCACGTGCTGGCCGAAGACCCCGGATTTTCAATGGGTCGTGGCAGGGAGCTGGAAGCCAGCTCCCTGGTCGTGGTAAGGACCGCGCATAGGGAGCCCTCCGTGACTGGCTATACACGTGCCTTAACTGAGGACTAAACCAGTCCCATTAGAGTTGCACAAGCAATATTATTGAGTAAGTGCTTTGCGCAGAGGCCAAAAAATTATTATAGAGAGGAAAAAATGAACAGACTCATATTAAAAATCTCGTACAACGAAAGTCCCTGAACCACACCAAGAATCATCCAGATGGCAACCCTGTCTGTGCAACATGTTGTTTTCGATCTAAACCACTACTGAGATAGGTAATCGTAATGGTCCATGTCTGGCATGATGTGTACATAGTCTTATATGCCATGCTTCCGCAGCAGTGAGTGCGGATCAGTGACGCACCCAGGATTTCTCTCAAGGGGGGGGGGGCATGGAGTATGTTGTGCGATCGCCGGTCAGGGGGAGGGGTCTCCTCTCCCCTTTTGAAATTTCTGAAAAATTAGGTGTCCTTACATGCAATCTGGTGCCACATATGCTACCTTTTGAAGTAGAATTTGTGTTAAAATATTTACGTATTTTAAGGGAGAAAAAAAGAATCGTCGGCCTGGGGGAGGAGTTTACGTATTTTTTTAGAACTAAAAAAAAAATGTCAACTCTGAGGGGGGCCATGGCCCAATGCTCCCCCCTTCTTACGCCACTGGTGCAGGTTTGTCGAACGTGCCCGGCGCGGCCCGTTTGTCAAGTGACAACTATACTATAGGCATGCAGTGCTGGCATAGATAACACAAGGGCACTGTATGTTGCGGCCGCGTCTACCTCGCAATATGCACGTGCACAGTCCAGAATTGGTATTTACAAACATCAGAGTCGCGTCAAAGGACTCGAGGCGCAGCAAGAGACTCGAGTCTTCAATTGGACCCGAGTCTTGCTATGCTCGAGTCCGAGTCAAGTCAAGTCATTTTAGGCGGTGACTCGAGTCAAGTCAAGTCAGTTAGGGTTCCAGACTCAAGTCAAGTCATTTTAGCTAATGGCCAAGTCAATTCAAGTCAAGTCAAGTCAAGTCAAATATGCGACTTGAGTCGACTCGACTCCGAGTCACTGACTTGACTTGTTACAACACTGAATTACAGGCACCAGTTTACCAATGAGACTAGTCGGTAGAAATCCTCTGAATTCAAAGCACTTCTTAGCTCACCTCATATTACGTTACGGCAACAGTATCATTTCCATCTCGTACAGGTGTAAGCTCTGTGTTAAGGTGCGTTCACACCAAAACAGAAATCTGCTGCGTTTTGCGGGCGGGAGGCCGAAATTTTTATCCCAGGACAAATAGGGGCAAATTTATTTCAGTGAAAGTTTAGAAAATCTCCCCACTCGTTCTGAGATAACAAATTTCGCGCCCCGCCCGCAAAACGCAGCAGATTTCGGTTTCAAGGTGTGAACGCACCTTTAGGCTCCGTATTAGGATGCCAATCCGGCCTGATTCAATGTCTGGTAGGAGGAGTTTCTGAACCTGATTTTTGTGACTTTTTGGGCTCTTCCACGGGAATTGGAATACGTAGAGGAGAAAGTTACAAGAAATGATACTTCGGGGTAACTTAAAGACTCGCAGGTCTGTAAACAGAAGAAAATGTCGGATTTTTAAGGGCTGAGCGATAGCAGCCTGCTATCTCACATAACGATGCCCTCTGGAAGAAAATTGTTGCCAAAAATGCTTGTTCATTGACACATTTCGTGCCTTACAAGTTGTATTTGAACAATATTTTAAAACCTCGGAATTTTATGCAGATCGATGCCATAAAAATGATGCTTTCAAAATTTCTGGGGGTAGGGCAATGCCCCTGCTGCCCCCCCTCCCCCAGCTGCGTACGGCCATGACGGATAAGCGACGATGTCGGTGCGACTACCGTGATATCGAACGCCTAACTGAAGTCCATAATACACAAGTCTGCTTGTCCATGGGGAGCTCAAATTTGAGCAAGGTCATCATTAAAGCTGGATAACTGGGGTTTGCAAGATCTTCCAGGTCTGGATCCATGGTCCGTCTTTTCATATGGACAGATAGTCCGTGGCAACTTTCTGACTGATATGGGTCACAATAAGCCTTGACGTTACTTGTAATAACGTGTTCTTCATTTTGTACGGAAGCCGAGGTGAAGCTGGTAAAGACTCGCACGGCGTAGGACTAGCTGGCACTTCCAGGGGTCATGCATATGTTCGTCACAAACCTAGGAAAGAAACTGGTGGGCGGGTCTCACCGCACATATACAGAGTCGTCTATCTGCACTAAGTGGTGGTCTCTCAACTAAAACTGCTATAGCGCCCTCATCTAAGCAAGCACTCTGTCAAATCTGTAATGGCGGCCACCTGACTGACGTTGAGGTTCTGACTAAACACGTATTTTCCGTTATTTCTGAAGTATCTATTCAGTTCCAATCCACGGCAGTCTTGTAGCACGGAAGCAGATGTACTTCTAGAGGATGACGGAAGCTTCAGTAGGCCAAGACATGTTTTTACGTCGGGCTCTCGAAAAAATTTTGAACGATAAAGAAACCAAGAAATCATACAACTCGCAACTGAGGAAAGCGTGCCAAGTGGCATTAGGTACTGGTTGCATTTGCATCCTAGGCTAGGCCTGGGCCTACGTTAGGCCTGACATTTATACCATGCCTACAGTATGCTAGCCTATCGTTAACTTAAATACGCCTAGCCATCATAATCATACTTGTAACTAGCCTTAAATCTACGACAGAACAAATAAACATCAACAGGTTAGAGGAAAAAGGAGGGCAAAGGCCCCATAAGATGCCCTGAAGTCCATAAAACCTTAACAGAAAACAACCAACACCAAACGAGTCCAGTACAGGGCTCAAAATATTAACTGGCAGGACTGACAGCTATGGCTGTTGGGCCAGTGTTCGCACTAAGGCACGGGATTCCGGGAATCCCACTTTTGTCTTTAGAATCCCGCACATAATTAAATCTAATACGGGAAAATCCCGCACACCTCCACTCCCGTACATAGGGCCTAAATAAATCTTAAGCGGGCAGCTGATGTTCCGAATCCAGCCGAAATTCCCCCACACTTCTATGGAGCTGTGATTCTACAGAGAAATAACAATTATAATACGCACAATAAATTGCAATATCGAATCGTTACCAGGCAAGTGAATGGCAACTCCCAAGCTGAACACTGATTATGGTAGCACCAAATATCATCATAATCTAGTAGCCTAGGGCTGTGACCGTGTAGCGATTAATCGCTAAACGATCGCATGTGAAATAAACGTGTAGTACAAAGCTACTAGTAATTAATCGCAAAACCCATTTTACATCAATTTTTATTCATATGAATACTCGTTTTGAATAAATTACAAATGGTTTACAGAAACTATGCTTCTCGGATATTACTTCTACCGGCATCACCACATCATTTTGAATACTTATTGCGTAAATCAGCACACATCGAATCTTAAGTGATAAGGTAATTGCGATTAATCCCTAAATGATCGCAAATTTTTGCGATTAAACGTTTAATTATTTTGCTATACGTTCACTGCCCTATAATCATTCCTATATATTTCATTGGATTGAAATTCAATCACAGTAGCAGGGTTGCAAACGCAACGTTATTTTGTGTACAGTATGTTTGGTTACACACCTGTAGGCTGTACAGTGCACTGTGGAGTCTCACATGTGTTGTATTGAATACGTACAGTATGTACTTTCTTCATTATTACGTCGTACAATGCTCTCTTTAATTTCTGATCGTATGTGTATCTGCAATGAAGTTCATTCATATTTTCCACTTCAACTTCAAGTTCATAGATTTATACTCACTCATTCTTCAGAAGGAAAACACCGAGTGATGAATTGGAGCCTGAGGTATCAGAGGAGGGGTGTGGGGAGGCTTTGAACTTGGTGAGAAGCACTAGTGACACGCATTAACTGAGCGTTAATAACAGCATGTGGTACCTCTAGCGTAGGGAGTAGTTTTGCGATCGCGACGGAAATCCCGCTCAAAAAAAAATTTATGGGAGGGATGGGGTCCCGCCTTGATTTTGAAAATCCCGCCCAAAAAATTTTTAGAGAAGGAATTCCCTCCCAGTTTCAATTCCTTAGTGCGAACACAGTGTTGGGCCCTTTACTGATCGCCGTGGTGCCCCTCAGTTAATGTCCAATGAAAGACCGACAGCCAATTTGCTGATTTTGTTTGCACAGCCCCTTTTCAAGCTTATTTCGAGCCCTGCCAGTACAACTAGCCTACGATTACTGTAGATTCTAGGCCTAGGCCTACCACAGTCATAGTTCATAGGCTACCTTAGGTACTAATTTAGAAACAGTGCCCGGAAGTGATGTATCATTAACTTCAACGTAAAACTTATCCTCTAAATTAAAATATCAGTGCCAAAGTCAACTTCCAAAAGAACGACGAAAAGGTGTGGAAAGAAAGGTGACAGTGAGATTCGAACACGGAACATTTCAAGAACTCGAACGCGGTATAGCTTTATTGTATTGCGCACCTATGCCCTAACCTGTTGCGCTGCGAGCAGAGCTGCTGGCAAGCGATTTTAAATATTATAAGTACACACTAACTCCATTGCATATATATAATATATACAATACGTATATAGACTATATCTCTACGTTTACATAGGCCTACATCCATACGGTATAACCCTAACGTTATCTCTATGTGTATCACATATAACCCAATACCTATCCGTATGCGTGCCCCGTACCCTAACCTTATTTCTACGCATACCATGTGCATAACCCTATCCCTATCCATATGCCCACCACGTATGCTGTAACCCTATCCCTATGCGTACCAGGTTACAGTACGTCACTTCCGGGCACTGATTCTAAATTAGAGCCCTACCTTACCTTAGGAACCTCAGTGGACGCAGGTCTGTTGACCTCTCTGTCCGCATCTTCTTGATCTCCACCATCAGTGACTGTAACAGTGATCAAAATCTGTGGCTGACTGCCATACACTACTGTACAAAACTTGCCCAAAATCCCAGGGTGCATTCCATGCACTCCAATGTGAAGATCTTCGGCATGGAGTTGGCATTTTCCTTATGTTTTCTATTGTTTTTTTCGGCGTAACTTCAGCGTGGGCCTGACATGGAATTCACTGTGGCCAAAGTCTGCCTTTTAGTTAGGCCTATACAATATCTCATGGCCAGCCCAGAATCTATCCAAAGCCTTCTCAATCTGAAAAACGGTGGCTGAAATTACACTCTCAGGGAGGCCATTCCAAACATCAACAACTCTACTGACAAAACTAAATTTTCTTATGTTGAGTCTACAAAACTGAGTAACTTCCGACTATGTCCACGGGTACAGTATGTGTGATTGTACTAAACTTGAACAAACCTTCAGTTACATTTCTATCATTACTGTAGGGCCCCCGATTTTCCGCTTCACAAAATGTTAAATTCCGTTTTCCACTTTTCATTTTCCGTTTTTTTCCGTTTCAACTTTCCCTTTTCCGTAGATTTCCGTTTCAGATATAAATGGCAATTATAAGTTTCCGTGATCTTCGGTTAAATTCATTTCCTCTTGCAAGTGTCCCGCATGCAAACCTACAAGTTACAAACCTGGTTTATAGTTATTGTGCGACCGATCATCTGTCAGATAAATCGGGATAGCATGGGTAAAATTTTATCACTCAAAGGATTACCACCACCGATTTTGGAAAACTGGAAACGGGGTGAAAATACACTTCTGGTTTCTGCAAATAACTGAATAATTCCCCCAAACACACATTTCTTTAAGTTCCTGCACAAAATATCAGCACTGATACTCACAAGATTTGCAAAATTTAAAGCTCTCCAAATGATAACGATCATCCAATTGTTGCGTCAAAGTTCACACAGTATTACCTAAGAGGTGTGCATGTCACGGACAATCAATGCCGTACATCTGTATAGTCTACAAACCATACTACAGGGCGACATGCAATGACATTGCTACGTTTTTCCAAGTTCCAGTGCTAAATCATATATCATTTTTACACACGTGGCTCCTTATCCTGCATAAATTATTCCACTTCCCACATTCCTATTCGTTAAATTTTTAATTGTCATAATAACACGTGAGGCGTACACGTAAATTGCCAAAACAAGTGCGTCATAACTTCCCAAGAAAGTTTCTGGCGAAGTTGAAGTTCACCTCCGTAGTACACCGAGTACGGTGTGCTATACATAATGCAAGGACAGTGTATTGCCTGTGCTGTTACATAGAGTGTTGGTCATGAATGAACTAAGGGAAGCGGCCCCGTGTAAATTCATGCACCCC
The DNA here is from genome assembly GCA_029531755.1 of Holothuria leucospilota. Taxonomy (NCBI): domain Eukaryota; kingdom Metazoa; phylum Echinodermata; class Holothuroidea; order Aspidochirotida; family Holothuriidae; genus Holothuria; species Holothuria leucospilota. The sequence goes on from CM055971.1 coordinate 43,114,290, forward strand.
CACCGACAATTATCCAGGGAGTTGCAACAGTTTTTCGATTACGGGAATATATCGGGTTTGCGTTTCATTTGGAGAATCTTTTTAAACTGGACGTACAGTAAGTTTTGAGCAAGACAGTTTACAAAAAATATATTCATATCGATAGGGCCCCATGAGATGCATACAGTACACCAAGTAAATTCAGTGGAAATTTTAGTGGCCTTGAAGTGCTAAGATACTGTAACGTTAGTTACGTATTTTGCAGAGAACTGAGCGGATAGGCTACTAATACTATGTAGCACTACTAATTTAGTACAGTTCAGTACAAAACACGATACACGGAATCTTCCGACGTGATCGGTGAATGAAAACTAACAGTTAGGCATAATAGTTTCTCGTCACATAAAATGTGGGAGCCTTTATACCTATTTTCTGTTCTCGAGTCAGATATGTACGTCAGAAGTGTAAAACTCCTCAAGTGCCCATGATTTGTGGAGAATAAATTTGTCTATGCTTCGTTAAAAATGCAAAAAATCTTGTTCTGTGTTTACTTTTTTGTGGACGCGACATGAAATCGCAAATTCCGTAATTTTCCATAAAAAATCGTCAATTCCGTTTTTTTCCGTGATCGCGGAAAATCGGGGGCCCTATATCATACACACCTGAAACAATTTTAAAAACCTCAATCATCTGCGATGCTTTAGAGTTGGCAGCTTAAGTTTCTTTTACCTTTCTGTGTAAGTTAAACCCTTTAAGGATGGAACCAACCTAGGTGCTCTCCTCTGAACATTTTCAATAGCATCAATGTCACGTTGAAATGGAAGAACTTGTTAACGTTAAAGCAGTGCACTGATCTGGAGTTAACTAGGGCCTACCCCAGAGTTTGAATGAGAAAAAAAAGTTACATGCACCTGTGCATGTAACTTTAAAATTTTACCTGCACAAATGAATTCTTACATGCACCATTGAAGTATGACAATGAAAGATTAAAAAACTCAGACCTAACATTACCCCTGTTTCTTCCATTTTTATGACAGCCTTGGCCTAAGTAGGAACAATCAGTGAGATGATGCATGCCACCTAGCAATGGCTATGCATGCACGTTGATGCCATCATTACATCTAGGGCCCCCGAAAAAAAGAAAAGAAAAAAACGTATCTTTGACAATTCTCCGCGAAATTTAGCAAAAAAATATCCAGCTCAAAATACATGTAACTTTGTGATAGAAAAGAGGAGCCATTATTCTCCAAAACCATATCAAATGAATGTCTGCATTTATGAAATTGATACACAGACAAATTTTTACCATTATAATGATGGCAACTCACCCCTTAAATTATCGAGATTCTTAAAAAAAAATGATCCAAAAAGGAGAAGCAACTTATTGAAAATCGTCAAAATTTTATTGGTATAGGCTGCAATTTGCCTATGCAATAGTGTGTAAGCATAGGTTGCTCATTCACAGTAGGCTTCAAATGAAAAATTCCGGAATTTGGCTACGCTTGAAACAGCATTTTAAAAGTTAAAAACAGAATTTTGTGATTTTTCCAGCGGATAATCTGTGGCTCTATCTTTAATACATTTCTCTTTAAACTACCATTAGGCCTAGGCCTACAGGTAAGCAATTCAAAGTTTCATGCACTGACAAAAAGTTACATGCATTGGTGCACGTGTGCATGTGTTATTTCGAACCCTGGCCTACCCACTCAGGCAGATTATTCCACTCATTGACAACTCTATGTATGAGAGAAGCTGAACTTCCTAATGTCAAGCCTTGCAAAACACTTTACTAGGCTAGCTTCTAATAAAATGGCCAAAATTGCAAAACCTGAGATAGGCCTAGGCCTAAGTCTCACTCCCCCTCAAGGTCAGAGATGTGTGATTTTCCACCTCCAACAGTTTTGTTCAACATTGACCACAGAACAGGGTACATTGTGTGCAGTGATGTTCCTTAATTTTAGCGATTGAGACTGGTTGTCTAACTCCAAAGGACAACCAACTCAGGCCTGCAGTATAAACTGTTATGCCTGGCCTAGACTACAAAAATTTGGTTATCCTCCTGAATACTTAATAGGCTAGCCCCTTAGGTTTAACTTAAGAAATGAAATGTTGGGTTTTTGTGTTAGCATAATTTATTTCATACAATCTCAGTAATGCCATATAATTACAAACTTAGCAGGGAATAATTTCAGAATTTGCATAGCAATTTTGAGGTTTCTAGGCTTCCCTAAAACAAAATCATTAAGAACCCTAATGTTATGTACAAAATCTGCACACAATTCTCCATTTATGTAGCAATCTGTCCATCTTGTATAGCAAAATGTGATACTATACTGGGTAAATTATTCCCTGCTTAGGCCTAGGCCTAACTTTGAACACTAAAATTACAGGCTGTCTACGTAAAGCCCAGTCACTGAACATGACCATACTGTATAGGCCTAATCTGCTCCTTGCAGTCACTCCTTACTATGGTCACTGTCCCGTATATCAAATTTTAACCATTTAAGCCCAGTCAACAAAATGGTCTCTAAGATGCAATAAAATGATTCATTTGACAATTTCACTGGCACACAATGCTTCTGATCCTTCTTAAATACTAAATTTACTGTCTTATGTGTTTAAAAGATGAATTTCATGGCAAACAAAGGTAAAATGCCCCAAACTTGTTACTGTGAACTTCAAAGTTTTCCCTCTTGCCTAACTGTGATATCTGCACCTGGCCAGAAAAAGCAGACTGTTGACAAGAGACAACAAAAGTGCAATAGCCTGCACAATTGCAGGCTACTGTACTGCTGACTTGGTTTTCTTTTACGTATTATACACAGCAATGAACCTTAATTGTGCTTTTGTTGATACAATGACACTGCGAAGCACACTGTGTCTGCTACTGCTCTGCAATAAGACAAACAGTGCTCAGAATCCTACAGTATGCAAAATTTAAGGGTCCCTAGATGTAGGCAATTTCTTGCTGTAATGCTTGACTTCTGAACCAAAACAAGTGCTTTTCAGCTGACTTATCAGAGGATTCTGAAAGAACTGTCCATTTACTTAATGTTACAAGCAGGATTGTTGAGCTAAAATTTTTTTTGGAAAACTTTTGGAAAGATCCTTGAGTATTAGATAAATGTGGTGCTAGAGATCATCTGTATACAGTATGGTGAGAAAAGGTAACTTTTTGAGGATGTGAGAGACGCTGACCTCTGTGGAGGTCGGCAAATGAGATGGAATTGTGTGTTTGCAGGGCAAGCGCCCAGAAATGGGGCGTATAGTGTAGGAACGTAATGCTGGGACCTGTTTAAGGGCTAGTTACAGCCTAAAAATAGAACCAATAATTTACAGGCCCTGGATTTCAAATTTCATGGGACCTTGGGAACCAATGTTTGTGGTGCATACTGTACTGTATTATACTGTATATAACTGACCTTGGCAAAGAAGGCTAGAGACTTTTAAATAATTCACTAAAGAACTAGCCTAATAATTTAGTGAAGGCCCTGCAGCCTTAAAGTGGTTTGATGATCAGTCTTATATGTTAAATCCTTCATACTTCACTATAGCATGATAAAGTTATGACAGTTGAAGTTGAATAAAGTTTAACGCTGAGCTATGTCTGTGATTTGGCCTGGAAGATTTTCGGGGTGGATTTTGCAAGTGAAGTTCTTCTCTAAGGAGGTTCAGTAGCATGGTAAAGGTCAGGAAATTTCTGAGGTATTGATGGTGTGTCCCTACATATTCAGTTCAAGGTGTTTCGAAATGAAAGGACACAAACTAATATTTACAAGTTCACATAGTTCCTTGACTTCTCCGTTAGGTATAAAGATGGTCAATGAAGTTACAGTATGTACAAGTGAAAAGATGAAATATCAGTATTACAAAAACTTCTTTACCATCTGCATGTATATGTTCATATATTTTGGTATTCACCCATATTAGTATTCTGCTAGCTGTGAGACTACAATATGAGTGTTGTGTCACCTAACTACCTAACCTAAACAACATCTTTTTGTGACAATTTTCTTCTGTGTTACATGGACAGGAAAAAAGATTTGAATTTAAATCTATGTGTTTGTTTAGTGTACATTAAAAAAGGAATTGTTCATTTGGGGGAAAACAAAATTGGCATGCTTGTTCAACTCATTTCTTTTTTATTGTCTTTCAGAGGAAATAAAGACAGACAACATTAGTGATAGGTAAGAACCTATTTCTGGTCACTTTTGTAATGTTATTATTTACTGTGATAGCTCACATTCTAATTGAAAATGCTTTATGTATATGCTGGGTTGGAAAATTCTTTTCATTTCCCAGGAAGCCAAGTGAATTTCCCTGCTTTCATGGACAAAAAAACCCAAATTTATGTCCAAATAAATAGGATTCTTGGTACAGAGCTTCAGATTTTCCCCACCCATGACTACACTTTACTGTAGGTGTCTTTCAAGAATCAAACTAAGTGCAGGCACCAGCAGTATCGGACATTGGACCATACTGTACAGTAGAGTTCCAGTGGCCTGGAAAAGTCTTGTGACTTCTTAACACCTTTTTTCTTATGTGTGGATTGTGCCAAGTGGTTTTTATTACAGGCAGATCTCTTAATCCAAATTTTGGTCAGTTTTAAGTTGCACCAGTTTTATGTAAATCATAATGTGCATGACTATATTATCTTCTCATCCTTTGAAAAACTTGTATCCTTCAAAAATGGGTATCCATACAGTAACTTCAAGAATAGCTTTGTTACATAGGTATTGTACAGTAGCAAGTAATACTGTCAAGCATGAGTGGAAAAAATTGGGAAGCTGGGTGGCTCCTTTCCAGAAAATTTTGGTTTGGCAGTTGGAGGGAGATTTATGTTTTTGCACTTAACACTACTAAAAGAAGTGTGGAGAGGTTGACTTTCTTTCTGGGAAAATTTATTTTTTCTCCAGACCTGCTGAATGTTAGGCATTTTGGGGCTTTGCAAACTTTTATTCCAAGGTTACCAAAATTTACTGTTTGGCATATATATGAAAGCATTTGATTGTACAGTCCTGTAATACTGTAGTCTTAAGGTAATTTGTAAAACAAAAATGTATTAGACCTGTATTTCAGTGTGTGCAATAGGAGATAAACTCTTCTTTTTACTCTTGGGGGAAACAGGTCTGCAGTTCATTGGGACCTTGATAAGATTTTTTATCCTTCCTGAGCCATTTCCTACTAATCTAAAATAATATCTGAAGGGCAGAAGAAGCTGTGATTAGTTTGGTGAGGTTTTGTGTGCACTGAGTTTGTGATATGTTTGGACAGTTTAGTTGTTTACATGTTTTAGGCTTTGACTGATGTATTTGAGCTTTTGTATGTAATTTCATTATTCATTATACTTTTGCATTAATTCCCATTTCTACTAAATGGTCTTTCCTAGTTCTGGGACATCAGCAGCACTACCATTGCCAAAGACCAAAGTAAACTTCATCGCAGCAGACAAGTATTTTCTGCCATTTGAGTTGGCCTGTCAGTCCAAGTCACCTCGTATTGTTAATACTGCCCTTGATTGCTTACAGGTATGTGATGGTTTGTATTGTACATCTATTCCCCTGAAGGTGCTCTCCCAGCCCTCGAAAATAGCCTCGGCATTCGGCAATGCCGAGGTAAATGCCGAGATAAATTGACTTGACTTCGGCAAAAATTTTGCCGAGGCGATAGATTGCAGGACACGCGTACGGGGACTTACCGGTTACGAAAGCTGCACACTAGGGCTACACGGCTCGAAATGCAGCTTCGAGTAGCGACTTGAAAAGAAATCGTTTTCTGATAAAATTTCCAACACGATCGTAACATGAGCAAATATATTCAGTATTATTGCTTTATATACAAAACATAGTTGCAATTTTTCAAGTTTTAATGGAAAATCTTGATTTAAAAAGTTCGTTATGATGGGTATTTACTGTATGTACAAAACTCACTGTCTGCTGTCAAGAAAGTGATCACAGTACACACATGAGTATGACACGGCAGAGTGTGACCTTTAGATTTCAGAACCAGCCGTTTTATCTTTTTTAAAGTGGGAAAAATTCCCAAAGCGGCTGTATTGGTTTTATCAATGGAATTCCGGAGCTCAAACAAACAAATTACGTTAACCTACTGTGGTAGAAGTTTGTAAACAAGTAGAATCGGACAGTTACCTAATGCCGAGGTAAAGTGTATTTTTGCCGAAGTAAATCCTTTTTACTTCAGCAATTTTTTTGCCGTAGCCAATATCTTATTTGGAAGGGCTGCTCTCCTAGGGGACTCAATTCTTGATGAAAGGTCTTGTAGCTACAGTCACTCCGCCTTCTTTGAAGTCATGACTCTCGTGGAATATTTGATATTGTCAAATATACTCAAAAGTCAGATTTCTTTGTTCTCAATGATTTGCATATATGGTCCTTTGCAAGATCTTATAAAGTATTCTTAAAAACCCTGTGCTCTTTCCCCCACACCTTACTAGGTATGCCCCACAGTTGAAAGGTTTGAATCTTTGATATTAGCACCTCAGCCATAGAAGAGACTGTAGGCCTAATACTCATAGCACTCGGAACCTGTAGGCTAGTAGGGTGGCACTTAACAAAGTAAGTTACACATTTGGCATGCCTGATGCCATTGGAAAGAATGAGAGTTGAATTTGCTGCTCCATTTTGTGAGTCTGTTCGGCTGCAAGTACTAGATCCCAAAATTTGAAGTCAGTCCAACATACCATACAGGTACTTTCTTTTGAAATCTAGCATAAAAGTTTGGTACATATTTCAGTACTTTATGCCTCTTCAGGCATCTCACCTGTATATAGGGTAGGATGACTCATTGGTTCTGATGGGCCTGGGCCCAGGACCATGAAGTAGGAAGTTCAGAAAAGTAAACTTACGTTCAAAGAGAATACTGTATATATGCCATGGTCTTCATGTTCCCATCACCAGTTTATGTACATTTCAAAGCTCACAACCCTTACCATCATCCATCCTCCTCATGTTTTCATGTGAAATTGTGGGTTCGTCTGTTTATTGCACATAATATGCCCTTTTAAGATAAAAACGTTTGTAAACTTTTATTTTTAACAAATTTGTACAAAGTTCAGAGCTTATGGAGCATTCTCATGGGGTTGAGGTGGGTCCTAACCTCCACATTCCAGTGGAGCTCTTTGGGCCCCTGCACTTAATTTTGTTTGTCCTTCTACTCACCCGCTTATCATTTACATCACTCTCGCATCACAACTTAAAAAAATATTATTCTGTTAGGCTTAATATTGCCCCGTAAATAGTTTCAAGATTGTACAGTAACTACAGTATGCATCTTCTCATTTTCACATATGATTCCAGCACTGCATTCCATGACTAAGTTCACATTTTAAAATACAGTAATCAATGGTTTGGGGAACTTTAAATACTCATAGAAATACTTGTCATCAAGTTTCATGTGACATAGTCTCAACTGCCTTTGTGCTTGGTGCTCAGCATAAGCAATGGAGTAGGGAAAACAAGCCAGTGAGCCACAACTGGAAAAAAGGTCGTGGTCATCTCGACTTGAACCAATTGGTTGGAAACTGGGAAGTAAAACATCATCTAACTAACTAACTCATTGATGTCTTTTATTATTGTGGTAGAAATTAATTGCGTATGGTCACCTGACTGGAGATGGCCCTGACAGCACAACCCCTGGAAAGAGATTGATTGACAGGATCATAGAAACGATATGTGGCTGTTTTATAGGAACACAGACTGATGAAGGGGTTCAACTTCAGATTATAAAGGTAGGAATTTGCTCAAGTGAATTATAAAGCACCGCAGAACGCACAAGATTAGGGCTACAACCCCGATTGGATAAATCGTACAGAACTCTGTAAAATGGGTACTAGGGATGCTATGTAAGCGAAAGGATAAGTGTTACTTTTCTTGTCTTTAAACCTTTGATCTTTTCATGTGAAAATGAAAAGAAAGGGATTGGGGATGTGTCCTATCAACTGAAATGGGGAAGTCAAACACCTTTTTGTATCTTTTGACTGAAGACCTGAAGTTGATTTCCTTTTTCTTTGACTTTCATTGCATGTATTAGGGTGGTTTCACTTTACAACAACTGATATCGCTTTGATTCCATCCTTATTAGGGTGCAGGCCTGCTGTAAAAAGCCACAATAAAGTAATTGTTTAATGGCCAAGCAACACTTGTTTGTAAGAAATGATCAAACACGAGAAAGGTTATAGGAAACATTCAAACATTCTAGATTTGAAAGGAACATCTCTGTGTGTGAACAAACACAATAAGACTGTCAGATCGTGAGGTGTAATCGAAAAATCGCACAGTCATTAATAAAAAATACTCCCTCTATTGGCTCAAACTAGCTCCCTGTCCTTAAAAGATTTCAATGAACATTTAGCTTCTGTTGTAGCTTTACTGTGTGAATACTACTGTTGATTTACTATTTGAAGACTATCCTCTGGGTTTCTCCCCTGGTAGGCATTACTGACGGCAGTAACATCGCCAACATGCGACATTCACGAAGGCACGCTTCTTCATGTGGTGCGGACATGTTTCAACATCTACTTAGCCAGCAAGAACCTTGTCAACCAGACCACAGCAAAGGCTACCCTCACACAGATGCTCAATGTAATCTTTACGAGGATGGAGTCACAGGCGGTAGGTGTATAAAATGGACAGAAAGATATTTTTTGTCTGGTGTGAGTTTACCATTATCAGTTGGTTAGTGAAAGACGAGTTAGAATTAGATAGGTCAGCATTTCTCAACCATTGGGCCATGGAGCACTGTCTGGTGGGCTGCAAAGTTGGTGACAAAAAAAAAAGAATGTGTAAAAGTCTGTATTTCTATCATTATTTTGTAATGTAGCTAACCTTATTTGACATAGATTGAATTACCATTGAAACTTGTCTTGAATGGTAAAGTTCAATAAGTTATAAATATATGGAAGTTGCTTTCATTTCCCAGTTAATAGCTAAGGTTGTTATTGGTATATTTCAGCAATAAAAATTGGGCTTCGAGGTTAGGTAAGGTTGAGAAACCATGAGATGGGTATGTGATTGTGTGTAATGTACAGGGATAGGTTGACAAGAGAGACAGTGTGTGTTGTTCCTATAATCTTGGAGTGGTTGTGGGTGGTTCAGGGGCAAGGGCTTAGAGTCGAATGGCTGTTTGGTTGTGATCTGATTAGCATACAGGTGCCAGGTCAAAAGTTATGGGAGCTACCAAATTTCAGGGTTTTTGGATGAAACTAGGTTTTCACTGCCAGTGGTGTTCTTTTTATCCCTGTGACAATACAAAGTTCATATCAAGACTTGGGTAAATTATGCAGTTTTGCTGTCAGGAAATAAAAGAAAACGATTGAGATAGAACAAGTGGTAAATTCATTTGAGAGGTTAATGAGTTCTCTTCAAGTTTGATGTAGCAATTGTTTGAATTGGCCTTTGAGATTGCTTTCTTTTGATGCAGCTAAAGTGGAGGTCCCTTCTCATATTTCCTTAACAGGCATTGGAAGCCAGGGAGAAAGCCAAAGAAGAAGAAGCTAGCAGAGTGGAAAATCAATCCCAGAATGGAGAAGGTATGGATACCAGTTGGTGTTAGCAGCTAGGGTTGAAATCATGGTTTAGTAGGAACAGTGGTACTTGGTGTCACTGTCAGTGCAGAAAATAGTCCTATCAGCGATTAGAGATCAATTGCCGGTCAACTGATCGTTTAGTGAAAGACTACTTTTGATTAATCTCATGTTTCAAATCTACTACGATATATGCGATCAATCACCGCACTGCATCAGTAAGTCAATTTGCACCTCAAAACAACTACACATTTGACAGTATCAGTAAAATCCCTGGTGTGACCACCCAATATTTATGATCATTTACAGCATGATAATCCACTAGTAAGATGAGCCATTCAAAAGATTTGGCTGCAAAATAAACTGTAAACAAAAATACATGGCCACAAACATCAACTTAATTGCCGTGCAGCAACATGATACATCAAAAGTTACGTACACGACAAGCACGCCTACATTTAGGCTAGATAAACTTGCAAAACAAAGAGGAATAAACAGTTTACCTGCACTTTTAACGGCAAGATATACCCTCTGAAATGAAATAAGCAGGTGCAAAATGTTGGCCCTGTCTTGACTAAAATCGTCCTTCATTCAAGTGGGGCAGGTTTCTCCAACATAAAAAAATGGTTGGAGATTAAGGAAGAAAAATTAAAAAGACAGAAATCCACTTGTTGGTTCAGGATATGTGATTGTAGGAGCTTCCGTACGGACGTATTTACATTTGGATCCCGTGCATAGGCCTATAGTTTGCCATTTATTTTTCATTCATGTGCATAAAAGTTAGCAAAGGTGACACTTGTGCAGCATAGGTTAGGGTATATACTGCAACTGTGCAATGTTCCTTTCCATTATACTACAGTTTTGTGATTTCGACCTTCGTGCGTAAACTGGCCTGTCTACAACATGTCCCTACATGCACTGTACTATACAGTGTGGGCTATACTTTGCCGTATCTTGTATGGGGTGAACTTAGTTGCAAAAAGAAAGACGGGTAGGCTTAGGTGTTGTGAGATACCGTATTGCATCCCCTGTGATTGTGCTGTCACGGTCAGTCACATTCTCGTTGACTGTTATGAATACTCCCATATTCGTCAGAAGTACTACACTGTACCAAACCTGAAGACATTATTTGAGCACACAGACCCTTCTCTCATTCTGGGCTTTCTGAAGGAAAGTGGCCTGTATAGAAATTTTTGACATGACTCCCGCATTTGCATTTACCTAGACTTTTTTGTTGAACTCTACCCCATCTTTACTTTTTTCAGTTGAATTTTAACTCCCCGGTCTAGTTGACACTATATAACACATAAGTGTTGGTGTGTCGTTACTAAGTTAGGTGTTGTAAATTTTTACTGCCGTAGACACGGAGAAACGTGTGTGTATTGTGGAGATTTTTCAGAAGACTTAAAAGAAACAAACAAGGGAGACTGAAACACATCCTTAAGGTATTTTTGTGCAAGGCTGTGGTAATGATCAAGAAAAACATTAGGGCCTAGAAAGAGCTACAGTATATAGACAATCATTGCTAGTAACGGATAGCCCATAGCCTAGGCTTACAATACTGCAGCAGGCAGCACAAAACTGGAGCTAGGATTAAAGTTAGTACAGTCTGACTTACTTACCTGCAATTTTAACGATGGCTGTATTTGTAACTACTTTGACATTTTAATATGAACACAATTATAAACTCAGGTTGTACCAAGCTGTCTTTGTAAGCGTGGATGAATTTTTTATATGTACTACAGACTTCTGAATTTGTAGATTGTGATTAAAACTGTAGGCCTAGTATTTGTGATGGCATTAAAGTTAGGCTGCTAAAGATTACACAGAATGACTGTGCAATTCTGGGGAATTTCTGTATGGGAATACAAGTGGGATTAATGAAAGAAATATACAATTAAATGATTAACTCATTAATCGCAAATTGACAGCCCTATCGGGGAATATAAACATAATTCATTTAAGGGGTTCATATTTAGCAGAAACATGCTTTATTTTGACTCTTAAGGACTATGCGATTCCACCTCAGAAGATGTTCTAGATATGATATAAGGGTTTACCAGGTTCTGGGGATGAAATCGTGGGTTTTGTGGGAACAGAAGGGCTGGAAGTCACTTCCATGAGATACTGCAGAATTAAAGGTTCCTCCTCCCTGGACTATTCCCACCTGCACAATTCCCCTGGACAACCCCAGGCCAATTTGTCCCCAGACGATTCTTAAGCTGGATAATTCCCACCCAGGTCAGTTCCAAATTTTATGGAGATATAAGTTGTCTGAGGGGTGAACAGTGTTCTCCACCAGCTGTTTTATTAGGGTGCTGCAGCTGGACAAAATTTGCAGAGGGTACCCAGCACCTGGACAAAAAATGTACCACTCGGACAAAAATTTAGCCACCGGGATAGAAATTACAATTCAAAACCTTAGAACAGAGCAGACAGCAATAATTTTGTGTGAACACTGAGTAATGATGACCAGAAATGTATGTAGTCATTAAAGAAGACAATAATTAAAGTTATCATCTATTTTAGCAAACATTTTTCAAAGAGAGTACCCCCTCTCTTTATAGACAGCAATCACTATTAACCTGTAACCTTTGGAGCACCCAGAAAAAAAATTAAATCAGTGGAGATCACTGGGTAAAGGTCATGGGTGGGAATAGTCCGAGATGGGAAGTGTCTGGAGGAAATTTTTGGGGTAGGGATTGAAGGGGGGGGGGGCATTGTGAGGTCACAGAATTCAGTGATTTACTTTTAGGGGATGATATCATGGCTATGTGGGAACAGTCAGGCTTGGCGTCACTGCTACGAGATACAGCAGAATTTAATGCTTACCTTTTTGATGGCAAGAAATCATGATCCTTTGGGAACATTGGTGCTCGAGGTCATCCCCACTCATTGCAGGGATTTTAATGCTTAACCATTTTCAGGGATTGAAATTATGGTTTTGTGGTGCTTTAGGTTACTGCTATGGCTGCAGGTGATTTTATTGCTTCAGTGTTTTCCCATGTTATACAGTGTAGACTTGGACTGTTTATTGGAGATTTTTTGACAAAAACTGAGTTTAAAATGAAGTTAAATGTCATAGGTTTAACATTGTAAAGCTTCCTTTAGTGTACGAGTTACTGCTGATATAGTTTGATGTTCATGTTAAAGTTATCATGATGGTTGATAATTACGTGTAATGTTTTTGAAGAATGGGGAAAAAGCACTTCATAATAGAATGCATAGTAATCTAATATTTGATGTAATATGTGCTCATGCTTATGCTGGTGGGTGATGCTCTGAATGGCATGAAGTGTTGGTTGGCCATCCCAAGTACTGGTACAGTGAGATTGGGTCAGCTGATGACACATCCATTACCTTGGTATTAAGGTCAATTGCATAAAACTAAAATTATAATGATTGTGAAAGAATTTGTGCAAATGTTTCAGAATTGTAAGCAATCAAAATTTCCAACCTTTGTTTTCAGGACTAAGCCAGATAGCAGAGAATGATGCGGAAGGAAAGGAACAAGATGACGAACTTCCAGAAAGCCAAAGGTCACAGGTCACACCAGATGAGGAAACTGAAAACACAACACCAAATGGGGATGTGTCATTAGGTATTACAGCATAATACTACTTTTATACGTATTTAAAAAGCAGGGTTTGCACAGTCATGAAAAACCTGGAAAAGTCATGAAAATTTGGGAAATTATTTCAAGGCATGGAAAAAGTCTTGAAATTCAGGGAAATTGTTTGAAGTCCTGGTAAAATCATGGAGATTTTCACAAAATGACATAGTTCCATACTCACTCATAGTATCAAAGTGAACTTTCACTGGTAATATCAAAATTTATTCTCTTCACCTCAAATTTGATACTGCCTGCTTGCCGAAAATTTGCTGAAAAAGGTCACAGAAATTCTTTACTCGGTTCTGGGAAAGTCATGGCAGAGTCATGAAAATTATTCCCCAAGAAGTGCAGGAGCCCTGAAAAAAGTAAGAGCATTAGTGGGGATGGTATTTTCCCTTATATTGATATCATCATTAACTGGTAAGTGGATTGCAATGAATCATGTTAATGATGATTGAAGTTTGATTTTCCTAGCTTTGTGGGATATACAAGGAAAATTCCTTTATTAATTCTACCTCATTTAGCAGCAAAAATAGTAAAACAGGAATGGACAAATTAGATATGGCAAGGTAGTTTGCTTGGTACAGCTATTAGCAGGTGTAGAGTTGCTAGTCTACAGTTCATCAGACAGCTATCTCAGATTCGTAAGTCTCGTGTTCATGGACTTGTCATTTGGTTATGTGTATTACAGAGTCCAGTATTTGTACTGACTTTTTGTAAGAGGTATCCACAAGAACTTGTGCAAGTCAGTAAATGTACCAACATTTATAAAAGGTATTCATCAAGAATTGTGTTTGTCAGTTTTTGTGCTGACTTTTTGTAAGGGTTACTCAGAAAAAGTTGGGTTTCGTAAGAAGTATTAACAAAGAGTTATGTAAGTCAGTGTGTGTACTGACTTTTCGTAAGAGGTATTCACAAAGTCTGCATGTGCTGTTCATAAAGATATGCATTGAAGCTTCTATAAGTGCACTGAACGTATTGTTTGGGTTGCATCTGGCTCTGTTACCTCATATTTGTTATTGATGTAATGATGTGCTCGTGGCCTCTTAGCTGGTATTATCATTATGTGTTGCTACCACGTCTGTACTTACAACCGCTCAAAATTTGAGTAATGTTAAGTGCAGTACTGCTGCCCTTTCCCTTTTGTGAATAATGATTAACCCTTTTGCAGCCATCCCAATTTTTCCTATTGTGTACTGTACAGCCAGCTAACTAAAAACAGTTCTTGACATTTCTGGTGATCTATTTAAAATCTAACGTAACTTTTTACCTAAACAGAACTTAAAGTTCATCTGAACATGAAAGTTGTAGAATGTACATTTCTCTATCAGTTGCCATTGATTAAAATGCAATTTCATGGTGAACAAATTCAAAATGGCCTCCAATTACCTAGACGTGTGCAACTGGTCCCTGTACTGATGCATGATCTTCTTCCACCATGAGATTGCAAATTTTGCTATGGAAAAGCATCCTTACTATTGACAGAACCCTAATCACCATCCAATATGTTGGGGGAAATTATCAAATATCATATGACTCAATTTCACAGTATTTTCTTTTGGGGCTAGCTTCAAAGCTTCCTACGCTGATTAAAAAATATGCATTGCTTAGTCTGACTTACTCTAGGAGGCTGCCATTTTGTTTGCTTTGTATATCCTCACTCATTCAAGTTATGACAAAAGTTCCAATAGCTCCATCCTTAAAAATTACGTGTAGAAGCAATTCAGAAAATAACACCAGCTTTTAGGTATGTGTATAGCAAGTTTGGTTAATTCGAGCATGGTGGGTTGGATACGTAATGGTATGTTTGTGGCTGTTAACGATACATTAACCTGATAGGTAATATTTAGTATCTGGCTGCGGAAGGGTTAAACCAGGTAAGCAACTTGAGTTAGACTTACACAACTTTGTGGGGACAAGTTTAAGATGACAGAAAGCTTGAAGGACAATTTGCTCTCTAGCAATTAAAACAGCACTTCAAGATTCAAGAATAAATTTTTATCGTAGAAAATGGTGACATTTGTGGTATTATTATTCTGAGAATTTTATATTGATGTTTATTTTCTTGCCATGTGGGGGTATTTTAGTGCAGAAATGATAATGGTTGTGATGAATGTGATCAAAGGTATTGATACTCTCTCTCACTTGTTTATTTGTTAGGTAATGGTAGGGAAGAAATGGAAGAACCAGTGGAATCAATAGTTCAGAATGTCATTGATGAACTGCTGAATTCCATCACAGGCACAGAAGGTAACTTACTTAGTTTTGTTGCAAAACAGAACCATTGAAATGGCTGTAAAAGAGAATGTAGATGTATTATAGCCGGACACTGAAAACAGGGAAAGAAGATAGTGGAGTTTTATGCTAATCTGTTTTGTGCAGTGTGTATAAGAGAGCTAAGTCAGCTTAGTGACTGGTCTGTCCCATGCATGCATTTGGTGTCATGGGAAAGATTTGTTTTGATGTCAAGGTAGACCAAGTGGTAGGAAAGCTGAAGTGCCCAAAGAAGTACGTGTATTTTACAAGCAGGATTTTCAAATTCATTTGCTTGTTTTGTGAAACACATAGGTGCACAAACAGTTCTACCACTTTGCTGCCCCTTGTCCTCTTTGTTATCAGAAATGTGACAGGGTGTTTATAATTATATGCAGGTTTGGATTCAGAATAATAGAGAAAGATAAGTCCATAAATTGTACAAAATAGATGGCAGTAGAGTACATTAGCCTGTACCTCACAAAGTTGAGTCACTGGTAGTAAAATCAAGATGTTTTCAGAGTGTTAGAATCAGTGCTTTTTTGGGGTCGGCATCTTTTAGGTGGGTATGGGTTGCATGCAAGTATGCTAGATAACTGTATGTTGGGATATCTATATCACAGTTTTACTGCTTGAGAAGAGGCGAGGATGTCAGTAACTGTCAAGTTTGCCACATATTTGTATTACAACCGCTACAGCACACTTTTACCTCTGTAGAAAAGTTAAAACAACTGTCAGTTTTGCTTCATATAATATCATAACCTCTGGGGGAAAATTTTACCTCAGTGTTTCTCTTTTCTTCAATATTTAATTAACCAGTTGAACCAGTTGATAGTACAGTAACCATCAGGTCTCAGTCTGGTGCCACTACCCCAACCCTTTCCGTTGGGGAGGAGGAAGGTGATGATACCCCAGAGGGAGGGGAGCCTTTTTCTCATGTCCTACAGAAGGATGCTTTCCTGGTGTTCAGGTCTCTCTGTAAACTCTCTATGAAGCCTTTACCAGATGGACCTCCAGATCCAAAGTAAGTATCAAGGAAATGTGCAATGAAATCATTCCCAAGAAATAGATGTATAGTCAAAGCATGCATTGAAAGGGTTTAAAGTAAGCAAAGGTACTGGGGAGTTGCCTTTGGGCACCCTGCCATGATGCTTCTTTTAATTAGCCTACACTGAATACCATAATGACCTTGATGTACTCCTATATTATGTGTTGGGTGCCTTTATCTGGCTAAGTTTTTTCTTGATTCCCTTTTGCATTCCTTTGGTGTCGTGACATATATTTGTGAGCCTAAAGCCATTTGACCATGTTCATATTGAGTCATGTTTGGAGTCAAGTGGGTTGCATATATACTTGTATGGTCTAATTACTTCACAGCCTTGAAGTTCTGGAGCCTTGAACAAGGTTGTTCTGTGTATGGTAGGCTTCTGATCAAAGTCCAAAACTGCATTAGTCATTTATGAACAGTAGCAATATAAATAAAATTTGTGCCTGTTTGTTCGTCTGCCTATCAAGGGTGCTCATATAGTTTGGTGAGTGGAAACTGGGAATTTACATCTTTGTATCCATGATGAGTGAGATATTCTTCGGCAGCAGTGCCTTCCCAGCCCTCTCTCCCCACCCCTCCCCACCCAAAGATAGTCATTGAGTACCAGCAGGATCATATTTAGATGGGAAGTGGTTTTTTACCTGCTGTTTAAGGTCTGTTAGTTCAGCATTGTCCAGTACACTGTTGATATTGATAGTATAGTATATGCCTTTCTGCATCAGAGGTTCAACTGTTGTACTGCTCAAATATTTGAAATGTAACCCTTTATTTCAGGTTTTGACTGAATTTAAAAGTGTTGGTTTTACAGCACAGTGTAGTATGTCAGTAGGTAATTCACTGCTGGATACAGTCAAAGCCAAGTGTGGTGATAGTTTGTTAACCCTTGTTCTACACACTTTGATTGTTACCAACAGCCAAGTAGGTAATATTCTAGGGAATCTAGGCTTTGGAGAAGTCAGAGAAAGCCTTGAAGAAAAGTTTCCCCATTTGTCCACCAGCAAAAGAGGCAAGGAATTTGACCTAAAAAGAAAGTGGTCAATCTGCTTTAATTTGTCTCATGCCCAAACAGTGTATGTAGCACTTGATTATGTGTGCCAAACTAGAAACATTTAAACCATAGCCTTGACATTTGAAAATTCATCAGCAAGAGGAAAAGTGTTGGAAAGGACAAGTGTGACTTTCTTTTCAGTATGTGCTGAGAACCCCAAAATGATATCAGTATTTTGTTTCTACCATTGTTTTTATATTTTGCTTTTCTAGGTCTCATGAGCTACGATCCAAAATCCTTTCCCTTCAACTGCTGTTATCCATGCTTCAGAATGCAGGAACAGTTTTTCGTACAGGAGAGATGTTTATCAATGCCATTAAACAGTACCTGTGTGTCGCCCTCTCGAAGAACGGTGTCTCATCTGTGCCAGAAGTCTTTGAGCTTTCACTCGCCATCTTTCTAACCTTGCTAAGCTTGTTTAAAGTTCATCTCAAGATGCAAATTGAGGTGAGAGAAGATATTATTTTACTACGTATCTGCCAAGTAGACAGGAAATTAGATTTTGCTGTACCATGTAGTACCACAGATCAAGTCCACGGACATTTTTGCACAGATACGGAGGCTTTAAAGCGACTGTTGTTTTCGTCTTCCACAATTTACCGTCATTCTGTCCAACCATTTTGGGTCCAAGAAACTTTTTCCCTAGAGAAAATTCTCTTTGACCCATGACTGATGTCTAGAAAACCATAGTTTTAAACTCAGAAATTGTGCTTGATTATACAAAATATCTGTCTTTCACATGCAGTCACTGTTATGGTACACTTTCCTTCCCAGCATGCATTGTTGTGAGCTGCAAATATGATCTTATCATTTTTCTTGCAGGTATTCTTCAAAGAAATCTTCCTGAATATTTTGGAAACATCAACAAGTACATTTGAACAGAAGTGGATGGTAGTGCAAGCTCTTACGAGGATATGTGCTGGTAAAGTTTTTATTTTGCTGTACTAAAGCTCTGTATTGTATTTCAATTTGCTGCTTTAAAGGGAAATATTGTGTCTACTTATATTGTGCTTACTTTGCTTCAACATAGAGGAGACAGAAAATAGCTTTGCTCATAATTAAACCATTCAGTCTGATCATTAAACTCTAGCCTCTCATCCAAAAATGTTATGCATTACAAGAACAACGAATGTTGCGTCATTTGAAAATTTGAAAGTCTGGGTGAACAAACCATTTAAGAGCTTCTAAGTAGTAAAGTAATTTTTGTGAGAACCGAAAATCACCCAGCTATGTTGTTTTCAGTTGCTTACCATTCTATATCTGTGTATTGTAACTTTTATATGTGCCAAAAATTTCTGTAGTTCAAACACAATATTGCTCTTTAACTGGTCCTAACATTTAACACAGTAAAGGGTATCGAGGAAGGAGACTGTGAGCAGTTTTGTGGAGCCTTAGGATATGATCAGATGACAGTATCATAAAATGCTTTTCTCTTGGAATGAATACATGAACTTTTTTAGTAAGTAATTAAATAAAACTCTTGCTTGTCTTCGAACTATTTTGTAGTATAATGTGATGTTTTTGCCATGGAATTTGTAGACTCAAGTGATGTTGAGACAATAGTTTAAAAAAAGAAAAAAAATTAAAAAACATGTCTAATTTTTCTTTTACCTAGGACAGGGACTCAGTTTTGTAATTTTATGTGCTTTGTTGTAGGATTCTACATTGTCTCCTTGGCAACCTTGCTCTTTACCAAATTTTGTGATAAGTTTCATGTTGATGCTAGGTTTGTTTATGAGTTTTGAATTTTATTGGTTTCATTGGGTTATGAGTGTTGGTGGAGATGGCTGTATGTCCCCTCCCTCTCCTGCCCCCACACCTAGCCCCCCTGTGACTGAATAAACTACCTCCAGGGCTGTCCTACTTAGACCCTAAATAAATATATGAATTTCTACTTATGCTTACAGTAAACTTTATTTGATTTCTTCTGCAGATGCACAATGTGTTGTTGACATTTACCTGAACTATGACTGTGACTTGTCCAGTGCCAACATCTTTGAACGTCTGGTCAATGATCTTTCCAAAATAGCTCAAGGTCGTCAGCCCTTTGATCTGGGGGCTTCTCCTCAGCAAGAAAAAGCCATGAGGATCAAGGGTCTCCATTGTTTAGTGTCTATTCTAAAATGTATGGTAGAATGGAGCAAGGACCTCTATGTCAATCCAAACATACAGTCAAATCTCAGTGAGTTGTCAATTCCTTTTGAGTAGAGGAAAGTTTGTCAATTCTTTTTGAGTAGAGGAAAGTTTATTTAACAAATTAAATTACCCTCAGAGCAAGTAGAGTACATTTACCTTACTGTGTTCATTCATACATTATTTCAAATGGAGGAAAATGGAAGGGAGCCACTCGTTTGGTCCCTCTCAAAGTGACTGAACCTCCCTCCATGTCCTTATATATATGAAATTGAATTATGTACATCATCATGTTTGTAGTGCTCCAGTTTTTCTTTCTTGGGTGAGGGTGGGGAGGGGGAGGGGACAGGGGTGATGGAGACATTGTCTTCAAAATCCCTACCTTTTCCAAGTGTCCTGCAGTACATTGCCATGATTGCTCATGACCACCATTGTTACGAAAGCTAGGGTTTGTTCTCGGCCTTCATAATCTAAGTGCTGAAATTTCAGTGGGCCATTTCAAGACAGAGTGCTTGAGTTTTGTTATTCTTTGCAATGAACATGGACAAGGAGGCTTGATTTCCATGTATAAAAGTATAAAGCTAAGATTATGGTAGTTTTGGTGTGGTTATCATTACCAACTTCTTCATCTTCTAAAAAATAATTATTATGTGTGTGAGAAAAATTAAAAACTGACTGTATTCGAAAATGCTTGAGAGTCTTCCTTAGAAAAGTTGAAGAACCCAGTGAAGAGCACCTCATCTAGGCAAGGAGATGTTTGGTCTCGTATGTATGCCAAATTATGTCTTACTTTGTAAGGTTGTCATTTACCTTTTGCCAGGTCAAGAGAAAGCTGTAGGTCAGGACCAAATGGACAATGACAGTGGTAAGGGTACTATGACAAGCTCTGGAAGTCAGAATTCTCTGAATTCAACTCATTCAACTGGCTCATCAAACACTCTTCCAGGGCAGACTCCAACCATTCCCATGGATAGTCCTGAACAATTTGAGTCACAGAAACAACAGAAAGAGATATGGGAACAAGGCATAGAAATGTAAGTGGAAGGGAATGTTGTTAGGGGTCAGTGAAAGTGAATTCCACAAGGAGTACGGGGTATAGTCTTTGAAGGAGGGAAGTTGGAAAAACTCAGAAAAGACAAGAATTTTCCTTTTGTGGTCTTGAAAATTCTTCAGATTTAACTAGTGGTTTGGAAAATTGCTAGATGGTGTCGAAAACTGAGAATCTTACACTGGCTGTTCATTGGATAATATTGCTGCATGTCTTTTTTGTGCTTAAAGATTTGGAAGTGTAAATGTAGGACATTAAGGTTGGGGGGGGGGGGGAAGGGGTGGGAGTTGACTGTACACATGTAGTTTAGGTATCTGGGTTTGATTTAGCCAGTGATGTAAAGGCTGTAAGGTAGTAAGTTTCATGTCAGGGCAGTGAGAGTTCTCAGAAGTGCATAGGCCAGGTGTCCCAGTTGATCTTTGTGATAGCCTGTATATGTTGAGAAGGTTAGGGGTGGGAATCACAAGCAGCTGCATAATTTCTTGCATATGTCGAAATACTTATGCACTGATTTAGTACTTTGTTATGTGGTATCAAAACAATTTACACTGTCTTTAGATATGCAGCATAATTGCATTAAATGCACAAGAGCCCATTGTGTTTGCAGTTATATCTTGTTGTCACGTTAAGCCAAACACATTGACCGTTATTGTTAAAATGACGAGCGTAGTTTTCTGCGGTAACACACAACAGTCCTACGCAGAACACAACTATTTGGAACAATGTGCCTCTGTATATGTTGCTTTGGCTTAAATTTGTGCTTATGGCAACTCTGAAACTTGCATAAAATTAAGCACAATAGATACACACTTTTCTCTTATTGAACAAGAAAGATTCACTGCATTTCCAACTTGCACAACCTTTTGTGTGTGTTTTCTGTGACTCCAGCTAAAGGTCAGTAAGTTTCTTGCTTTGCCAGTAGCTTCACAACCTCACTGGCCTACATGGTCAATGGAGAGTATATACAATCCTATATTGAATCGTGAGGCACAAAGGGATAAGCAATAATTAATTTGATCTGTGAAAGAGGAGTTAAATCTATCCACTCAAGTAAATTTTCAAAGTTTCTGATTTGTGGTTCTGGATATATTAGTAGATGAAGTTACCACCTTTGGAGTCTGAAACATACTTGAAGCAAGTAGGAGTGATGTCATCTCCTCATATTAATGAGAAATATATTGTTTTATTTATATTTTTAACTGTTGATTTGACCATGAATAAAGAGAAGACAATTAGTTTACCGTGGGGAATGTAAAGTTTACAAACTTCTTCATGGCTTTCATGTATTTGCAAAATTCCTTTACTTCTCATGTATACACATTATGTACACACAGGTACAAGGCGGAGGAAGTGCAATCGGGTACAAAATTTAGATAAAAGCATAACATTATTGATTACTGTGAGGTCATTTCATTTATGCTTGCTTCAAGTTCACTAAGTGTTGAAATGTGATAATTTCATCTGCTTGTATCTTGAAAACCACAAATGGGGATTGATTGCAAATTGACTTAAATGCTCATATTACATACCTCTCTAACATAAAAGAAAATTTAGTATAAACCCATCTTTAATGGCCAGAGTGATATGACTATATATTTGGATATAATTTCTCTTCTGAACATATTTTTTCCCTTTTACTCGTAAGCCTTGAAAATGGTCATCTTGTTTTTGTAGAAGTCTTAAATTTCATTTTTATGTGAAGAGTACTGGAACTCTGTCAGTGTCATAGATGTTATGTTCTGTTCTTTTTCAATCAATTTCCTACAGATTTAACACCATAGGCACATCTAAAGGTCTACATTTTCTGCAGGAAAGAGGTCTGTTAGGGAAAACGGCAGAAGAGATAGCAGCGTTCTTCCATAGAGATGATAGGTTAGATAAGGTAAGTTTGAATTACATAAATTATTGAAAAACTGATGTTGTGTGGTGAAGTTTTTTTTCACTGTAGGGGACAAAATTATAACGATCCTGGTAAAAAATTTGGTTCGTAACAGTCAGCAACTGCTACTCGTTGTATGCTTCAGGGTTGGTGATTTTTTTTATTTTTTTAAAAAAATTGTGATTTAAATCAATGATTTAAATCAAATAAATCGATTTAAATCGATTTAAATCATTAAAATCTTGATTTTTTTTCAATTAAAATCATGATTTAAATCCTGATTTTAATCGGCCTGATTTAAATCAACCAACCCTGGTTTGCTTGGATATTGTCCCAGTTGAGGAGTTGGCAAACTACCACCTGTGGGTGTTATTTGGACATCTGATTGAAGCATGCTTTAGCTGTACATTTAAAAAGACACCAATTTGGCCTGCAGCAAACAATCAGTCTGCTACAAATAAAAAAGAGAAATGTGCATTGGTTGGATGTTCAACTGTGACCAAATAAAACTGTTGGTATCATGTGATTCTATATTCCTCTTCTAGTTGATCTATTCTAAGTCCAGTGTATTGACAGAAGTTTTGATGTTGTTAGCATCATCATCATGATCATCATCATCATGTAATCTTTGTACTTTTAAAATTAGGACAGACTGCACCAGTTTGAATTTAGGCAGCTTTAGGTCATGCAAAAGTTTTCTCAAAGGCAAAGAGAAGACATTCGTTCCAAATTTTAGGCCTGCTCCCTTGTCTAGGGTACATAATTTAGCCCACATCCCTTATAGTGTGCCAAAAGTCTACAATTTCAGGAATATAGATTTTAGAGGTTGGAAATGGGTCTTTTTGATCCAACCCATTCCCATAGCTTATTCCTTTGGTGAGATATAAAATGTTGAAATTTTTTTCACTTAATTTGAAATTGCTGATTGTGTAATAGTTGTGATGTCCTTCTTGTACGACTCACGTTACCTGCTTGTGTTTCCTTCTGTAATTAAAATGTTTATATGACCTTGAAAAACGTCTGTTTTCTTACGTAGCATGTTGTATGGAGAGGACTTTATAGTTAAGTCATTGTACAACAGTAAGACAGTGATTACATTTGGCACATGGTGCAGTAGTTTTTGAAAAAAAAAAAAATGCAACGGCCATCATTTGATTAGTACTAGAATGACATCACATATTCTTGTGCAATCTACCATTTTAAATTGAGTGAATTAACTTCAACAGTTTATATCAAATGTCCTGTGAAGATGGGAATTGGATCATTTAGATTCATTTCCTAAGGCTTGTAACCTACATTTTTGAAACTTGAGACTTTAGATGCACTTTAGAGGATTGCTGACCCCTGGTGTACAATAATTTGCTTAAATATTGTCTCCAAAGGATATGATTTTAAATGCTAATGAGTTTTGTTGTAGCAATTTGTCACCTGCTCATGTATAATGATATAACAATGCATTCCTGGTTAGTAGAATGCGTAAACATTGTGGAGTGGTACAAGAAATGCAAATGTCAAAGTCTGCCTGAGGTCTTTTAATTGCAATGGTTTGGAGGGCTCACTTTTAACAGCGATAACCTGAAGGACTTATAGCAAGTCTGTGATGTCATGTAATGTGTAAAGAAAGAGGAGATTGGTGTGGATTGAGTTGTGTCCAGGGTTCCTAGCAAACCTGGCAATCAAGAAAGACCTGGAAAATGAGTTTCACAATCAGGGAAAATTCAGCGGATTTGATAAAAAATGCTTCAGGTTAGGGTAAAGTCAGGGAATTTAATAGACTTTAACAGACTTCAACAAGTAAGTGATTACTTCATTTGTTTCATGTCCAGATAGGGTGAAGAGACAGTAAACTAGAAAAGGGACGAAATTATCCTTGAATTAAAAAAAAAAAATCCTTCAGGGAGTGATCACAAATGATTTCTTTCTGAGAGGCTGGGAACCCAGGTGTATGATCAGTATATGTACTAGTGATGAAAGCAACTAAATGTTGAATTTAAGTTTACAATGCTAGTATAATCTATCAAAATGTATGATTACTGTGAAGACTCACATTAAATTTAAATAAGTTGCTATGGTGGCATGAATATGGACTTTTCTCCAGTCAATTGTTCATTAAGTTCTTCAGTGTCTGAAATACAAATTTAGTCATGAGACATTGTGCTTTGTCATTACTCTCATTTCTTTCTGTTTTCTGCAGACTGCCATAGGTGATTATATGGGTGAAAATACCAAGTAAGTGTCATTCAGGGTTAAGGAGCATAATGGAATTAATGAGAATAGTATTTGTGAACACATCGCTAGAAGTGACAAATAACTTTGAAAGGGAAGCAATTTATCTATCAAAGTAGAATATAAACTAATTGGACACTTTGAAAAACCATGTTTCAATTTTAGGTTTTCTGTGTAAGTTCGGGAATAGAATGGGTAAGGATGATTTGTGACAATGTCCCAGGGATTCCGCCAGAAATGCAAAAAAGGGGGGGATTAATTGCTCCTAAACCCCTAGTCCAAATTGATGCTGTCCCTGGCAAAAGCTACAAGTGGTTTCAGGGGGACAAAAGCTTGCTTCAAGACCCCTATAAGGTGCATTTTGAAGGGTTTTAAAGGCCATTTACTTATGAAAGTCCAAACATTGCTGCAAAGGTGCCTTCTTCTTAAGTAAGAAACCAAGATATGGACATTTTTTTTAATTTTTATGGAAATGAAAAGGGGGGGATTTTACCCACCTTCTTCTGGAAAGGGGGGGACAAATCCCCCCCTTTCCCCCCTTTGGCGGAAACCCTGTGTCCCGATACTCAGTTTTGTGACTCTTACAATAAGCTAACTGCATTCTATACAACTTTGAGAAACGCAACCCAAGTTCGTAATCGTCGTGTCGTCAATATTCATTTAGTGTGCGTGGGTCTATGAATACAGCTGGGTAATTCAAAGATCAGTTTTAACAAGTATGAAGTCTTTGCAGTCAGTCACCCTTTCTTTCTTTTATTTTGTAAAATGGGAAGTCTGCTTGGAATAGGCCTTACTTGCTTTTCAGACTTCCCATGCTCCCTGTACATTGTATATTGTGTGTTGTATAAATCTGCTTTACATTTCTACTACTTTTGAACGGCTGTCTATGTTTATTGATATTAATGCATAGTTGTGTACATGGAATTGAAATAAACAAAAAAACAAAAAAGAATATGTTCATTTTCCTGACTGGAGTCTGTGGCAATGGCAAGGTTGAACTTTGTTGTAGAAATTTGGTATACATGGGTGACAGAAACGAGTAAGAGTGAGGGTAGAGAATGTTTTCTGCATGAATTTTAATCAAGTACAATATTTGTGTCCACACCAGATTTAACAAGGAAGTCATGTACTGCTATGTTGACCAGGTGGAGTTTGCCGGCAAGGACTTTGTCTCAGCGCTACGTCTTTTCTTGGAAGGATTCCGTCTTCCTGGGGAGGCCCAGAAGATTGATCGAATGATGGAGAAGTTTGCCAGTAGATATGTTGACTCTAATCCAACCCAGACTGTCTTTGCTAGTGCTGATGCAGCTTATGTGTTAGCGTACTCAATTATTCTTCTTACAACTGATCTTCACAGTTCACAGGTTTGTCTAATGTCTTGGAGTTTTCAGTACTAGAAATATTTCAGCTTGAGTACAAAGTTCTATGCTTCAACAAGGTATGTTTATTTGATGGGAGAATTGGATCAGAAATGTTCACGTATGCAAAACTTACCTCTCATATCATTATAAAACTTGTACCTGGTATGGAAGGTTGTGTGATCAATCCCAGTTTGCACCTGTTAAAAACCCTTGTATGGTAGCACAGTATCCACTTGATGTACAACTCATAACCTTCATCAACACAAATGAATCCAAAAGTGTTTGATTTCCCTCTGAAGAGGAAGTTGTGTTCCTGGCATCCTATTTTGTGGACTCCCTGAAGAAATGTAAAAGTCATGTACTGACCAAACTGACTGGTCAAAGTTTGGGACCCAGACTGTCGGTAGCACCATGACTCAGTAAATACTGAAAATCTGGCTGTTGTTGAGATATTGCATATTTCAAGTTTATGACAGCTTGCTGTTACAGAGAGTAGGTGACAGTATGAAAACTATGTAGAGAGCGTTTCATGACAGGAATCCTTACAGTTTAAGATATTTGAACGAGTGAGATCTTGAATGTGTTGAAAGTAATCAAGCCTTTGTCAGAAATATTCTTAACTTCTCCAAGACTGAGAAATAGGATAAAAATGCAAAAAGCTCTGTGATATGGTGGACCTTGAAAACTAGAGAATCATTAATAGCAAATGAGGAAGCTAGTTGCTGAGTATTAGGCTAAGGGGTGATGCCAATATTTTTCGAGTCTGGTACCTAATAGTGGAGACTTTGAAGGAGTCCTGACTCCTACTATGATGTCTTTAATTACGCAGCAATGAACCATCAACTACTAGCCTACCAGTGAGTTTGTACACACTTGTAGGCTTAGAGTACAAGTGTTTTAATGGGCTTAGGTGCTTAACTGACAATACTGAAGAATCATAGCGGCCAGCTGAATGGAGAAAAAGATCAAAAGGGCCAGTCCTGGTGTAAAAACAGAACTGTAAATTTCAAAATATATTTTTGATAGTATTGAGTTACGATTCCAGGAAAAATGGAGTCACTACTCGACTCCACTCTAGTAGTGGCAACTCTGAAGTATAGTCAGGTAACCTGCCCAAGCCTGTTGAGTAGTTAGAATGACAAAAAAGGAACACAACTATGAACTGAGAAATAAAAGCATGTACATGGGTGAAAAGGCATAGCACTTGATGTCAAACTCATAACCATCTGGTAAAGGCTGAAGCCTAGTGAAAAGAGTTTGTCAAAATATCAATGCATTTTGGCATTATGGTTTGAGTAGCTTGTGAATTATTATTTGACTTTTACAGGTGAGAAGGAAGATGACAAAGGAGGATTACATCAAGATGAACAGAGGAATAAATGACAGCAAAGATCTCCCCAGAGAGTACCTCTCAGATATATATGATGAGATAGCAGGCAATGAAATTAAGATGAAACAGACTAGTACAAATAAATTGGTGAAAGCAACAAGTGAGTGATATACCTTACAGTTTGGCAGGCCATCATTTGAATGTGTAAAAACATAATTTTATTATGTGTTTGGGAAAAACTAAACACCTGGTAATTACTGTACTTGAGAATGTGTCTCTAGTAAATGAAAGTTGTGTGAATTGATAAAAAACAACTTTATTTGTTAATGAATGGGCTAGTCTCCTTGGTTTCTAGAATATAATTATGAATTTGGTATGTCACAGGGAATGTTCTGGATTAATATGGCAGATAGGACAATGCTGGATGCTTTATATCAAGATCAAAGTGTTTACTAGTTGCACTACCAATGTAAATGGTAGTTTACAATGCAGTGAAAGTTGTTGAAATTGGTAAAATGTTTGTGGTGGAAAGCCACATTTATGTATATTATCCGTGAACATATTTGATGGGAGGGTTAATGTCATGTCATGACCCTGGTCATCAAAGTGAGCATACATAGTGGGAGAGGCTTAATCTGCCATTCTTGGTAATAAATTGTTATGTATCTTATTCACATTGAGGGATGAATTACATACTTTTACAAAGAAAATTATTTTGGTCAAGTCCTTACTCCACACTTCTGTGTTGCCTAAAAGTGATGTTGTGCACTAGAGAAAGCATACTATGCATTTTCTCAACATAGAGGAAGGCTGAGATAGGGAAGGCATTGTAGAGAACCATTGGTTGAGTGGAGAATGTCTCTGTCTTCAAATTTAGTTTAGGGTTGTAGCATAATTTTTTTGGGTGTTGGTAGCAGGCATAGGCAGTTATGGATGGAACAGGGAATACCTGAAATTTTCAAGTACATGAATAGTCATAAATAGCTCTGTAAATGTCACACTATGCTCTTTGATCATATTCCGTTCACCAGGTGTTACCAGCGAGAAACAGAGAAAGCTTCTGTATAATATGGAGATGGAAGCTATTGCCGGTACTGCCAAGAGTCTTATGATGAGCGTTAGCCATGTCCAGAGTAACTTCACCAGTGCAACTCACCATGAACATGTTAGGCCAATGTTCAAGGTAATCTTTCTTGTAACATTGTATGTTTGATCATTTGAAGCAGTAGGTTTCCGATATGGTACTGATGTTATTAACTTTTAGGAAGCTTATTTCCAATCATGTGATCCTTACATTTCAGAAGGCATAGTGAAGTATGACAAGTTTAAAAAAAATGTCTTTTTAATTCATTGTAGGATAACAGTCTGGAAACAAAAAGCTGTAGACAGTTTTTGTTTGGCTCATTTGTAGACTCCTGATGACTCATTGTTTGAACTGACATGCTGGTGATGCTTCCCAAGTACTTCTCTCCCCCCTCCCCCTCCCCCCACCCCCAGCCCCTCCAAACCCTAATTTTCCTACTGCAAAATTTTTCTTGCATTCACTGAACATCATTTGACAGGATATCTAGACTTTAACATGAGAGTGAATTTAGTGAAATAAAAGATTTGGCCCCATACGTTGACTTGTACACACCAGTGGGTGACTCAAATGTTGAACTCCATTAGGGATGGTACAGCAGGTATGTACCGTGTTGGTGCACAGCTCGGCATGGTGATTGTGACGCGTTGACATTGGGTCAGCTTGTAACAGAGTCATTCAAAAGAATTTATGTAAATGGAAACATTCTCTTGTCCATTTAACTTACTGAAGGATATTGAATTTGGAGTTAATGCAATTTTATTTAATTTGAGCTGATGGCTGTTTCATACTACGTTGTATACAAAGCTACATTTCAAAATCTTAGATGGTTCGTAATTAAGGTTTTGCACGGAGCTGAAATTATCCTATAGAGGGATTTCAGTCACGTGACTTTAACCAACTAGACGCAATTATGAAGGGCAAGATCGCGCGTCTCTTTGGTTTTGACAGGCATGGGTCCATTGTGTCACAGTAGTATCTATGGTTATGCCCTGCACGTGTGCTGTAAATACACTTACTGCGTGTGTGTTTTGCCCTTCAGTGCCTGGGATTCCCACGCGTGTGACGTCACAAGAAATCCCTCTATAGGACAATGCACAACACACAGTGTGTTAGTAGAAGTCTACATGCAATGGCTGTATACAGTGTGTATGCAGCTTGGAAGGATCCATGACGAAGTGGACAGATGGTTACTGTGATAATTTAGGGAAAATGGGGAAATGTTAAATTACAAACCCTCAGGTTCTAATTTGTGAGAAGCAATAATTGTTAACCCTTTATTTAGGTTAAGTTGTGCTACCACAGCCATGCCTCTGACAGTAAACATGTAATTGTGACAAACTGGTAACTACCACTGTTGTGACCTTGATCATGAGCTTGTTTCATAACGATCCTCCCCCTACCAGTCAGCCAGTCAGAGAGTTTATTTCACTCAAGGTAATGCCATAAGCTATAACACTTAGCAAAGTTGAAGTCTTAGCCATCATAGTCTGTTGCTCAGCCTACGAAGTCAGTTGCATGCTGACTGAAGTGTGCTCAGGTGGACCAGTTAACTAGTTGTCTTTGCTTCACTCTGAGTTGTGTCTGTGAATGAAGCAAAGATATTTTGACCATATATTGCTGTTGATAGCTTTATCAAGTCGTGAAGTTTGGAGTTATGAACCATCTTTAAGATTAAGTCTTCCTCTTGGATGTGTTTTCCAGGGTTCCTGCTGACTTGAAATGTCATGGCAAAATCAAGTAACTTTATTTTCATTTGCCAGGTCCTAAAAAGTCATTTACTTTTGTAAAGAGTGACAGAAGCCATTGGAGTTTGAGTAGGCTGTGTAACTTCTTTAAAAGCATGTGCAATGTTTATTTTTGTCCAGTACAGTTGTTCCCAGGAAAAAGTGAGCCGTCATGGAAATTTTATTATTTGGTCATGAGAAAGTCATAGAGAAGTCCTGGGATTGTTTGTTTCTTAATGTTGATGAACACAGATTTTCAGAAGGTAGTATTTTAAAGTGATGTTTATCAGTTGATACATTTCATTTTCTTTCATGTCAGGTTGCATGGACACCATTTTTAGCAGCATTTAGTGTTGGTTTACAGGACTGTGATGATGCCGATATAGCATCCCTCTGTCTGGAAGGTATCAAGTGTGCCATTAGAATAGCATGTATATTCTTCATGCATACAGAGAGGGATGCATACGTCCAGGCCCTGTCTCGCTTTACTCTCTTGACAGCGAGGTCCCTCATAACAGAAATGAAGACAAAGAATATTGATACAATCAAAACATTGATTCTGGTAGCTAACACAGATGGGAACTACTTGGGCAAGTCATGGCTAGAGGTAAGTCATTACCAAGGGATGGGGGGGGGTGGTACTGCTAGGTCACTGAAGAGCTGTAATTGTGAAATTGTTGAAAAAAAAAAAACAGCTGTATCCAGTAACAATGATGCAGCCCTTCTCACACTTACGTTATAATGCTAAATGACCACAACTGTGAGAAAAGCTTGTATAGGGTTATGTGGCATCTAATTGAACATTTGAAGTCAAACTTGGAATCCTTCAGTGTATGAAAAAGGTCATTTCAGAGGGAAAAAACTTATGTATGTATAGCACTTAGATAAAAACCCTCCATATTGAAAAACAGCAGATCTGACGGAAAGCTTCATTCCTTCAAATGCCACAGCCTTCATCTTCTATGCTGTATTTTATTCAGGTTTGGAGAGTTATGAATGCAAATCTAAGAGTAATTGCATTTATATGGATTTCAAGACACAAGAGAAGTTTCATTCTTATAGCAAAGTGAAGTGTAGTCCAACTTTATCAAACTAGTGAAAAATTACACTTTCTGCTTACAAAGGCCAGAATAAAATGAAGGTCATAGAAGCAACAGGCTTTGTAGTTTTGGCAATGGGCATGGTATGTGACAAAGCAATGGAACAAGACCAAAGTGGCCCTTGTGCCCTTCCTAAGAAAATGCCTCATGCCAAATAATGCAAAATCTTTAATGTGTACATGTAGTGGTGTCGGTGCTTTTTGAGATGCTGACATATGCATCAAAGCTTATTTGAATATGGCTTTTCCCTTGTGCTGATTACTAGCCCTAGAGGCTTCTGCACTTATCAGCTGAGTGACACACCTAACTAGCCATGGACATGGTCAGTCAAATGTGGGTCATTAACCAAGGACAGTGTGGTACACATGTCTGTCATTGAACCAGTATTGTCAGCCACCAGAGTGACTGACATGTGAGTCACATTACCTCAATGGTCAGTCAGTATAGTGAATAAGGGGTGGATCATAGTGGGTCAGTTGTTACATTTTGTACAGATGCCAAGCATCATTGTTCTCATTGTATTAGTCAATATGTTGACCCAAGTGTCGGTGAAAATCAAAATTGTGCATCAGATTTGTACATAGGGGTGTGTGTACCTGAAATTGTCAGTCGCAGAACTGAGTGAGGGGTACCGCTTTGTACACATTTTTAGACGAGTCGTGGACAATGACTAACCATGCCCAGATGCGTCGTTCAATTGATAAGCCCATTAGAAGCATTTTTAGTGTAATGGTACTGGAGCTGAGTCTAGCAATTTGACATTAGTCATATCCATGTGATATTGGTGTGTAAACAAGAATTATTATTTACTATTTATTATTTATTTATTAGAAAGTTATGTGAATACTCAAGAAGTACAACAAGCAGTCATTGAGTAAGTGACTGAGGTTTTAGTGTTATTAGTAGTCAAGCTGGAAATAGCTAGAAATGGCATGTTAAGGGGCCATTGGGTGGTAGAAATTTGTCAGGGCAATGAGGCCAGCAAAATGGACCAAGGACAAAATGTGGAAACTAAAGGCAAACAATTAATATAATGGAAGGGCATGAAGGCCATTATTATCTTTATCATTGGTATCAAGGCAAAGTGAAGTGGCCCAACAGCCAGGGCCTTTGGTGACTGGTTATTTCAGCCATTAGTGTAAGTGACTATTTAGTAAGTGATTGTAATAATGTGAAGTCATTCTAAGAGAACCTTGTTGTGATGTGTGTGTATCTTTCTCAAGTAAGATAGGTTGGTATAGCTTCTGAGATATATGTGATAAAAACTTGATACAAAAATGGAAAAGTTTGATCTTGAAAAGTGGTTACACCCACTGTGATGCAAGTTTTACTTTTGTTTGAAAATTCTTGATACTTTTGTGTTTCAGATCCTGAAATGTATATCACAACTTGAGCTAGCACAGTTAATTGGGACAGGTGTAAGAGGCAAGCATATCATCTCTACAGGGTCATCTGCTGCGAGGTCCACAAATCAGGTACAATCAGGAGGAGGTGGACACCAAAATGATCTGCTGGAGTCAAATGATGGTACGATATTTACTATTTCCTTTTTGATTTTAAAAGAAACAATAGAATATTCAAAACGACCAAAATGGGGAGGCCTACCTGTATCATTGCTTTTGGGCATTAGAAGCTGATAAAACAGCTGTTTGAAGCATTTCTCTTTATGGTTTCATTGGCATCAAGGATGATCGAAATACAGTGTCAATCCATCTTGGTTGTAACAGACTGGTTGGTCATTGAAGCAAACTTGTTGCATTGAAATATATCAGTACAGCAGGATTTCTCTTAGAAGGGGGGCAGAACTGATACCTTAGTTTCCAAAGTATCTGGGATGAATACATGTGTACATTATTAAAATGTGTTGTATGGATAAGTGATGGGTGTGGTGGGGTGGTGGTATGAAGAGGAGGGGGTTTGTTTACTCCATGTACTCTTGCTTGTAATGATGGGAGGAAACTGATGAAGAAAACAATTGTCACTTGCTTTGATCTTTGCTTTCTTAATATTCTTACCTGTCACAAGTAGTGATATGTTCTTCCTTACGTGTCGAAGCTGTCCTCAGAAAGGAGAGAAATAGTTATTTGTGTTTGGAAGATGATCTACATTTGCTGCTCTCATTATTAAGAGGAATGATAACTGCACTTTCGTCTTGACACTGTTGATGACCTATTTTCTATAAAGGGATTTGATTCTTTTCAGTCATGTTCTGGACAAGTGTTGTGTTTGCTACAGTCATAATTATGAACAATGATTACCTGTGTTCTCAAATGTAATAATCATTTTGCTGCCCCTGTTGTAAGGAGGAATTGTAAATGTACTGATAGAGCACATTTGGCTTTATATCTATTTAAGAGCTATAAAAGCTCTATCATTGCATTGTTCTTGTGAGCTATGTTTGCTGCCCTCATTAGAAGAAAGAAAACTACAGCCATATTGACATGATCTGTGTTTGCTGCCCTCTCTAGTGAGGATTGCCTCTATGGACCAGAAGAAAATGGCAGTTCTCCAGGGTACATTCCAAGAGGCAGCTGATCAGAGTATAGTGGTGGCAGTAGATAGAATCTTTACTGGATCAGCTAGACTAGATGGTGATGCTGTTGGTAAGAGAATTTAATGTTTGCTTTTATCAAGATTTCTTATGTGAAAAGATGCAAAAAGAGACAGTGTAAATAGCTTTGGGCAAATGTGCTTGAGAAAGGGTGGGGGGGGGGGGGTGGATGACAGTAGGGAAGTTAGGGCAGAAAGTAATTATTGTTTAATTTGACAGGAATACTAGATACTGCTAGTATGGAACTCTAGAGAGAATTGTGGGACATTAAGGATATTTCTGCAGATGCTCAGTGTTGTTAAACCAGAGAAGTTTACCTTGAACTCTCTTTTAGAAGCAGTTCATGGTTTCATGGAATTTCTTTTAGTTGATAAGGTGACGTTCTATACTTCTGAAGGGGAAAAAAACAAAACTGAAGCGTGCTTACTTTTATTAAAAACTTGTTAAGTTTGTGAGACATTTGTAAGTGCCTAGGTGGTCATATAGTGTGCACTTTAAAAGTGACTGGTATATGTTGGGATGATGCCTCAGTTATGTTATGGGTAGACTGAGACCTTTTTAGCATATTTTGTGGCATGGATGCTGAATGTCTCCAGCTACATCAGGACCATGGTGCAGTTCTTTTAGTCCTGAATGGACAATTCTTTACACTATGTCAGTGTCCAGATACTTAAGTGATGTATACAGACTGCGTTCAAAAATAAGTTTGTGTTTGTCCCTTACAAGATCCCGTAAAAGAAAAAGGAAAAAAGAAAAGAAAAAAATGACAACAATCTTATTATAATGATGTTGTGAACAAGGAAGTAAGATCTTATCCAGAATCTTGCCAGTATGTATGCTGCCCTAAGTGCTATAGACACAAAGCTTCAATTGAATGGAATATTCCATGTCAGAGTGTAAAATAACACATGCTGATAGATAGGAAAGCAAAGCTCTCAGAATTGTTTTGATAATTGCCACAAGGTTGTGTTTGCTGGCACAATGGTTAGGTCTAAGCATTTAAATTTATTTCCTTGTTGCAAATTGAACTAAATCTTTTTATGTCTTGCCAAAGTTTTCTATTTCATGGGTGAGTAATTTCACAGAAGATTGATAAGTCTCCGGGTTTTATAAAAAGCTTGTTCAGAACATTTTCTACGCCAGTGTGAGTAGTGAAGAATAACTTGATTAAGAGACACACTTGTAGCAAAATTGCAATTTGAAAATTGAGTAGTATGATACAGAAAAATTCTGAAAAAGATGTAGGCAGCTTTTTCATTTTCTTCCTTGTGTAGAACTTTGATGATATTAAAATTGTAACATAATTCGGAATTTCGTAAAAACCTTGTAATGCACCCCTCTTCCCCGACTGCCACCCTCCCTCACTGCCACCCCTCCCCCACTGCCACCCCTTCCTCCTCTTTTCCTTCCTTCCCCTGCCTAAGGCCTTGTTTTCAGCCTGGGGCTTTCTGCATTTCTCATCTTGTGTTCACTTCAGCTCACAAAGTCCAACTGAATGGAATGAGAAAATGTGTCTCTTTTTATTCTTGAACCAAGCCTCCGTGAATACAGACTTTTGTTTAAGCAGAATCCAGTGAGGAAGTACAGTCTTTGATATCTCAGTACTTTGCACATGCTCACTTAGCTTTTGGCAAATTTCCAAATAATATTCTACATTCAGCTAATTATCAGCATCAAAGAGTTGAAATTTTTGCACACATCTCGCAAATCTTTAGCAGTCTTTCAGCATATTTTTAGTTGGTGACAGCAGTATCCTGGTGTGAAAAGATATACAGAAGACTTTAAAAACTTAGACTTTAAAAACTTAAAATGAAATAGAGCTGTTTTCATTCTTGTTCTTCACAACACTTGAAACAGTAGATCATACCTGCCACAAATTGTCATAGCAAGAAATTTTAAACTCGTCTAATTAGTGAGGTAGAGTAATTGATTCCTGGATGCTTCTTACTACAATCCCTGACAAAACAAATGAAACAAAATCGTCAAAACTGTGACAGGTTTCACTTTCTCAAGATTTTCCCCAAACTCTGTCTCCCCCTTTCAGTGTTGTACCACTATCTACATCCAAAATTTTTAAGTCAGCATTGATTGGGGAGTTCACTTCATTCACTTCTGTTGGGGATTGTAGTCTTCCAATGGTACAGGTTCTTCCCTAAGGTTTCCATAAGATCATATGAATTGGACATGTGATGGATTAGATTTGGTTGTTTCATTGAGCACCTGGTTTGGACTGTAGATATTCTGCATTCATCATTCAGAAACTAAAAATTGAATTGTTTGTTCATTTGTATCTTTTTTCCTGATTTGAACTTAGCCACAGCTAGAACCTTTTCTCCCCAAACCATGTTTTGAAGAGAGATATGCAGTATTTATGGCATTGGAAGTTTATAGCTGCTGGGTTAGGTACGAAGTCTGTGTCATTAAAACTTAGAAAATTCGAACTATAGAAGCATGTGTTTCAAAGTTAATTAGAAGGTATTTGTGAAAACAGCTAATATTTGAGCTTAGAGGGACCCAGTACAAGGTTTGGTTTCTTCCTAGGTGTATTAAAATATAAGCAAGGACTATGTGCTCTCAGAAGTTAAAAAAAAAAGAAAAATATTGTGATTACAACTTTTTGAGGGTCCTGCTGTCAAACATAAAGGTGACAGCAAGAAAATATGGCATGAAGGAACATTTAATGCTGAGTCATGTTAAGGTTTGAGAGTCAGAGAATATTGTTATGCTAAATTATAGTATTGCTACATTATATATCAAGACTGGAGTAGGAATATTGTCATTAAATGTAAGTTAAATGTGAGTTACAGCACAGTATTTCATTAGAAACAGTTGAAAGTCTGAATTGAGAAAACTTTGCAAAAAATGAAGACTGAGATTTGTGAATGTGAAGAATTATTGAATTGGAAAAAAAAAAGATTTTTTCAAGACTATTCATTACTACATGAACACCCCCTACCCCCATCACATATATAAGAGGATAGAGTGAAAGTTACTACTTTTGGGTAAAAATCACAAATCTCTAGAGGGTTTCAGTGGTTTCCCTTCAACTTATGCTTTGTGGGTTGATAGTTAACCTTCCCTCCAAAGTAAGATTCTGTGCCACGTTGGCCAGTATGACGCATTTCTGCAACACTTCCCTCTTTACTTTGTGTACTCAAGTTGGCGTTGTTTCCTGCGTATTTTAAAGTAAGATTTAGAACATTAGCTTGTCTCAGCGTCTGGTTGTAAAAACAAAGTGTTCTATTTTAAGCTCTTTGGAGAAGAGTTTGGAAAGTTGATACACACCTTTGATTTACCTTGGTTTAGCAGTGTAGGTTTAGATAGCAGTAAGGTTTGTAGGTAGAATTACCGCTTTCAAAGAGAAAAAGATGCATAACTGAAGAAAGTCCCCATAAATCCTGGTTAAAAATGTAGCCTCAGTTGAGGGCCATGGGAAATAAATTAATAAAATTGAAGAACTAAAACATAAAATACAATAAATTTGAATAATAACAGTTTTGAGAATGGTTGATATGTTACAATTGGAAAAGAAAGAAATTGATTGGCAATGAGACTGAACACAGGTGTTATGTGAACAATCCTCATACCTTTGTGCAAGTACTGGACTGCACATCATTTTTTGTACAGTATTACTAGGGTTGGTGGTAGCACACCTGTATTCACAAGTACTAGTATACATAGTTCAGGGAATACAAATACTAACAGCATTTAAGTGCATTACTGTTACTGGTATTTTAAAAAATTACTGGTATTTCTTTTGATTAATTTTGTTTTTCTTTTTTCTTTTAACCCAAACAAAAAGAATGGTCAGTTATGCATCTTTAACTTGATCATGGTGTCATGATTAAAACATTGCAGCGCCTGTGTAACAGAAATTAAGTTACGGAACTTCCATTTTCCTTATCAGTGTGCAAAGTCTCCCCAAGTTTTTATGCAATTGACTTACAAGCAGTAATTTTGCAAGGGTTGAAAAATGTGGTTTAGTTCTGCTGTGCAGTGAACAATAGTTTACTGTGCTGTCCTTTCAATCCTGATGGTACATCGGTTGAAAGGATTCGTAGTTTTGAATGTTCAGCGCATTCTAACATTAATGATTTCCCAAGCAGTGGGGATTATATCAACAAATTTACCATAAGAAAATATCTAGTAAAATTTCCTTACATGTAAGGTGATTGGGAATCAGCTTAAAGTTGAGAGCTGGTACCACTTATAATACCAGCTCTTTGTAACAGACAATACCGGGACGGAATTCCACAGTACCCCACAACCCTAAGTATTACCTAAATATTATAGAATATACTGAGTATTCACATGAATTAAGAATATCAAAATTTTAGGACTATGAAGTGGGTTGGACAAGAGCAATGTTCAAGAAAGCTGAAAACGTTGGAATAAATAAACTTTACAAGATTGAATTGGCTGGACTAAGAAACTGAAGAACATTTTCTTTTTGTCCTTGTCCTCTTTGCATCATACTTTTTTCAGTACTAGGTTGTTTGACAAAATTTGTGCATTGGTAGGCCTGTCTTTCTTGAATGAACTGGAATATTCTGCAAAAGAATTGTAACTAGGCCAGGCTGAAAAGTAAAAGACTATTAAATTAAAAACTTTAGGTTCATGCATAGCTAAACTGTGTGGTCCCCTTGAAGTTCTAAATTAATAAAGTTTAAGTGCTTGTACATTTTTTTCCAATTTTCCCTTCTTTGTCACATTGGAACAGTCCCTTTGGGATTTTCATTGTATTCCAGATTATGATTGATACCAGTGTTTAGTCTGATTTTTTACATAATGTATACAGACTGTCTTCAGCCATAGATATAATTTCTAGACAGATTATACTTTGAAAAAGTGTGATGTCACTGCCACTGAGGTGATGCCTGCTTCCTTATAGCCTTGGTGCATGCCATTAATAGGCTACTGAAGAAAAGTTTTGTATATGTGTGACACAGTCTAGTGACTATGAAACAATTTTACACAGATAGATTTCATTTATAAACACAAATAAGAAACAATACTTTGCTTTAATACCCCTGTAACTGTACATTTTGTGTGTTTCTATGCCTAGCATTGTCTTTCAGTCAGATAGTTTTTCAGATGAAATATATTTGCGTACATTGTGACTATAAAAGTCAGTTTTATCAGGACTGGAAAAATCTTGTGAAGAAATACTTCATGTAAATTTGGAACTTTGGACCTTAAAAGTGTTCAGTGTGTCTCTAGTATTATTGCTTTACAACCAGTTATATTTCCTTTTATTTTGATGAGTAATTGCCTGGCAACACTGTATGTTGCTGGTACCATTATTGGTGTGATTTAGAGGCTTTGTAAGTTAATCACAAGACATATCATACGTTGCTGGTACTCTGAATATCAGTATGTTGGAGTGACTTTGTGGTACAGTAAAAACTACACCCTCATTGTCACCTTATGAACATACATAATATCAGCCTTTGAAAACAATTGGTAGATTGAAAACCTTTTTGTAGATTGAAAATCTTTTTCTAAGAAATAAGTGAAAGTTACATAGTAGATGTAGACTAATAAAGACATATTTAAGTGAGTCTTTCCAACATCTTTTTTAGCATCCCTCAGAGGAACTACAGTATTGAAGGCAAATAGATATAGTGAAGAGCAAGCTTCTTGTTTTGTGATGTATATTTTCAAAACATGGAGAGACCATTTTATGTTATTCCTTACACAGTGCACAGTGTATTCTTTTTTCACCTGAAATTTTCTTTGAAATGTGTACTCTACAACCTTGGTTTCCAGTGAAGGACAAGCTGTATCTCCAAAATCTGGAGTGGTAAAAGAAAACTCGGAAGAGTGCCTTTTTTGTGAGATGTTATAATAAAAACATGTGTTCCCACAGTGTTTTTGTGGAATAGAAAATTCTTCTGACCATGGCTCATATTAAGACCTAACTGTGTCCTTTTTGTATGCATGGGAGGAATGTCATTTTCAGGAAATATGGTGTTCTACGGCTTATTCTTTTAGCAAATAAGACACTTTCCTAAACTTCCACTGCAAAGATTAGGAACAGAGAGAGTTTGGTGTTAAGAGTTCTGTATTAACACCACACTTTCTGTATTTATTCAGAACACTAGTGCAACTGCTATTGCCTGTTATGTCAGTTTTGGTAAAATTTGCATACTCAAAAGAGACTTTGAAATTTTTTGTCTGGTATTAATGTTATATGAAAGATCAATAGCCAGTGAAAAAATGTAATTATACACTTCAAAATTATCTGTAGCAGCTTCTAAAGGGGAGAAAAGACAAACCATGGAAAATCAGGTATACAGTACAATCTACTGTACATTATTGAAAATAAAACTTACTTGCGTTTGTGTAATATTCTAAGTGGAGATCACTAGGGAAGTTCATACGATTTCAGATGTTCAGTGGAAACTGAATTCAGGATAGTACTTGACTAGATGGCACATGTTTGGTACTGTATTTAAAGTTTATATGATGGCTATCTTCTTCCATACTAAATAGTAATCCAATCAGAGACAGAATTACATGCACCCAGTTACTCTCAAGATGTATTGAATATTCATAACATACTGTCTGGTGAGATGTTCCTTATGGATGCTTTGAAGGGGCTTTATAGGTCAAGCTGTGCCCTCAAACAAGGAAGTAAATGGAAGCCTTGTTGAGACATTTGATTTATAAATTATTTTATACTTCCCTCTTTGCTTGAGCTGATTTGGAGATGAACCATAAAAGACAGGTTTAAATTTCTTTATGTTGGAACAAGGAAAGAGCTTGCCCTTTATTTTGTCTGTGTAATGAATTGTACTGGAGTGCCTGCACAATAATTAAAACAATGTGCTTGTATGTATGAGCAGCATGTCAGATTTCATGAGCAAAAAAACACCATTTTCTTGTATGTTTATTCCTGAACTTTAACAACTGTATGTTGTTAATTGTGTAGAAAATTGTGAGACAGGAATGAAATGAATAAGTTAACACATTTGGCAGTCACTGCTGCCTGTCACTCAAATGGAACAACTGTTTCCAGTTGAGGTCTAATGGTAGCATATTTCTGTAGATTTTAAAACAGTTGGCCCGGGTTAAAAGAGACAAAACATGAAAATTGACTCTCTTTGGAAGAAGTTATTCTGCAGTGAAACACAGTCTGAAATATGTAATGACATTATTGCTTTTTTGATTTTTTTCAGCTGAAAAGGGATTATCAACATATCTAAATATTTATGCGTGCCTTCATTTGAAAGAGATGTGATTTTAACTTGAAAACAACCCATATTTTCATGTTTTCTGCCATGTAGGGTGAAGGCTACAAGTACAAGGTCACAGCTTTTACTGTCAATACATAGCTTTGACTGTTAACACCCAAATCGAAGAATTAAGATATTAAACTTGACATTCATAATAATGGATTGTAATATTTAGTCAGTGTGTAATATTTTAAGAAAGGACTAGTGGTATTCAAAACTACAGTTCAGCATGTTAATTAGCAGCCCATACAGATGAGTTAGTGGAAAGTAAACTTCTAAGTTTAGCAGCTTGCATATCAGTCTAAATCATAATCAGTGACATTATGATAGATCAGTTTTATCATTAAATTTGATGAGAGCCTACATTTATAGTAAATCAAGAAAAGGTAAATCTGTTATCAGCTATATCAGATCATCTTTGAGTTTATGTATGGAGACATCCTAGAACAAAGCTTGTGTCAACCCTAGGGTTGGAAATGGTGCCTTTTCAAGGGGAGGTAGTCAGAGATCTCACCTTACTTTAAATGATTTCATGTAAAAAAGGTCAGATTTCCCTCCATTTCCAAAATTTCACTTTAAGTACCAACACTTCCTGGCAAGGAATTTCCCAGATCTCATTTTGTGCCACTCATAATCATTTTGTAAAGAGCAAAATAGTTTTTTTTTTTTGAAGATAACACAGGTTGGTTCTCATTCTCTGTTGCATATTTCCATAAATTACAGTTGCTTTCATGGAGGCTTTGATCCAGGTGTCTGTGGTTCACCTACAGGGCTGGGAAAATGCTTAATTCCTGGGAAGCTAGGCAGATTTCCTAAAAAAAAAAAAAATGTTTACTTCTACAAAATAGTCAAATTTCCATCCAATTGCCAAAGTTTCCCTTCATTTACCAAAGTTCCTTTCCAGGAGCTTCTCAACATCTCCTCTTACTGTAAGTACAAAACTGCTTTTTGGTTGTCGGATACATTAGGGTTCTCACTCCCTCTTTCTTCTCTCTTGATATTGCAGTTGATTTCACAGAGGCTTTGAGCCAGGTGTCTGTAGAGGAGCTGTCATCATCCAGTGGACCACGGATGTTCTCACTCATAAAAATAGTTGAAATATCCTATTACAACATGGGTCGTGTCAGGGTCCAGTGGTCCAGAATATGGGCAGTGCTGGGTGATCATTTTAATAAGGTATAGTTTACAGTGGGTACTAGCCTTGAATGATAAACACAGTTATGATTAAGAATATGATTCCAGACTGAATATTTTTTTTAAAATGGGATTCAAAAAAAATGTTTAGTAGTCTAGGGCTTGTGGGGAGCCTTTAGAAAAGTTCTACTGAAGGCTTTCCTTTGGTTGGACAACTTTTAATACACTCAACTGGTTGGTGTGGAGTCTGTGGACCTTGCAATACTTTTATTCCAAGTTTTCAAATCTTCAGTTGAATGGCCTTGTGTTCTTTCTGTATTGTGTGGAATGCTTCTTGATTATATCTTTCCAGGGAACAGGGCCTTTGTGTGGGATTAATGTCTAGCCTAATATCCACACTTTCAATTTGATCCTTGGAATCAAAGGAATATCATGCAAAAGCTTCTCATCCAGTGTACCTTTGTTTACCCAGTATAAAATAACAGTTGTTTTACCATGTAATTTTGTGCCCTTGAAATATATAGACTATGAGGTTTGTTAAGTGGAATTTATGTGATTAGAACAACAAAAGTAGTGCTGATCTTTGTGGTACTCCATGTTCTGAGTGTTGATTTTAGCTTCACTTATGAACTTTGATCTTCATTTTACTAATGTTGTACAACAGCTCTATAGAACAGATTTAGAAACTGTTGCCCCCTACCCATCAGACTTGAAGCCCATATTAAGAGCCATTTTAGCATCTACATAATGAAATTTAGCATAATTGAGGTCATGAGATTTAAAATGCAGATGTGATGATTGAAATCAGGAGTGTGTTTTGTATTGGGATGCAGTGTTGAAATCTCTGTTTGATCTGTTGCTTAAAAGTTT
Source organism: Holothuria leucospilota (assembly GCA_029531755.1). Lineage (NCBI taxonomy): Eukaryota > Metazoa > Echinodermata > Holothuroidea > Aspidochirotida > Holothuriidae > Holothuria > Holothuria leucospilota. The sequence continues at coordinate 43,157,450 of CM055971.1, forward strand.
TAAAATTCAAAGAGATTCCTAGAAGAAGATGCACAAAAGAAAAAAAAAAAATGGAGTGATCATAAGGAAGTATTGTGTAATTGAAGCATCATCTACATAAGAAATCTGACATTACCGAGGTCCTGAGATTTAAAATGCAAATGTGATGAATAACATTAGGAGTGTGTTTTGTATGGGGATGCAGTGTTGAATTTCTGTGTGACCTGTTGCTGAAAAACTGTCAAAAAGATTGGTAGAAATGACATGTAAAAGAAAAAACAGAGTGATTGTAAGGAGGTATGATGTAGAAGGAACAGTTAAAGTTATGGTAGATTAATATTGTTGAAGAAACAGTTGCCTTGTGTAAATGGAAGGAACTAAGAAAATGTGTCAATTGCATCAACAATTATTGAGCCATCATTTTGTCTGACAGTGGTAATTGTATCTTTAATACTCTCATTTATAGGTGGGTTGTAACCCAAATGAGGAGGTGGCATTTTTCGCTGTTGATTCTCTCCGGCAGCTGTCCATGAAATTCCTCGAAAAAGGAGAACTGCCAAATTTCAAGTTCCAGAAGGACTTTTTGAGGCCATTTGAATATATTATGAAGAAAAACAGGTGCTGATTTTACCCATAATTTCAGTGGTTCCATCAGATTTTAGTTCAAGCTGATTATGCATTTTCACATGTGTCTTTGGCATTTTTTTGCATGTTTCTTGGAGGAAGGTGGCAGTGCAGTCTGGATTATTTTATGTAATTGTTTCAATTTTCTATAACATGCATGGAATATCTTAGTATAATATTAGATCCATGATCGGGTTGTTGCACAGGGTTGGCAGTTTTTGCCACAGGCGGTTTTTACCGGTGGTTTTTACCGGTAAAAACCGTCCCGGTAAAAACAGGTTTTTGACGAAAAATGGAAAAAACGGTAAAAACCTATTCTGCTACAATGAAAAAAATGTTGTTAACAGGTACTTTTTATGCTTTTTTCAAAGTCTAAAGAAGAAAACTATTCTTTTACATCAAAATTAATAATTTTAGGCAACAATATATACCCTATTAGAGTTTGAATGTGATTTGTTTAGTGAGTTTGGCCACTTCTTGCCTGATGTACACTGTTTTTGTGTTAAGTATACATACACTAGGTATATTTAATGCAGAAAAATGGGAAGGAAAATCATGGAATAATTTAAGGACTTATTTGCAGTTTGATGGGAAGCTTTCCTGGGCATAATGAAAGGTTGGTAATGCCACTCTTGGGTATATACTGTACCCTTTCAAGGGGAACCTGCAACTGTGTAGGTCGTACAATAACTCAGTGCCTAACAGTACATTGACCTCCAGTAGTGTTATATCTCATCTATAATTGAACCATCCACATTCCTTCAACATTTCCACTTTCTTTATAAATAAAGTGCTGGCTATCCACTTAAGTGTCTTTAATTCTAACATTATTATTTGTGGTTTATCAGTTTTTTTCAATGAAGATAGCCTAGTCAACAAACAGACTCTTCGTATTTGTTTGGCCTTGGATAAATTCTTACTTAACTATCTCTCAGTATGGTGGACTTGAAATACCCAGAGAAGCTCCCTTGATGAAACTCATTTACTTTAAGTTGCTGCTCAGTCAGCATTTATGGCACTGTAATTTGCTTCTCTGCTGTTCAAACTTAAGTTTCTGACATGATAAAGGAAGTTGCTCGTCCACTTCATTCTCCTACTCAATATGTGTAACAGATATGCCCCGACCAACTTTGTGACTGAACTTATATTGAGAACTTTCATAACAGTTTAAACATAATAATTTTATTAATCCTAATTTTGAAAAACTTTGCTTGATAAATCTAGTCATTTTGCAAACCAACTGTAATTTTCAGACTATTCCTGTTGGCATGTAGTTGCTTTGTGGTTACACTTAACATGTTAGCTTACAGTACTATTGTAATAACCGAGTATATTTCACTCTTTATTCTGTGTTTGACAAGTTTTAGTGCTCACTTTTTAGGCAAAATAGAAAGTGTAAATGAATGTTTATAATTTTATCTCAACTGGTTTATCCATCATGTGCAATGGGGTACAACAACTGCACTTTCCTAATTGCCAGAAGAGGTTTTTTCCAGTTTCTCCCGGTTTTTACCGGTAATAACCAGTTATTACCAGTTATTACCAGTTTCTACCACTGTCCCGGTAAAAACAGGTTTTTTCCGGCAAAAACCCAACCCTGTTGTTGCAAGTCTGTATAAGTTGGTAGTGTGCACTGAATCACCATCCTGGTAAGTAAGACACACTTGAGTACACCCTATAAAACTGGTACCACAGTATGTCAGACCCTGTATGAAATATTATCAAAAAGGACATCTTTATGGGTAGAACCTGGGGAAGGTTTGGGGGTATAGTGGCTGGGGGGTGGAAAGTGGGGTAGTGGGTTATGGGAATAATATCCCCCTCCTCCATTCCTTGTTAGCTTCCTTTTACAAGTGTTCTTCATGTGAATTTGTTAAAGGATAAATCTCATGATTTTACTTTCACCACGGCACATTACAGGTCCTCAACAATCCGTGATATGGTAGTGAGGTGTATTGCTCAGATGGTCAACTCACAGCCCACAAATATTAGATCTGGTTGGAAGAATGTCTTTTCTGTTTTCCACATCGCTGCTTCAGATCAGGATGAAGGAATAGTTGACTTAGCATTCCAGACTACAGGAAATATAATCAGTGAGTATTTGAAGAAAAGAGGAATTTTAAATAGAAAACTAATGAAATAGAAAAGAATTAACAGTTATAAGAAGTGTTTAAGGTTACAAATTTTAAGCTATGAGCTTTGCATCATAAGTTCATTATCATGCCTAAAGTTAGTACAAAATCACACTCACCCTTTCATAAATATGCTTAAACAGGTGAGTATAGATTTGTTCTCATACTTACATGCACAATTTTTCATTGTTGAGTACTAGTGGTAATTGAAAATTATTTGCTTTTGCCCATAACAAAGGCATGCCCTTGTACTCTTAGGTACCACTAGAGACATTACACCACTTTCACTTGTACTCATGGTATTAGGCTCTCACTACAGATCTCTTCATTAAAGGGTCTGTTGCTTCACCCCAAATGTATTTAGAAATATTCATTTATCACTCTTCACAAAATTTGTTGACTGCAGAGGGAATAATTTAGGATTCAAATTTTGCATAGCAGTTTTTGGAATTTTTTTTCCTTCTGTAGTGTGAAATCACTGAAAACCCTATGGTTATGCACACAAAGAAGTGCTACACATTTTTGCATTTGTGTAGCAATTTGGCCAGCTTTTGTAGCAAATTGCGATGCGATACCGGATAAATTATTCCCTGCTGCACTTTGACATAAATTCAAATGATAGCTTGACTGTGATTGGTCAGTGATGTCTTGTGCAGTCAGTAGTGTACCTAATACATAACAGACATCTTACACACACAGCACAGTAGTGTTTGGATATGCAATTGGATGATTTGTATTTAGTACATTCTACTCTAGCTTATCTGAGAGGTATGTACACCACATGGGTGACTGTGTTTTTAAAAGTTGTTGGAGGGAATACAATTAAACTTAGTAGGGAGAATTTTTACTCTGTGAAGAGAAATTTGTTGCCCTTTAAGCAGACCTGCATCAATGATATCAGTTTTGGTTATATGACCTCATCAGATGACATTAGTGTAACATCAATTGTAATGAAAGATGCATTGTATCTTATATGTGTTTATATGTCATTGAACATGTACTCGACTACTTGAGCATTTAGTTTATGCTGTCCAGCTTGCAATGTGACTAATACAATGAAGTCAGGCAGGAGAGATTTAAAGGGCCCATGTGGTCACCCAGAATAAGAGTTGGGCCTATTAGCATAGTGGTGTTCTCCTTTAATGACCCTCCCTCTTTTAAATTTTCAAGAAGATATGTTGGAGACAGGCATGTAAGGTTTCCAAATTCAGATTTGTAAATGCATAGAAATACAAAGTTCAACAAATCAATGTAGTGTGGGGCAAGTCTGCCAACTACAGAAGAAAATGTATTTAATTTAAATAGTGAAAGAAAAAAGAAAAAGTGACATATCTTTAAGTTGTTTTCTCCATCTGCAGACCAAATTTTTGAGCGATGTTTTCCAGCCATGCTGCATTCCTTTCAAGATGCCGTCAAGTGTTTGTCAGAGTTTGCCTGCAATTCTGCTTTCCCAGACACCAGTATGGAGGCCATTAGATTAATCAGAACATGTGCCAAATACGTTATGGAAAAACCTCAGGTAAGTTGAGGGCAGCATCCTAAACAATAGTACAACATACAAGATACAACATACAACTGTAAAATTTGTCGTGCACAAAATTCATATAGTGGAGGGCTGAATTCATTCAGAAGAAAGATTGATTCTGTAGATTGAATTAAATCATTTCATATTTCAGGGTGTATTAGCACCATTAACTGTTGTGGCCAAGTGGTTAGAGCATCCGACTTGCAGACGGAAAGTCTAGGGTTCAGATCCTGGCCGGGTCATACCAAAGACTTTAAAAATGGAACCTACTGCCTTTGTGCTTGGTGCTCAGCATAAGCAGTGGAGTAGGGAAAACAAGCCAGTGAGCCACAACTGGAAAAAAGGCTGTGGTCGTCTCGACTTGAACCAATTTGTTGGAACCTGGGACGTTAAAAACCTCATCTAACTAACCATTAAGTCTGAAATATATCATGGACAGACCTCATGTATATGATGGCAGCATTCACACTTAATTGTGGGATTTACACAATTGACCATGGATTATGTCATGGAAAGCAGACCTCAGATAATTGAGGCTGAATTAACACAATAGAAGGATTTACATCATAGACTGAAATAAATCGTGGACCTTCTCAGGCAGTTGAGGGTAGCATTCGTGAAATAGTTGGATTTACACCGTAGACTTTGAGATGTGTCATGGACAGACCTCATGCAAGTTTAGGGTGGCATTTACACTGAATTGGGTTCCCTTAGACCATTGAGTGGCAGGGCCACTGGCCATTGCTACCTGTCACATGCATTTAAATGGTCTAGAGATTCCAGACTTTATACCAAACTGGCAACTCATGCATGAAAGATGCAGAATTACAATGACAAACTTGTAGTTTAGAGTGTGAATGAAATGCAAAATTTTAGGGTTGGCCATCTAGTGCATGTGAGTGGGCACAAGATGTTGTCCCAAACTATTAACCTAAGCATTGTAGACATCTAACTGTAGTGACAAATTTGTTTGTTAAAGTTCCATTTTCTGCAATCTAGGGTGAGTAAAATTCCAGAATTTCTGACCTCAGCTCCAACCAATATGGGGCTGAGGGTTGGCTGTCATGACATGTGGTTCCCCTTCAAGGGTATCCCCACCCATGAATTAAGCTTTTGGATCTTTTCCTGTCTGGTAGAAGCCCAACAAGCCCTGTCTGATAGAAGCACATTGTGGCTCCTACATATAGGCACTGCCCTCAGGAATGCCCTCTTCCAACCCCCAGCCCTTTTTCCAGACCCTTGATCAATCATATTTTAAAATATGAATTCAAGTAAAAGTGGGCTGAGGCTGAAAGCACTCGAAAATACCTGCCTAGACTGTAAAATATGTTATGTACAAACCTTGGGTCACTTGAGGGCAGCATTCATACAGTTGTGGATGTTAAGCCGTGGACTCAGAAAGTTGTCACATGTGCATCTCTGTGTTGTGACAAGTGATCACAAGAATCAGTATCTTACAAAATTACCTGACTTTTAATCAATTAAATATAGAGAAATATCCCCCATTGAAGCAACAGTGTCTTGATTCAAGTATCTAAAGCAAGCCGCCACTGACTTGACTACACAGTGGAGCAACTTATTACAACTTACCTGTGATCATTTTGTATTTGGAACCATTGACATACCCTATTTGTATGGGTATGTATATTGGGACATTATAAGCATATTTCAATAACTAAAGTTCTTTTAAGTTCAGAACGATTCCTATAGATGTATTAATGTATTATTTGCTTTAAAGAGATTTGTAACTATGCACCATTCATTGTATTTCTTCAGATGTTCCAGGACCACGTTGGAGACCAGGAGATCAGCGTGAATGAGGAAGACCGTATCTGGGTGAAGGGCTGGTTCCCTGTCCTCTTTGAACTCTCCTGTGTTATAAACAGATGTAAACTGGATGTTAGAACAAGGTACTTAAAGCCACTGTGCTTTGCTATGGAGAGAAACTGATTTGTATTTTGTGTAGTATTTTAGTTGAGAATATGTGTTTTTGCCCGTTGCAATGCTATTTGAAGAATGCAAACTTGTTAAGTGAGGTTTGAATCAAATTAGCAAAAATACAGTAATAGAGAAAGTTAACATTTTATCACCAAATTTTCCTCTCTCTACTTGTTTTAGAGAGGAAAATTATTGGGTAGCACTATTTTAAGCAAATGCTGTTTCCCCACCCCATTTGCTTGCACATGGAAAAGTGAAAAGGTACATTTTCAGGATAGTCACTGATTATTATTTTTTGGGGTGGGAGGGTGGGTGGGGGGTTGACAAGTTCTAACAGTGATGTGTGAGGCCATTGTAAAAAGTTACTGCAAACTTGTCACTTTTGGAAACACTACCATTCCTCCTCCCCCTCCCCCTTCCTTTCTCCCCTCCTCCCCCTCCTACCCCCTCCCCCTCCTACCCCCTCCCCCTCCTACCCCCTCCCCCTCCTACCCCCTCCCCCTTACCCTCAAAGGAAAGGAAGGAAAAGAATTGCAGATCTGCTGTGTGTGTTTTCTTCATCCTAGGTTCATTTATTATTAAGTGTTTTTATATCCTCTTTATTTTCAGGGGTCTGACAGTGATGTTTGAGATCATGAAAAGTTATGGCCACACATTCTTAGCACACTGGTGGAGGGACATCTTTAGAATTGTATTTAGAATATTTGACAATATGAAGTTGCCAGACCAGATGGCTGAGGTAAGCTTTACCTGGATTTTTTAAGACTTTTTAATGGCATAAGTGTATTGATTTATGATGCTATTAATTGCAAACTATATGATCAGTGATTTGCCACTTCTGGTTGGGGTCAATTGGGCCTGATCAGGATGCAGAAATGTTTCTGGCCAGTTATGATTTAAAGCCTGCTGCACATGAGGGGAAATTAGCTCAGCAAAATGCCTCGCATGCCACTTTGCTCAGCTAATTTCTCACGTGTGCATGCGAGTTTTGGTGAGATTTCTGCCTTCCGAGGCAGAAGACTCAAATATCAAGCATGTTTGATTCTTTCTGACACGAGTGCCACTTTTCTCACCATGTGTGCCTGACCTGAGCATTTGGCTCACGTCTTTAACCCACTGCGCAAGCGTATTCTGAATGAGTAGGCCGAAAGTTAGGTCTATTCATTTAGAATATGCTTGCGCAGTGGGTTAAAGTCGTGAGCTAAATGCTCAGGTCAGGCGCACACGGTGAGAAAAGTGGCACTCGTGTCAGAAAGAATCAAACACGTTTGATATTTGAGTCATCTGCCTCGCGAGGCGGAAATCTCACCAAAACTCGCGCGCACACGTGAGAAATTAGCTGAGCAAAGTGGCATGCGAGGCATTTTGCTGAGCTAGTTTCCCCTTGTGTGTGGCAGGCTTAAGGTAACTGAGTGAACAAAATAGGAGTTGTTTGCTTCCCAGGATATGTACCTTTTTCCAGCCCTGTATGTTTTGCATCTCCATAAACTTTCACTAAGACATTACTTAACTTGTTTTGATGAAGTGTACAAAGAGTCCACTGTAACAGTTGAGAGTATATAAATGTAGTGTATTACTTCATCTTAATTTGGATGAGAATTTGTCATCTTTGGAAAGGGATCTCCCTGACCAATTTGGTGTGTAAGACAAACTTCTCGCATAGCTTATATTTGGACACTGGTTAAGGACCCAGTGAATCAGCTGCCAACACTCCAGCAGTCCTGTTCGAGAACCCTGTATGATGTATCACACATTTGAGGCAACCATTTGAATGATGTTTGTAGGCAGTATCTTGAAACATGCTTATAAAGAGTAGCTGGTTATTATTTGCTAGAGAGGATGTGCAGCTGTGCCTGTGGCTTAATTTACATGAACACATTACATAGCATGCTTGTGTAAACAGTTAAACCACAGTTCATAGGGTATTACTAATCTGTGTGTAACTGCTTACTTGAGGTGTGGGTTGCTCTTGTTTGATGTTTGGACTGCTGAACTCTTGGTCCACACTTGACCGAAACTGATAGAGCTTCAAACTCGGATCAATAGAGACAAACCTTTAGTTTAATTCTTATAGTAGGTCAGACCACTCAAAAGGAACTCTGATCCAGGTTAAGGATGATCTATACCCTATCATTTATGTCGGAGCCACTGGAGGTTAATGGCACTTCGTGCTAGGCCTACCTGAGGCGAAACCCATGTTATTTAGGAGAAGGCCAGAGCACCTAAGACCAGTTTGGTGTTGGATGGCCTTGGTTTGTTTCAAGTTTAGGGAGGTCTGTGCATCCTTTTACTGAGCACAGTGGATTGAAGTGAACATGCACATGTTTATGCAATGCAGTACACTTAATGGTTTGCACATGTAGCCTTTGCCATTTGTGACATCTTATGTATGTCAATTAGTCCATTACCCTTTTCAGGGTGTCCTCACCCCTTTCAGGCAAACAATGTCAATATGCTCATAGATGGCTACTGGGTAAGAGAACAGTATTTAATTGTGAGTTGTGTGCCCATAAACAGTATTGGAAGCTTGAATGATTATGACCATGGTAAATTGAAAATAATGGTAGGAACATTGCTATGAGTTTCTGTTAAATGATTGGCCAGTGCTCCAAGGTTAGTTTGATAGCTTGATACATGACTGTTTAATTTAAAAATTTATCTTAGATATGATGAAATTACAACTTTTTTCCTGATAAAATAGTTACCTTTTTCAGAGCCTGTAATTTAGCTTTTGACGTAGCTTGCAATGTCATCACGACATCTTCATTCAGCGTTGTGGCTAGATTCCTCTAAACACCTGACCGCTTGTGCGCTCAGGCGTTAAGAGGTCATCTTAGATGGGCACCAATTGGTAGCCTGTATCCCTGTTTAATGATGGTTGTTGGGATTTAATCTCGATGGACTCCCTGATCCTACGATTCCAGAAAAGTTCCCCCCTACGTATGTTCTGAACATGTTCCATTTCTATGTTATGTTATTACAGGCTCTGGAAAAGGTAACTATTTTATCTATATCGATATGACAGAGTCCAATATCAGTCTACATGCTGTTATTCTACGCCAACATGGACGCGATGTCCTAAAATCACTCCGGAAGGTGGAAAATATCTCCAAGAAAATCGCAAGATGGACCAATCATCGTATTTTCAACATTAGATGTGCCAAGACTGATATCGTTCCGCGCAGCCTCAAACTCAAATCCGCAGTCACCGGAGCCAAAGCTGATCATATCATCCGCAAAACTGAAAGGAAACTACTGGATACACGCATTAGAAATTGTTCGTTTACTATATCCAAACTACAGGATGAGTTACAAGATCTGGAATCAGCATTATTTAGCTCCGTGGACCGACTGCAGTGGTCAAGTGGTTAGAGCATCCGACTTACAGCCGGAAGGTCGAGGGTTCAAATCCTGGCCGGGTCATACCAAAGACTTTAAAAATGGAATCTACTGCCTTTGTGCTTGGTGCTCAGCATAAACAATGGAGTAGGGAAAACAAGCCAGTGAGCCACAACTGGAAAAAAGGCCGTGGTCGTCTCGACTTGAACCAATTGGTTGGAAACTGGGACGTTAAACCTCATCTAACCTAACCTAACCTAACCTAACCGTGGAGGAAATCCTATTACCACAACTAAAAGCACACATATTACGTATACTCAACAATGGAAATTCAACAAGACTAAGTGGAAACAACGAGATAAATTCACGGAATTGGTTAGTGCACAACGTACACGGAATCGCAGCACAGTCGAACAGGAACAACATGATGAGAACAACATCGATCAGAACAGATGGGTGATTAACAAATCGGACAGGAATCTTAATGAAAGCGAATTATCTGGGCTTAAACGAGGATTAAATTTCGCTGTGACCCCGAAGGAATTACCGACCAAGGATTATATTGTAAGTACTGAAATTGCCTGCCGCAATTTATCAGCAGCTAAAGCACAAAGCTTAAGAGGAGAGGTAGTTAAATTTATACGTAAAGCGAAAGTACCGCCAAGTTATATCACAAAGGGTGAACGCAAAGCTTTGTTTGATTTGAAAAAGGATAAGTCTATCACTATTTTACCGGCAGATAAAGGTCGCGCGACAGTGGTTCTGAACACCAAGGACTATGAGTCTAAGATGAATGAGCTTCTCAGTGATAGTAACACCTATCAAAAGTTACCTAAGGACCCCACAAAGACTTATAAACAAGAGCTCGTTAATATGATTCGCAGATGGCAAAGATGCAATCCAATCCCTGATCAACTTAAGCACAAAATCTACCCCACTGCCAGTGAAGTGCGAAAGATCTATGGCACACCTAAAATACATAAAGCCAATGCACCTCTTAGGCCTATTGTCTCTAGTATAGGCAGTATTACATACAACGCTGCCAAAGTCATAGCTGACATCCTCACCCCACTGGTTGGCAACACTATTCATCACATTCAGAACAGTAGTGATTTTGTAGAAAAGATCAAGGGTCTCGAGGTCCCACCAGGACAGAAACTGGTATCATACGATGTGTCAGCACTTTTCAGCAGTATTCCTGTTCCTGATGCAATCACAGCCGTAAAGGATAAACTAGATCAGGACAACAACTTACCTGAGAGAACTCCATTGAGCACTGACCAATACTTGAACTTCTCACATTCTGTCTAGTCATGTATAATGGACAATTTAACAAACAAACTCATGGCAGAGCCATGGGCTCACCGGTCTCTCCTATTCTTGCCAATATATACATGGAGAACTTTGAGACTAGAGCTCTATCCACAGCCCGCAATCCTCCATCACTTTGGTATCGCTACATGGATGATACGTTTGTGCTCATACATGAGTACGACGTTGAGAGCTTCACCACACACATCAATAGTCTTGATCCTAACATCAACTTCACAGTAGAACCTGAGCAGGATGGTAAGCTACCTTTCCTAAATACTTGCATCCATGTTAATGATGACGGTAGCACCAGAGTCACCATATATCGCAAGTCCACACACACTGACCAATACTTGAACTTTGAGTCAAACCACCATCTTCAGCACAAAAGGTCGGTCGTTCATACCCTCATGGACTGGGCCGAGAAATTAGTCACCACAGAAGAGGACAAACGACAGGAACTCAACCATGTTAAATCTGCCCTCAGGGCTAATGGATATACTTCCTGGATAATGAAGGCTCCCAAACCCAAAAAGAAACCCGGTAAAGAACAACCTGGGAAGAAAGGTCCAAGCATCAGTGTTCCATTACCTTGTGTAAAAGGGGTCTCTGAAAAACTCGCCAATATTTTTCGTGATCATGGGGTTAGTTCTTATCTAGCCTAGGGTACGTAGGCCTAGTACTCACGTACACTTTGCTCCCTGAACTAGGCCTAGGCTATTGCAACACAAAGTTTTTCCCGCATTATTACTGTGAGAGTAACATCGTCTGCGTGCGTTTCTGCAATGATTGTTGCTACATACGCGTATGTGCGTACATGATCGTAACCATAGCTATGAACTATGTCACAATTGAACAGCAGTGCGTGCTATATAGCATACAAGAGTGTGAACGTCCTAGTAACAAGATTTAGAATGTTTTAAAAAACAAAACAGGATCGTTTGTATAAATCAAAATTTTTGGTCTCTTTTTGGAGACTGAGTGCTAGTATCCTTAAAATGATGGGTCTTAAACATATAAATGACCCATAGAGGTCAATTACCTAGGAGTATATGTGAATTTGAGAAAGACTGAGACCATTCAAAATGTTTGAAGGTGCAGTAGCCCAATTTTGACAATGGGTATATTGCTGACCTAGTATGGGAATCCCCATACTAGGTCAGCAGACTGTGGACTAGTTCTTATCATAAACCTATGAACACTATACGATCTTTACTTGTTCACCCAAAGGATAAAACCCCGGACAGTGAAAAATGTGGGGTGATTTATAAGATCAATTGCCCTGAATGTGAGGAGACCTACATTCGTGAAACAGCCAGAGCCATGCAGGCCAGACTTAAGGAGCACAAAAGAACCACAGGCAACACCGCCCCCACTGCAGTGGGTGAACATATTCTACATCACAAACATAACATAGAAATGGAACATGTTCTGATCATAAGTAGGGAGGAACTTTTCTGGAATCGTAAGATCAGGGAGACCATTGAGATTAAATCCCAACAACCATCATTAAACACGGATACAGGCTACGAATTGGCGCCCATCTACGATGACCTCTTAACGCCTGATCGCACAAGCGGTCAGGTGTTTAGAGGAATCTAGCCACAACGCTGAATGAAGATGTCGTGATGACATCGCAAACTACTTCAAAAGCTAAATTACAGGCTCTGAAAAAGGTAACTATTTTATCTATATCGATATGACAGAGCCCAATATCAGTCTACAAGCTGTTAACTTATTTCCTCTTGATGCAGAAAATGGAATGGATGATGACAACATGTAACCATGCCCTCTTTGCCATCGTAGATGTCTTCAGCCAATATTTTCCAGTACTCAGTTCCATCCTGATGGATGACCTGCTTAAACAACTCCTCTGGTGTGTTCAACAAGGTGAGTGATAGAAAACTGAATATATGTGAAACCAACCAGCCATACATGTAGCCCTGTGCTAGTAGTATGTGACCTACTCAGACAAGGTGAACAGTGTGGTATGTGCAGCATGATAAGGAAAACATGACCATACATAAAATTACACCAACTCCCTTCCCAGCTAAGGAATGATATTCTCAAGCAAGTCCTGTGGCAGGCACAGCAACAAAATTAAGACAACAGAAATATGTTGCTAGGTAAAATAAATTAAGTTTTTGTACCTATGTGAATAAGGTACTGCAGTTAGAAATTAGTATGGATGTGTAGAAACATCCATCATCGGTCCATCTGGTGAAAGCAGGCCTCAAAATGATCCTATATTTCCTATAATTTCCTATAAATTCCCAAAAATCCTATGGGTATGCACAAATAATAACATTAATACTTTTATTTCAGAGTCAAAATATGAAAATACACCACTTTCAGAGGATTTACCCTTTCCATTCCACCAAAATATTTAGATTGTTTTTCTTTTCCATGTTGATGGTAGAACCACACTGTTCTGCCATATGGCCCACACTTGTGATACTGTTAATCACATTTGTATCATTTAAACAGTATAGTTTATTAGTTTCCTAAGGTACTATGCAGTACTGTGCTTTTCTTATGCACAGCTTTGAAGAATTTTGAAGATAATTAGAACCACTAGTGTGTGACATTCCTATATTTACTCTATATTTTCCTTGAAAAATCCTATAAAACCCTATATATTCATCAGTATCCTTCCTATAAAACCTCCTATATTTCTGTGATAGACCACTTTGAAGCCTGTGAAAGTTAACTATCATTCTAGATAGAATAGAAAACTTTGGAAGAGCTGGAAGAGTGAGTCAGGTCTTTCCTAAAAAATGTGCAAGGTTAACCAACTTATAGGAGTGTCAGATGGTGCAACGCCTATCCTTACTTTTTTTTATCTGCTGATACCAGTGTATAGCCAGGGGCACACTCTACTTCATTATCTCCCCCTTCTCCCTGCCTTATTGTCATTTCTGTTTGTTTGAGTGGGTTTTGTTTTTTGAGTGTCTATGATGAGCTACAACCCTTAGACAGAATTACCACAACTTTTTTGTGATATGATGATCTTGCAAGAAGGAGCAGTCTGGTAAGAGCATTGATGGCTAGTGGAGGGTTTAAACAGATCACTTGATTGGTAGCTCATATCCACTGAAACCCTTTTGTTTGGTTCTTCCCCCCACCCCTTCCCCTTCACCATAGTAATACCTGCGTCTGTCATGGGGATCTTTTGTTTTAAACTCCGCAGATAATGAGCAACTTGCTCGTTCTGGAACAAACTGTCTGGAACACATGGTGATATCAAATGGTGAAAACTTCAACTCTGAAAACTGGGACCAAGTCTGTAAATGCATGCTGGAAATCTTCAGGAATACTATACCTCACAGGTGAGACACCCGTTAGGTCACAGCTTGATTAGGCTTGTAGATTATCTTCAGAAATGGAAAAGTTCAAGATTTCTGTGGGAAAAATTTAGTATGAAGCCCTCTCTATCTCATTGTATTGGTGGGAGTGGTATGCCAAATGGTTGGTCTGCATATGGAGAGATAATTCCTGAAAGATTGTCTAGGCAGTTCATCTTTTACAAAATGTAAGTTTTACAAAAAGGATTGTTTATTTATCAATTGCTCATGCAATCTTCAAACAAATCTTTAAATCTTCCCACAAATTCCTGCAAAATCCTGTAGTACAACTTTGTTGATTCAGGTTTTTAATCATGGTTCATCAGTATTGTGTTGGGGTAGTAAAGAACTGGGATTACATAGTCAGAATTATTGTGCCAGTATGTTTAAATCGCTTATCCAGTTATTGGAACGCTTGTGCTAGACCTCCCATGGATACGCACATTAGGATTCAAGGAGGCAGGTGATGAGGTACCCCTTTCCACCATATTGGTTTCCCACTCAAGGAATACAGAATTTTATTAACAATTTTTTATAGGGTGGGACTTCTTGCTATCTATGAAATTGTGGGATGGACAATCTGCCGGCTCAGCCCCAACCGTAATTAGGTGCTTTTAGGTCCCTAACAAGTATGTGCATCTTTTACTGTCTCAGAACTGGACGGAATGTTTATTTCTCAGGAAGCATGCTAAATTTCCTACGATTTCTTTCACTTCTTCATGTTCAAAAGGTAAAATTTCCATCTGATTGCTAAAACTTTCCTCCAAATACCAAAAATTTCCCATCAATGAGCTGCCCAGATTCCCATATCTTTTCACCCAATAACTGTCCACACTTAACAAAACATACTGATGTGCTCAGCACATTTGCTCATAGTGTATTGAGTATGGTTTTATTTGTAAATTGACTTCCCTATAATTTGAATGGTTTGCTGTACCTTCTTTTATGAACTGTTGTCTCCTTAGTTACAGTGTAAAATTTTGAACTTGGACTCATTACAAGAAGGTTTTTATTTGTATGAATAGCATTGCTCTCCCAAGACAAACATCAAAGTCTCTATTAAAAAGTTGTCAAATTTGATGTTACACTAACAGATGTAGGTTTAGATGACAAGAAAAGAAAAAAAAAACAGATATGCATGAACCATTCTCTGAAACTGGTTTCAAGTTTCAGCAAAGGATTTTTGCCCACTGATATCTATTTTATGTGTATAACAGTTTGTTAACATGGAAACCAGAAGAAACTCATACAGAGCGAGATGACACAGTAAGCATTGAGGCAGATAGGCAGAGCAGAGATTCAGTGCCTCTGACTGATCAGGTAAGAAGTGCTACAATATTTTCATCTTGTGATTTTGCTGAAAAAGTGTAGTCTTTACTCCCTACTTATGTAGCATTGGTGTATGCCTTTTACCTTCTAACAACTTTGCCATACATTATAGTTTTTTCATTGTGGATGGTAATTTAACAGCAAGAGATTCTGATAGAAACACACAGTGAAAAAAAGTATATACTGTAGCACAGTTGAGCTGGCCCCAACAGTGGGCCCTTGGAACACATTCTGTCTGCATAAGGTCGTCATTGATAATCATTCTATGAAGGTACTTTGTCTACCTAGAGCTGTGTTGCTTTAGGGAAGGGTTAAATTGTTATAATAGGAGGAAGGGAACTGTACCCATGCTGGTGAAGTTGAGAATGTAGTATGGTGGTATTCAAGCTGATGGTCCTGACCTGCAGTGTATTTAGTACAGCTAGTAATTTCTACATGTTGTGAAAAAGCAGAACAAGAAAGGGAATGGTTAGATGTCATCTGGTAGGGTCTCAGAACTACCATGTCTAACAATTTAGGGAGTCAATTTATATTTTTGTGGCATATCCTTGGCACAACTGTGGTAGCATATGTTACCAGCGACTGGTGGCAAAGACAACTTAGGTATCAGTTGGTGTCATCAAGTAAAAAGATTGAGTACCATAGCTGTCGTACCAAAGTAACTTGTAGCAAATTAGGTAGACAGAGAAAGGATTACCCTGTTTTAGTGCCTGAAGAGTTGTTCAATTCAGAGTTGCATATTCCATCTCTGGAAAGGTAGCATTTGGCTTTAAAAATTATAAAAATTATATAACATTATAATTGTAGTAGTACAGAACTTGACTTTCAAGGCAAAGAGTTACTTAACCAGCACCTTAACTTACCTAAAGTTACATTTGGATGAGCTGTAAAGCAATCACTTTAAATGTGGATCACACCCACCTGGGAAAAGGTTGCTACTGAAGGACACAAAGAATATGGCACAGAAAACATTAAACCTTTATTGAGGTGACATGTGTTGTATGTGCCTAGGGCCTGATATTACCCATCATCCCTCTACTCTAGAATGGGCAGTGCCAATGAGTTAAGTATGTTGATAAAGTGTCAAAGATTAATATGCCTATAGTATATGGTGGGGAACTTGTCTCAGGGGAACTGGAATGGATAGAAGTGGCATGGATTTGAAAATAGAGAAAAGTATGAACGATGCTAGATGAAGAGTGGTCTAAATGATCTGTTTAAGTTCCTTTTAGTGTATCAGTGTCATATGTAAGATTGCTTTGCTAGATTATCAGTGGTTCATTCATACTTAGTTAAAATCCTCAACTTCTATTGGTTCATTAAGGTCAGGTGACCGTGCATTATCCTAGGATAACCCACGGTAAATTAAGAATAAAATCACCGGCGGATGAATACAATACCGTACTATATACACTGTATTTATAAGATCACCTAGCTTTAGATATGGCTAGCTGGCTTGACACACATAGGCCTAGCTGAGCATGATATGATATATCCAACGTTAGGCCTATGGTGTGACACTACTCACTAGTCACAAAAAGGCCTACGAAAACGCTTCCATTTCTAAGAAACACTTTTGTTCCCAAATCTTACGTTAAACCCTATAGAGGCAAAGGATCCATAAACGGTTATAATTCAAAGTCAAATAACCTAGGCCCAAGCCTAAGTAACGTTACAACTTACACAAAAGTTCCTTGTCGAGCACTGAATCCTCGAACAAAATCAGCGTTACTAACGTTACCGCTGTTAGGGCTGAGATCTCTAACATGTCCAAACTTTTCTCCAAATGTACGTTTGAAATGCTGTGACTGTTTATCTCCCAAAATCAGTAGCTGAATCCTAGGCAAATTCCATCATTTGAAGTAACTTAAAAGCTCAAGAATACCTGAACAAGTCCGTTAGGGTTCGAACAAATGACAAGCAATTTTAAAAAGACCGCGCTACTTAAAGCATACTGGTGGATATGTCACTACGTACTGCAGTATAGCCAATACGTCGTACGTGCATGTGTTCATTTACACAGCATGTGCACCCACAGCGTACACAACGTACAATATGCTCTGTGTGCAGTGCAAATGTACATGATACAAATGCAAGATTTCGTGGCTAAGGGGTTACCATGGAGTCATAATACCTCTAGTTACTTTACCAACTGTTAATTTTTTGTCCTTTTCGGCTTTTGAAGTCTAGAAGAAAACCATTTCTCAAATTTAGTCACATCGTTGTTATATTTCATGACTTATGAATATTTCATTGAATTCATTTTGTTTAATAGTAGGCTACTTTATTAACTGCGCACGAATAGGCCTATTGTTTTGAAAGGTTGTGAACAGGTCTCATCTTTCCTCGGGGTTTTGATTTCAATAAAAATGTGGTTATCTGCAAACACAAATTTTCTTTCTTTTTACTATTTTTTCATCAAATTCTTGTGTATGAATGAACAGGGTTAATCAACGCTGGACCGTGCATTAAATAGAGGATAATGCACTCCGGGGGTTAATGCTATTGCTAGATGCACTTGGGCTGCGCCCTCGTGCATCGCTTGCATTAACTCCCGATTGTGCATTATCCTCTAGTTAATGCACGGTCCAGCGTTGATTAACCCTTTATTGTAGATCATCAGGGGATTGTTAGCAAGTATCATGCAAAAACTTAAACATGGTGTAACTTGATATATCTGTTAAGAATTGCAATATGTTACCTGATTGATATCTGATTGTTTTGCATCGTAGCAGATTGAAGTTATAGCAATCTATATGCAACTGGGATGCAATCATTTTCAGACAATATTGGTTATATTAATTTTAGTATTCATCATGTAAAGTCACCTGTAAACTTTGTATGAAGTTAGATCGTATCATTTTGGTATCAGAATAAAGCTTTTAGTGTGTTCTATGTTGGTACTGAAAACTCAATATTTTATGTCTGTAGTAATTCCTGATTTGCCGTGGTGCCTCACAATCACCCAGCAATGACCTCCGAAATCTGTTTGACACATGCAATTGTTGGTCATTGAAAAAAAGCTCTGAAAAACTTCACTTTATGGAAAAAAAGTGGCTAATGTACATGTAACGACCCTCTTTTCAGTTTTAAGTTCAAGGGACGAAATAGTTTGAGTCGCAATGCAATTTGCAACCCATGAAACAACAGTAGCGAATCAATTGTTATTTGCCTTTGCATTTGCTGCAAACTAAAATTTTCCCACACAGTGCCTATACATAAAAGTATGTTTTGCCTGCTGATTTTAGTAACTTCTTATCAACATGGAATAATGCCTAATCAGTCCGAACATTGATCAGCAATTATTGCTAACCATTTCTTTCACACTTTTTTGTCCCTTGAAGCTAAGTGTAATTTAGAAATAACATATACTTCGATCTGTTTTAAATTGGACATAAAAATGTGTACACTCTCTTGAAACATGTAAAGATGGCTGGAATGTGTGGGAAATTTACAAGCAGGTGAATGTAATTTTAACATCTGCTGTCTATTAAATGTGATATTCACAGCTGATTACAGTCAAATCTTGTGAGATAAAAGGTTAGAAATCATTTTGTGACTTGATCTTAAAGTTAGTGCATTGTAGATCTTTGCCTACCCTCTATCTTTATAATTATATTTCTTTGGGATAAGAGGTAACAGGGCAGGAATTAACATTTTGTGATATGAGGGTCCTTCCGGGGCTAGTTGACGGAAATGCGCAGTTAAAACGGTATTCCCTACACAAAGTATATGGCCAAATTCGCTCTCGTAACCCCAGTTTGGGGGCTATTTTGCAAGTTACTGGGGCTAATCACCCTTGGCCCTCGCTTAATTCCTGCTCTGAGAGGGAGGTCTTATTCCTTTTATATCATTAACTTGTACTTTATTGATCATATGTTTTCTTTACAGTCTCCATCAGATAAGCAAGGTAGCCAAGGATCAGGAACCCCCTCCAGCGACCAAATGCCATCCCCTCCTACAGACCAAAGAACCAACCTTCAGCGCGCAGGAAGTCAACACAGTGTGGCGAGTGTTACTAGTACTGAGAGCAAAGGAAGCAAGCAAGTAGATTGGCACAGTAAGTTTTTTATTTTTCAAACTAGCTTCTTTTAATTTAAAATGCCATATTGGAGGAAGAAAATACCTTGCAATCATTATTTAAGTAAACTTTGTTGTTGTTAAATCTTAAACTTCTGAGCCCAAGTGGTTGCTTTCCTAACATATTTTGGTCTTTTGATGCAAGAGTGGTTTCTCCAGCCAGCAACTTGGCCAGGTTTTGTGATTGAGTGATGAATTGCTGAAGTAACTTTGTGCATCATTGTGTAATCTGTCTGTGGACTGTGTATTATCTCTGTGTCACACAAAGTTTGGGATAACACTTAATACAGGGATGAAATCTGTGTTGTTCAATAGTTTAAAAGGTGGTCATTTTGCAGTAAGAGGTATTTTCAGTTTGATAGCTGGTCCCAAGCAAACATGAATTTTAACACAAATCCAAATGATTTTCCTCTTGTGTAGGCTTACTTTGTTCCCTGTGAAAAGAGGGCAGCAGATAGATATTTTTATGTTATTCATGTGAACAGTACCAATATTTTGCCGTTTTCATAATATGCAAAACAACTGTCCTAGGAAAACAGTAAGAGATTGTAACAAATTGTCATGATGGTATTGTGAATTTTGTGTTGTCTTTTTCACATCTTTTTCACAATGTTGCTTTTAAGGCAGAGTTGAAAGCACCATTTGTGAATCATAAGTTGTATTAGTGCTTGAGGTCATTAAGTTGTATCTTTCACAGCTAAAAGTCAAATTATCAGTTTGGTAATTCAACTACCAGTTAGAAGCCAAAGCAGCTTTCTGTGGATGAGGAAAAACCACTTTAAGTCATTCTTTTAATTATAACGTTTTTCATGGAGAATGGGGCATGACATTATCATCATGTCAAACCCCTGGTCACAGCTTCTCCAGCAAAGCTGCAGTTAGTTAGTTAGTTAGTTAGTTAGTTAGTTAGTTAGTTAGTTAGTTAGATAGACATACCAACACGAATGTGTTATATAGTGTCAACTAGATAAGTTAGTTTCAAGTCCTTCCCTTTAGTCGCCTCTTACGACAGGTGGGGAATACCGTGGGCATATTCTACAACCCCCAGCCCACAGGGGGCTGCAGGGGCTGCAGCCATACTTTGTTACTGTGCACAGCTCAATAACATGGTAAATTGAATCCTGCTATTGTAATGTGTATGACAGCAAAGAATAGGTAGCCATATTGTAGTTTTGTTATTTTGACATAGTACAGTATGTGTTTGTATGTAGTATTTTAAAGGGATGTATAAGTAGCAACTTGTGAACCCCCACCCCACCCCACCCCTTCCCCCAAATAAATAATTTGGAAAAGACTTATTGAAATGATTTTAGCACCAGTATCCTTATCTTTTATGGCAACCAACAACATTTGTGTAATATGTAATCAAGACCCCCTCCCCTTCCCTCTGCCCAAACAATGTTTGAAGCTTGTCAGTTACAATGATTTGTGTTTGCCTAGTTTCATAAAAACATAAGCTAAAAATGTGAAACTATTCCTTTTATATGATGTTTGAATTTTACCAAGTCCCTTTCATTTGTTCACAGAGTCACCATCAGATCAGAAAGTATTTTCAGCTATGTTGATTCAGTGTGTAGTACAGCTGGAATTAATTCAGACCATTGATAATATAGTCTTCTTCCCAGCAACCAGTCATCATGAAGATCAGGAAAACCTCAGAGCTGCGCAGGTTAGTGGTACAAGAGTCAAACTATTGAAAATTAATTTATCAAATATTTCATATTTCATTTCATTTCATTTATTTGTTTTATACAACAATATGTAAGCACAATATCAGATTATACAATTAACAACAAGTTAATAAAATCAGTGTTGTGAGTATAAGTACTCTTAAAAACCCTTCAGGCTTGAAAAATAAATGTACTCCCAGAGAGGGTAAACAAAATTATAAACAGAGTAAAGCATAACAAACATATTATTCCTCAAAAGATAAGTTAATTGCCAAAACATCAGGTCAAATCTATGCAGTAAATTCAAAATTTACAGAAGTTTCTACCGTCATAATATATTCAAATATAAAGATACTTTGTGTAGGTCTGGGGTTCAACTCCTGGCCGGGTCATACCAAAGACTTTAAAAATGGAACCTACTGCCATTGTGCTTGGTGCTCAGCATAAGCAATGAAGTGGGGAAAACAAGCCAGTGAGCCACAAGTGGAAAAATGGCCGTGGCCGGCCCGACTTAAACCAATTGGTTAGAAACTGAGCCGTAAAATCTCATCTAACTCTAACTCTATAAAGATAGTTAACCCAGTTATATATTGTTTTCATTTTGAAGATGGTCTCTGTGCATGTTTCGTAGCAGAAGTGGGACTACCTTGCTGGTAATGTTGGCTTGATAACTTTGAGTTTACTGGTTGATTTGATGTATTATCCAATAATTGAATTTGAATACTTGGTTGGCTCTGACAGGTTTCTTCAGATGAAGATGTTAGAAGTCTTACAGAAGTAGAAGGCGAGGAGAGGGGTATGTACAGGTTCCTGACTACACCCCAGCTCTTCCAACTCCTTGACTGTTTGTTGGAATCTCACCAGTTTGCAAAGAAATTTAACAGCAACAATGAGCAGAGAGAACGTCTAAGACTTGCAGGTAAGTAAAAAGTAATCACATCAGTAATTGATACTATGTTTAAGTTTTAAAGAATATTTTAGAAAACAGTGTAGGTGATGAAAAAGTAACTGGTTGATGTCAGAATTTGTATTTTTTCTTCATGATCTCACTATATGAACCCACACTTGTAAAATGTTGGCCTGTGAGATAACTTGTTCTACCAGTATAACTCGTCCCGTTGTGGCATACTGATAAGTAAAATCTGGTTTTGATGAAGTGACAAATTTTTTGTGGGTTTTTGATACCACAATTGTCTCTTCACCTAACACAGGATAAGTTGTATTGCCTATTGGTCAGTTTACAAATGGGGACGTGGTGCATCTCATGGGAAGGGTGGTATCTGGTACATGTTAGGATTGATAAGGTGTAAGGATTACCTGTATTGGTGCCATAGATATAGAAATACTCAGTTTCAGGTATATTTCATTAACTATTTTATGACTGGTTTCAATTTAAGTTTTCATTGAACACATATACTAGTGGAAGACAGATGGGTGGAATCCACAGGGAGCTAGGTAAGCTTTTGAAAGGGATTTCTCATTCAGTGGGAGGAAGGCAATATAACATATTCAAAAGCTAAGCAATAGGAAACAATAGCAGATACTCAGCACCACGTGAAAGATTTTGTTAATAATAAAAGATATTGTCAAGAGTTCCATCTCTTTGGATCAAAATAATGAACACCGTGAAAGGATGACTGAAGTCCATGCTGTGGTGTTGTAATAAGGTTTACAGATCAAGTTCCAAAAAGAATTGATTTTATTTAAATTATTACCCAGTGAGTCCATTGTGATACTTGCAGCAGGGTTCCCACTGTCATGTGAAATGTCTGAAAGCTAAAAGTCTGTTAATGCAGGAGATTTAGTTAATCAAAAAAAATTATAAGTCATGGAATTTCATAAAGAGAGAATCTGAATTTTTGGAATTAAACTAAAATTAGCCATACACCAAGTTTCTTGAAGCTTGTTGAATACCCTAATTTTTGGTAAGGGTCTGTGTAGAAAGCCTTTTTCAAGAAGCAAACAGTAGTTTTCAGTGTGTATAATAAGACTGGAAGGGGACATTATTGGCACAGTGTACTTGAATAAAGTTATCAGGACATTTGAAAGTGTTAAACATCTTTAGTATTTACAAACGTACTGTTTGTGGTCCTTAAATTTCATTTGGAATTTGCAGTTTGTATCTGGACATACTGATTAAGTGTTACCATGAGTAGTAAAAATATCCAAGTGTATGTTATCCAGAGGAAAAAATAATCGACGGCATCGACGGCAAAAGCCGCTGTGGCTGCTGGTTTTGCCGCCGATTATACCTAGAAACGGCGGCATGTTTTTGCCGTCGATCATTCTCTCTGCATTCGCAATTCTCATATTAAATTTTTTTAAAACATTGTCTACGTAACATTTCTTTCCCACGGACATCGGAATTTTAGTATCTGACAAACTGGATGTTATGCACAGCTACGTAGCTATCATTTTCTTTCTAGCTAGCTAATAGCTGTATGATCTACCAATTCGTACAGGTGTTTAATACACTGGCTTTCCTTCAGCAGCCGCCATATCACATACCCATAAATGTGTTTCACGGCAAACCTAAATCATGCAGTGTAGGTTTGAAAATAGGCTACAAAATCAACTTTTCCTTCTGCCTTGACTCTATGATTAGAGCTTAACTGCTCACCCCACCGAAAAAAGATTAATTCTTTCAAAATAATCTTTGCCATCTGTGACCATGAATGCAAGTTTTTGATTCGAAAATGGAAGAGATTTCAGCTCCAAAGTATATGGTTCGACTGCACAAGTAATCTACAGCTTGCTGCATACATGTTGTACTGCAGAGAGTACCATTTCAAAACACATCGTTTTTCAGTACCAAACATAACCAAATTTGTCAAAAATGACTAAACATTCACCTGGCATGTTCAAAAGACTCTCAAACAACTACCTGTAATATATTGACAACTTTTAATGAGGAGGTTTCCCCCCACGAGGCACATTTCTTTAGAGGGGCTTTGCAGTTTTGTCGTTGCCTAACGTGTAAAATACATGGATAGGCCTACTCAGATGCTAAAGCAACACAATACATGGCAAAAGTTGTCTGCTTACTTGTAGAGCTACAGGGTCTAAAATTTCCCAATCGTTTTTGTTCCAAAATGTTAACAAATGTTGTCTAAGATGTTGATTTGAGTGTTCAGACTTATTTGTGGTCAAGATAGGGTCTTTGCTTGTCAAACCAACTTAGCTAAATATTTTGAAAGTCTTTTGAGTTTTGCCATATATATACTGTTACGAGAAGCTGATAGTCTCATGACTTCAAGTCTGGCATACAAAGTGAACCCAGTTAGTTCATATGAAACTAGCACCACTCTAAATGCTCTTTCCATTGCTATATGGGGGGGGGGGGGGGGTGTCATCAGTTACCAGCAGACAAGAACACTGTGCCCCACCATCCCCCACCCCTGTCTTAACAAAGGTACTGATGAAAGCCCTTTACACTGGGTTTCAGTTCAACATTAGATGAACTGCACTGGTAACATCACATGAACAGTGCAGTGTATGGTAGACTCGTACTCCATGGAATGCGTTGGGCTGCTGACACGACTTGTGGCCATGCGAGGGAATTTTAAAAATGCTGTGGACATCCCATAAAATGCCGTGGAGAGCTGCTGTCTCCACAGCATTTTTTTACAGAAATTGCTGTGGAGACATTTAGGGGAATTTTTTGGCCTGTTATCCCCATCTATGTGTCATAGAAAGTGCAGATTTTACCTTGTAATCTGCAAAATTATGTCCTGATGTTAACTTATACACTTTTGACCCTTCAGAAGGAAACATGAGTCTGTTTCTTTTTATGATATGGTTGTTATTTTTGAATATCATTTAAGGTTTTAGAGGGAAAAACAAGCCTAACCTATCTACCCAAGAGACATCCAGCCTGGCCTGTGCTATGAGACTTCTCTTTAAGATGTACTCAGATGAGAAGAGGAAAGACTATGAAAGTGAAATAGAGGCAAAACTTTCAGAGTGAGTATTCATGCCCTAGATTGTTTCAATGGCCTGGAAAAGTCATGGAAGATTTTGAACATGATAAAACTTTGGAAAATATATAATTTGGTTAGTACTCCTTTTACACACTATACAGTGTTTTTTCATCCCAGTTCTGTAGCTTCTTTGAAGTGGTTCATGCAGTGTGTAGTTTTATCCCAGATGTAATACCACAAAGAAATCTGCTTTGATATACTACGTGGTGGAGATTTTACCACTTGGTCATGAAAAGGTCATGGGAAAGTCAGGAAATAATATTGTTCAAAGGTTGAAGAAACCTGTTCCCAATGAATAAATGAAACTTCTTAAGTATATCAGAACTCCAATCTGTGGGCGGAGGTTTGTTAGTTGTCATCAAAGGTAGTACCTGCAGCTTTAAATGCATCCTTAAAAGACAGCAGAGTAGTTAAGAATTTGAAAGTTATTTGCTGATGTCAGTTATTTGCTGATGAAGTCATGCAAGTACTGTCCTTTGCCCATCTCTCTAAGGTTTTCATATTTTTATTTTCAGGGTCACAAAGTCAGCACTGTCATACTTCCTGGTTCTTCAGTCTGAAAGCCATCGGAATGCCTGGAAAGCACTCCTTGTTCTGATATTCACAAGAATTCTGAAATTACCAGAGGAGAAGGTGACAATTTGCTACATTGATATATTTTTATCTGGCAGTCCCAATTCAAGCTTAAAAAAAAAAAAAAACTGTTTGTGTGTGGACAAAATACTGTACTTTCATAATGAAACAACAGGAAACTAACTAAAGCCAAACAAGTGCAATATGTATTCAATTTCACAGTGTGTTGTCAGAGGTCTGGATGATGCAATGTGCAATTGATTATAAAATCATTTGAATGGTTCCAGAGCTGTTTCTAATGTACCATGTGTTGTGCAAGGTTCTTTTCAAGTGTTCTGGTAGAGGGCAGTATGCTAATTTCCCTAAGCTCATGTCAAAAAAGTATTAGGCCTACAGTGAAATCATGCTGCTGTCTATCCAAAAACATCTTTTGATGTTCTTGTTAGTTACAGTCATAAAGACTTGGAAAGGTGCTAGCCAGTGACCCATGTTCAACCTTGCGTATCCATTGACAGTTTGTGTGGAAGTCTATGTGTGTGTTTGGGGGGTGTGGAGGGGTGGGGAGGGGAGAGATGCAGGGAGTTGGAAGGAGGTAGCAACATAGTTTGTAACTATTTGATTCCATTTACATTGCTAGTCACCTGCATTTAAATTTTTAGCAGTATTTGAGACAATTAAATCCTGCTTTTGTACAAATCCATTTATAGCACTACTTGTGTGGAGTTATTGATGTCACCAAAGCTGTTCTTCCAATGGAAAAAGAACTCTGTGCTTTCAGTGGGTTACCACAGGACATGTAAAACCTGCAGTCATGGAACTTTACTTTTGGATTCCCAGGCCTTGATAGTCACGGAAAAGGGTCATCTTCTTTAAATATTATGGGAAGTAATGGAATTTGAGAATTACAGAAAAAGTTATGACATGACAGTTGAGTTTGGTTGTAATTTCAGCCTTAAAAATCAGAATTTAATGACAGGGTTAGAGAAATAGCAATGTCATGGTATACTTGTTGTACAGGTCATGGAAAGTTATGGGATTATAGATAGAAGAAAGTAAAAATCCTCATCAATTCTGTACTGTGAGTAGAAGACACTATAGAAGTTGTCAGGTTATGTTTAGATGTTAAAGTAATGGTATGAATTTTATCAGCTAAAAACAAAGTCTTGTTTCTTCTTTCCACATTATCTACAGTTTAAAATTCATGCCTGTTACTGCTACCCTTTCCTCTGTGAAATCATCACATTTGATTTGAAACCAGAACTCCGAGCCATCATCAGAAAGTTCCTCCTGAGAGTTGGCCAAGCATATAATGTATCGGTATGATCCTGCAGGATTCCAAGCCATTATCAGAAAGTTCCTCGTGAGAGTTTGCCAAGCTTAAAATGTGTCAGTATGATCCTGCAGAATCCCGAGACATCATCAGATTGTTCTTCCTGAGAGTTGGCCAGGTTTATAATGTATCAGTGTGATTCTTCAGAACTCTGAGACATAAAATAGTTCCTCCTGAGAAATGGCCAAGCTAATAATTTATCAGCATAATTCTGGAGAACTCAGAGCTATCATCAGATAGTTCCTGTTGAGAGTTGTCCAAGGTTACCATGTATCAGTATGATTCTGCAGAACTCATAGCCATCATCAGAAGTTCCTCGTGAGAGTTGGCCAAAATTAAAATGTATCAAGGTGATTCTAATGCCTGATGTGGAATTGAAACTGTGACATTAAAAGATGTGATGCCCATGAATAAGTAAATTTGCTATTTCTGTTGCAACAAGCCAAACTGATACCAAGTCAGCTATTTACCATTTGACCATTCACCTATTGCCAGAAAAAAGATATGTTTAATATTGATGTAACATTTGCTTGCAATAAATAGAGGAAGTATTGCTAAAAGGTGCCATTCTAATTGTGGGTATGTTCATTATGCCTCTTATGGACTTCAAGAGATCCTTGGATATGCATAAGTGATAGCAGTTCTCATTTGATCTGACTTGGCAATGTGATTGTTTTAGCAGTTTTGCCTTTGTGAATCAACCAAGTAACTACCTTAGATTCAAGCTAAGACATTACATGGAAGTCAGGGAGGAAACTATAGTAGGCTGGTTCATCTGTGGTTAGGGCTATCAATAAATTCAGAATGGTAGTGATATCATCATTAGTGGGGTGAAATTATGTCCCTTATTCTTTCAAAAATTAAATGTCAGACCATTAATACGTGTGTATGATTCAGAGAAACTAACTTGCGACAAGTGGTTGCTTCAAGAAGGAGCAAACAAAAGAAACATGATCATGCTTTTGAATGCAGTGAAAAATGAAATAAAAGAATGAAAAGATGGTGACAAAATAGCCAGCTGATTTTTGTAAAGTGAGAAAATTCTAGTACAATTATTTACACTGCCAGTTCTGACTGGCAAAGTAATGCCAAGATTCTCCAGCCTTTGCTTTTAAAGACATGTAATATTATTTAGTATGGAAAAACCTTTATAGAATATGTTTTGCAAGTTTACCACTTGTCTGAGTGAGGTTAAAGAAAGGAAGGGGTGGCCTAGCTTTCGACAATAATTAGTTGCCTTGATTACCATAAGGTGAGTTGGGAGCAAGTTCTTGTCATAATGAAATATCCATAATAAGATTATTCAGAAGAAGCAATTGGGATTGACTATTAACATATAACATAGTTTTAGAAAATACTATCTAACATACTTCCTTTATCAATTTCCCTTCTCTTTTAGTTGGTAGGCCTAGTAAATATTTATAAACTTCGAAATACACAGATATGAGAATGATAAATATGTTTGTGTAGGGACTATCTGCTGCAGATAATTCTGTTATTGAGTAACTTGAAGAGTTACTGCACAGAGATACTGTGGTGAATCCTTTTCTTTAGAAGACTGTCTTAGAAACTTTGTACCTGAAAGCATACTGATTATTGGTATTCAGTGTTGGTATATCAGCTGATATTTCTGATGATCTTCCTGTATAGGTATAAATATT
Organism: Holothuria leucospilota; assembly: GCA_029531755.1. Taxonomy (NCBI): domain Eukaryota; kingdom Metazoa; phylum Echinodermata; class Holothuroidea; order Aspidochirotida; family Holothuriidae; genus Holothuria; species Holothuria leucospilota. Next base: position 43,186,265 of record CM055971.1, read on the forward strand.
TTGAAATGGGTATTGAGCTAAAATGCTAACACTGTTCATCAGATATTACTCGACATCTACTTTAACAAAGATTAATAGTTTTTTCTTATGTGTAAGAGTAAGTTGTATTATGTTGCATCTGGTTTATGCAATGACTTTTTGCAGTAGTGCACAGTGGCCTTATGGGTAGGGTAGGCTAATTTCTAAACTACTAGTAATGGACCTTTGTGGACCAGTGGTGAGAATTGGTATACCAGATATTGCTAATATCAGTTATTGGTAAAGTCAGTACCAAAATTACCTTGTAAAACAAGGCTATTAATGAACTAGGCTATAATCTTGATCATGCAGAGCCACAGGTTGTTTTTTTGGACATTTTCTGTCCCAACAAACATTTGTAATAAGGGATTGTAACGATACAATTTGATAATGAGAGTAATTTGGTGACTCTCTTGCCAAAGGAATAAGATGTTTTAAATAAAACCATCAGCAGATTAGTTGGATGGCCACTCACATCAAAAGCTGTGTATACGTGGGCTGGTTGCTGCTGAAAGTATTTGCAGTATAAGTAGTAAATGGCATAACTCTCTTGTAAAACATGAGACATGTCTGTACAGGTTTTGACATTACCACAAGAGGGTAGGGACTTTTAGCTGTCTTGTATCTGTGAAGCCCAAGAGCTTTTGAATATTCAGTTACATCAAAGTGAAAGGCTAGCCATGTGGACATTGAATTATAAAAGGATGTAACAGACTGACGATTACAGATTTTGCAATGTGAAAGTCAAGTTACATTGAATGATTAATGATGAAGTTACAGGTGTCCATCTGTTTTGTTGAGCTTACATGAAGTGTTTTATCTATTTTTACCCACTGTAATCCTCAGTGCCGTATCTCACCAGTGTTATGATTAACTATAAGTTTATCAGTGGCATTCATTGAAAGGCTCTAATTGCAGTTATTCGTCTGAACATGGCAAAGGTCTATTTCTGTGTTGCCAATCTCAGGGGCACAGAAGGAAATGTTCTTTGTCACAGTGGTCTACATATGCATATCCTTGTGGCAGCATTATCTCAACTCATAAAAATATATGTATTCATTGGTAATAATTACTAATTCACCCAGAATATTTATTTATTATAACTTAATAAAGGATTTTTCTTTAACTATACAATTTAGGGTGCAGTTTCAATTTCACCTGTTCACATTACCTGTCATTAGCCAAAATTCCTCTGATGTAGCTGGTATCATTTGTTACTTACGTTTTCGTGGAATAAATACTTTTTGCTAGGTTAGTTTTGGTTCTAGTTGCCTCTGGGAAAATACCTTTCCTCTTGATTTTCGATGACTTTGTGGAGAAATATCCCACAGAAAGTATGTCATTAGATGCATTTCATGAACATCCTTTGTTTCCCTCCAAATGGTTTAAATTCTTGCAACTTACGGCAGTGAAGCTGCCTCTTTGTAAATATAATAATAGTTTGTATATCATTTTTGTGCAATTTATAAGAAAATATTTGCTAATCATGGTAATCAGTTATATAGTCAAGTGTGGAGGGTGTGTGTGTTGACCTTATGTGTGGTAATTTGAATGCCTACACTCAATATATTTTTGTGAATTTCTGTTTTGCTTGACCAATTGGCCTGCAACATGGTATGGAGAGAAAAATGTTTAAATTAGAAACACTTTCTTGTAAAGAAATATTGTTATATATTTAAGATTCAAACATTGGTTCCACCTTCAGGGAAAGCTGTTCAACACTAAAATTTCTCTAAAAATTATGTACGCAGAGCTGCTCTCCGTCTTGATGCTTCTGTGCTGGGTGAAATTGGCAAAAAATACCATTTACCATCGGGTGTTTACCTAAATCTGTACCAGCTTTGCACGTCCTGTGAGGTAGCTCCTTTTGGCATACAAGGTCTTTAACATCGTTGATTATAACAGAGCTACAAGCTAGTACAGGTTTTCTTTGTTCCGTACTGGAAAAGGTGCATAATATGGAAGTACTGATTTTTGTCTGAATAGATGCCTTTGAGACTCTTGGTGGAAATGTGTATGTCCATAGCAATGTATTTATTAATCAAGGGCTGAAACATAAAGCCTCGATTTGCACTGACATATTGAGATTAACTCCTTCCTTCCGTTTATACAGTATGCACTGTGTATGTATGCATGTTCAGTGTAGCATTGCAGTGCTAGTTGTGCAGTGCAGAACGAGGCTAGCTATCAGTCAGATAATTACAGGCTATAGCTTGGCTATGAAATCTGTGGCCTCAAGCAGTGAAGAAGTGGGGAAGCTAAGTTGACTGCCAGTTTTGTTCCCCACCGTAAAGGTAATAGGCAGTCGCCCCAAAATTTTCTTTGAAAAATCAAACCATTGCAAATCTGCTCTTATTAATATTGCATTACAATCACCTCTGAAGATGTTTTGAACATAACTATTACAAACAATAGGTAAAGCAAGGAGAAATTGTTCTTGAATTTCACAATTCACTTACAAACATATCGTCATGTGATCAAAATCGGTCATTCATGAACTAGAGTTATAGGACATACTCACTCTGACTGGTGTGACTGCCTACTGTCTTTATCAACTGGTAAAGCAACACACGATCTATAAGTCTTTTTGTAATTGCAAATGTTGGTGGAAGGAAGGGAGAAGTGTTTTGGGTAGAAATGTAATCTTCAATAGACGGGGACTTTTCATTTTGGTGGGATCACCTTGGCATTAATGCAAACATACTGAAGAGAGAATCCTTCCCTTCCTGCCTCTGCTTCCCGTAACAGTTGATGATATAGTCAGTATATAGAATATACTCAGTGACTCCAATTCAATACTTAATAGGCTAGAGTAATTCCAAAGCCTACTGAAGTATATGATATTGTTATCTTTCCTTTCTCAGTTATTTTTATTGGATGAGGAAATTTCTTCAGACTCTCCTGCTCTCTTCTGATCATATTTACAGGGGGTGGGGGTGGGGGTAGGGGCAGGTAAAAAATGAATAAGGACCAGTTTGTATGGTAATTATGTGTTAGAGTTGTAGTTACACAATTGCAACTACAGGTATGCCTATGTTCTGTTCATAGCGAAAAGGGATGGGTGGGGGTGGGTGGTTATTTACAATGAGTTGAACAATGATCCATTCAGGCGTTTCTGTGACCAGTTAAAATGATATGTTTTAGGTAGGATTGGTAGTTGGTGGTTCAACCTCCTTGCATCAAGCTGTAAAAGAGTGCTAGTAAACGTGTTGAAAAGCATATCACCTGTAATGGTGTCCCGACCCTAACTCAAATGTTGTGTCTTTCAGTCACCCTTAAAAGTTTGATTTTATAAGGTGCAGTAGATTGTAAGGCTGCAGCATTATTACAGCAAAGAAAATGGAATGTTTAATAAAATATCAAACCATATGGAAAATTTTTATTCACCGGCGGCATTTTAATGTAGCTATGGACACCAAATCGAAGGCCACATTGTGGCTGATAAACATGGGTTTTTTGTAAACCGAACCAGGTGGGATGAAAACTCCACTTTGTTCAAGATTGGGGTGCCCTGTAATTTAAATTTGAGTAGTGGCTGTCATTGTTTAACAATACTTTGAGGATCGTTGCACATAGTCAAAGAGATTTGATCAGCATTTTCACATGTGTGTCACAAAAAATGATCAAGGTTTGAGAGAATCTTTTGTGTATTTGAAGTTAATTATAAAGAGAGATAGGCCGTATATTACCTTCCAGGTTTAATTGTATGGACATTTCAGATATTTTGTATGTGCGCATTCTGTCACTGTTTTCTTGGTGTAGCGGGGATGTGGAGAAGTTTCGTACTTTGCACTTAATGAAGGGCAGTATTGCATATCACCTGATAACAGTGTGTGTACGATAAATGTATAGTAAAATTATAACAAATAAAGTAATACATGTTTAGAAGACCGGAATAAAATTGAAATCTATTTGTAACAAATTAAAACGTCCTGTTTGTTGTATGAGAATTGGTAGCCTCTACATGAAATGGTTAGTGGAGATGAACGGCTTAAGCTGGAAGCCAGAGAAAAAGAATAATTCTAGCCCTATTCCCTTTTTTGCTTCCCCAAGGGAATATGTAGTCTATCGATGGTGACCCTTCAGAACGGATGTACTAGTTGGTGCATTTCACTCTCAACAGTATATCGCTTTTCAACAGAGGTGCAGTTAATACGGAAGCCGAGAAGTACGGTGGTGTGGGAAAACCGGTTGCAACACAAATGGGGCCAGTTTGGGATAAATTTTCAGTGATAAAGATGCATCCTTATATCAAGTTGGCCTATGTGGCACTTACGAGTTTTTGTAATCGATGTACACGAAACAGTATGCAGTGTTGGACTTTAACTTTTTTATAAAATTAATTCGGAACAGAGACACACCTCTTCGCCAGTGACTTTTGATGACCTTTGACCTTTTTTCTACTGTTCATGCCAAGAGTACAAGTAAGTCAATTGAAGGTGCTAGCATCTGTCATTCCGCCTCCCTTGGTACTGTGTCTAAAGTTCTTCATCAATGTTGGTTCCAAAACCCCAAATAATATCCCGATAGTTCTTGTTCCATTTTGATTGTATCTCTTATATCTCCTAATCCAGTATATATCTCAGTTCAACAAATTGCGAAATGATCTTTGCGTTATTTGCTATTTTTAAGTTATTCAGCACCTTGTTTGGATGAAATCCCGCCGGAGGTTGTGGAAACAGTTTCCTATCTGATCTTGGTGGAATCCTTTAACTTATGTGGTTATTTGATCCACCAGGCAGGGTTCTGTTCAAAGTTTTCAGTTTCAGGTGGTTTACAAGAATGAGTAGCTTATGTAGTTTCTTACTAAGCTATTTCAAACATTAATTGTATGATTTTTTCAGTGTTCGATGGCTTGTTGGATTTCTTCATAAACAATGAAGTTTTGTATCATGATTTTCACTTTACTGAAATACTGAGCGATTTATTTGAACGAACGCCGTATCTCTGGTATGCTACTTCACTCATCTCTCCAAGGCATTTGGTTGTCTTCATCACGAAATTTTGCTTGAACAACAACTTATCTACTATGTTAGTACACCATCGTGATTTATGAGTTATCTATTTGGAAGAAACCAGTTTGCCGTAATTCGTAATATAAAGTCTAGGACAGTCAGTAACTGAGTTATGGCGTTAGGTTCGTATTGTAACGTCACTTCGTTGTCAGTCAAGGAGAAAAGACTAAAGATGTCTGGAAGAGGGAACTCAAAACTATAACAGAAGAAGTTATTTTGCCTTCTGCAAAGATCTCACTTTTATTCTGATTGATTTGAAAAGATTGGTGAAGCTCCGTGAGGCGGATCACATGATCAATTTTATATTGGGGCTAATAGCTTAACTTATATACATATGTACACCACTATACACGGTAATAAATGTCTTGCACAACATCAGCAGAACAGTAAAACCTTGGTACGGTGCAGCGCACCAACCAAACAATGATGATAAGTAAATACAAAGCACTGTCCGCCAATTTCTCAGCACTGTGGGACTATATGCGGAAGCCCCGTTCCTACCTGCGCAGTGATAAACATAACTTGGGCCAGCAGTGCACAACTGCGTAATTGAAATATTTAATCTGCGGAAGCTCCGCACTAACTGCGTAATACTTGATCTGCGGACGCTCCGCACCATCAGTGTGTAATTGAAATACTTGATCTGCGCACGCTCCGCACCAACTGCGCAATGGAAATACTTGATCTGCGGAAGCTCTGCACCAACTGCGTAACTGAAAAACTTGATTTGCAGAAGCTCAGCACTAACTGCGTAAAGCTAAATACTGTTTGCAAAATACTCTAGGCCTAACGGCAAATTAACAACTGTGCGAGGAGCTATTTGCACTTAAAAAATTTGGCTGTCTTTCTCGTTCCTTCTCGCTATGAAAATTTACGTGTTTGCTCATTATAAGCTAACTGAAGAATGGTCCTAAATAATCTCAGCTCGTCTAGTATCTGCAGTACTTCCACACTCTAAATTCATTTTTCCTGAACATGGAATAAAAAATTTCCTGAAATCGGCTTGGTATTTCCTGGTATTTTCAATAACGCTTCTTTTATGCTACTTAAATGGCTGATCCAGGATTCCACCCTGTCAAGCCATACGGAGTGGAGACACTGAGTATCTGGACAGCAAGCGAAAACACGTGGTTGCTCTTACATACAAACAACATACAATCTCTTAACTACTCTGATTGGTTAGACTTCCTGACGCGCCTTCATGAGTGCGTCTCAATAGCAAGCTATATACAATATGCAGTCTGCCGGTGAGCGGAAATGTGTGCGTAGCTGGCCATACATTAATTATCGTGTCAAAGAAAATACGAAATCATACGAGAATAACGGCCACATCTCAGGCTTATGTACAAGTGAGAGTAAAGGTTTCGGCATAAAAGAATTTAAGAAAAATTTCGTACCCAGTGGCCTTAATCTATGGTAACCCAGGTCCGTTACAGTATGTAACACAAGAGGATGTTCGATTTATGTAATGACGACCGTTTATTTGAAACAGTATCTAAGCGGGGGCAGCATAATCAGTTGGCTTATAGCGTACCAGGAAAATTTTGGGTTACAGACTGACAGATGCTTCCTAGCTGGGTCATCGAAAACGGCACTTATCACGCCTTGTAAGGGCCTTCAAAATATTATTTAGGCAACCCATGTGTTATAAATTTTCATTTCCTATAGAAAAGGTAAATTATAAAACGTTTATTCTGTCAAATTACTGAATTCACTGGTGATCGCGAAGGTCGCTTACTGTTATACAAGCTTACTTATGAAAGTCCATACGTTCTAGGTATGTGCTAATATTAACGTGAATGCAATAATCATTGTTTGGACCCTAGGTGTATTTCTTTAATATCAGCAAGTGTTCAAGGGAATGGTGGATTGCATGAGTCGCTGACTCCCTTCTCCCTTAGCCAGGTGGCACACAGGTGAATAACAGGTGAATAAACTTAAAAGAGCAAAAATCGCACACATAGGAGAATTTACGGAGCGATATTTCTGGGGAGGGGGAAAATACTTTTAATCCGAAAGTTTAAATGTTGACTTAGGTGTATTGATTGGTTAAAATAACTATATTGACAGACTGCATCAAGGGGGTTCGGACAAATCCCCTGGAAACATCCAATATTATAAACAGCACATAAATAACTACCTGGGATGGTTTTTGAAGGGCTTTTAAAAACTGCAGTGAAGCATCATCAAAATTGCTTCGCTAGTCTCCTGCTCCTTTACTAACCGAAGCAGACCATACAGATATTACCGGTTGGGGTAGTTCAAACCCTCCGAAACCACTAAGTGGGCCTGGGCGTCCAAGAGGTTCAAGACTTGGACCTCTTCTTTCTCATTATCTGCATTGAGTATTTACTCAAGACAAGTGACAATTTTCACTAAATTTAACAAGTACTATTAAAATTTTCTGTTCCTGTAATGATGTTAAAACGCTGGAATACAAAGTGTTAGTAAGCATATGGAAGTCTTGGTATTGTTAATGAGGTTTGTTAATGATCCCGTGTAGATCTTTCTTCAAATAATAAGTCTACCTTTTCTTTATTACTCCTAATAGGCTGCCTGACTCATCTTTACATACATGCTATCAATTTCTGTGGGGCTGAGGCTAAATTAAACTACAAAATTTTACGGTGTTCTCAAGGACAGGCATGCATCTCACTTGGAACGATCACATCCAGTGAATAACTATTAGCTAGAAGATTTCAAGACACGTTTAAAGCTTTGTCCAACTGCGTCATGATCTACCTGACAAGATACTCGTTATCCTATGTAATTCTCTTATCAATCCTCCTCTATTTACGAAGCACTTCTTTTTTTTGGGGGGGGGGGGAGGGGTGGGTTCGAACATTTATAACGTTTTTCCTATTTTTGCCATCTAAAAGAGAGTCCGTTGAGTCACTCGAATTACCAGCCGTTTCAAACCACTCGTTGCTCTTTTGACAAACTGAATTAACGGTCTCTCCTTTTTGATATTTTCGTTTCCAGCTCGGAATAGGCCTAGTCACTGTATTCTTGGTTTGAGAATATGCTCCCAAATATTTTCAGAGCTTCATTTCAAAGCTAGAAATAAAACCCACATTCCACACTTGTCAAGAGCGCACTGTCTATTCCATTGGCTAGGCTTATAATTCTTTTTTAAACACCACTCGTTTCGCAAGCCTCATACTCCCCTCCACCTTGAATTCATTGTTGTAATGCACTGTTTCCTTTTTAGAAATTATTGAGATATTATTTCATAAATAAATAAATTTATCTTCTTTCCATCTTATTCTCTTTGTTCCTTATAGTTAATGGTTTGATTGTACTCTGCATTCATCTCGTACTCAGAATTACGCAAAATTTTAAGGTGTTCTGACCTCCTGCATAATTCCGTCGCTGTTTTGTAGTAGCCACATTTGTTTCAAGAACTGGTGCGTAGACGCATCGTATCAAAAAGCGAGTATGAGCCTTTGTTGGAGAGAAAAACTTCATGCTTTGTAGTGTCTCAAGCTCTTCTGTCCAGCAAGAACTCATGACTACAAAAGGAGATGGAAGGATATTCACTGCCTGTACTGGATCATATAAAGATATCCTGGGACATTTAACAACGGATCCAATGACAAAAGGTTTATTTTCTATAGTTAGTTAGCCTGAGTTCTCACATCAGTTGCAGAACCAAATTAAAAGAAACTGTAATCAGTGATTTTGAACATTTATTATGACATCCATTGTATAGTTTCTATGAAGAGAATGACAGGTAAAATTCAACGTACGTATTGTCATAGACTTCTAGAAAAAATTATTAGTCATTGGCTTATATTTTAATCAGTACTTGTCAGCAACACAGCGGTGATTTTGCCTCTGCTTTAAAATAATACGTTCGAGTTTTGTCTATCTCAGACACACATACGACCGCCTCTCTATTGCCTTTTAGTTCGACTCTTCTCACAAAAACTGACATTTGTTCTTCTCGTTCAGTCTGATATATTCAAGAACTCTACTATATTTGTTTAAACAAGTTTAACGTCAACGAGTTTCCTGGAATCGAGGCATTTGATTCACACAGGACGTATTTTGATGTCAGCGTATAGAAGGTAATTGCTCCCAGAACGATTATACCACCATGGGCTCAAATAACTTGTACCGCTTCCAAGCTGAGGTCTGTTGAAGTCACAAAGCTGACAATAATGATAATAACAATAATTTAAGTACCACCAACCACTGCGTCTATCAGCAGCGCAGTTACCACTATTACCGTCGTTGTCACGGTCTGGAGTACTGAAGAATCTGTCTCGATGACAATTCATGGCATCGTAACCTGGGGGAAATTAGGAATAGCACACAATCAGTTTTAAAGTTGATCTAACCTAAATTCGGAGTAAATTAGAAACGGCTTACGGGAATGTTTGTACCATAATTTCTCTTGTGGCATATCTTGTAGAGAGGCCTGTTCTGATCACGCCAGGCAGACCCCAGTACGAGTTGAAACATTGAATTACCATGCGTATATTTTTTACTGTTACTCTATAAAGCACCTTAAATGTACAGTTTATTTCACTCATGTTTATGACAAAAAGAACGAGAGGTTTAACAGGTTAGGGACTACTCGCAGTCTTTTCTTAATACCGTTGGGCAACAAAATCGTAATATTAAGCGCATGCATTGTATCACTTTTAACTGTGGCCAGAAAGTTTTGTGATTTCTAAATCACAAGTTTGCCTGAAAGAGAACGTAGCCCTTACTGTTGATGAAAATGACGCTTTTGCTCGAGTGGGGCTGTAGCCCCTCGATAACCGCTATACCATCCAGTACTCCTATGCAAACCATAACAGCTGTATTATATTTGACAGTGGTCTTCCATTATGTTTTGTCAACTGTCTTCAGCATGTTGTTCATAGCTTAAAATTGTTAATTAACAGCTCAAATACAGAGCCAGTGAAACGCTTGTAGCCAAACATGCTCTTAATTCCTACAAAACAATAATTATAACAAGACATAGCTTTGTATAGCCGAAATGAAGTTTACTACCACAAACAAATTTATGACGATTTTTATTGACTGCATTTTTCGTCGCAGGATTTGAAATTGTACACAACCAAAGGTTGTAGTGAGCCACAACACATATTTGTAGACTACTTGTGTTCTGGAATAAGTGCTTCTTCATGTTATGTTTTTCTGTTGAAGGTGAGATATCAAGTTCCCTTTTTGGTTGTTTTGGGCTCTCTGAAGTGTTCTTTGCATTTAAATCACAAGTGAAAATATGACAATGCATCCTAATGTTTATTTCAAAGCTGTTCTCTGCACATCTGTACCATTGTGGACAAACCCTTTAAAACAAGTCTCCCGTGTTTCGGACCGAGGGCCGCTTTTTACTATGCTGTTATGCAGTAGCCAGCACATCATTACACAGCTTGTTACCTTAATAACGTTTCGGGCTCCTCAAAATCTCCGCGAACCATTTTAGTGCCTGTCGAGCGCCACAAATGGGTTGAGAGCCACCACTCGAGAACCAAGGCTTTACACGTTTTACGCGGTTGGGGTTTTCTTTAGTAATATTTCGTACTGAAAGACTTTTCACTCTGGATACATGGTAAATCGTTACTATGTGTGGTTTCCGGGTACATGAATTGACTTTTAACAATTTCATTCTCAATGTTTCTACTTCCAAGCACTAGAAAGCTCAAAGATCCCCAAACTTTCGTTAATTCCTGACCGACGTAATTCCATGTAAACATGCTGTTTCATTTGAAAAAGATTACTAATACTTTGTTGAAGTGGCGGAGCTTGAACATTCGGTCAGAGGGGGCAAAAAATTATCGGTATACGGGTGTTGAAAAGTGGGTAGACACCCTATGCCTCAATACGGTAAAAACCGTAAAAGGGCGCCGACAGTCGATTTGAGTCCGTCAGGAGGCGAACATCCCCTTGACTGTATAAACGCCCCGCCACTGGTACGTTGCTTTATAGAAGGAGATAATCAATAAAAACGGTGTTACTTAAAGACAGCTACTCATCATCTCAGAAGGTTCCATGTTCCAGATTTTCCCAACTAGGTTACTTCTAACCCCACCACAAATGTCTTTAGCTTCTCATTGTGCAAACAAAAACCTAGTTTATTGCTTAAGACGATATCCTGGTGAGTACACAACGCCCAAATGTGTTATCAGAACACTCTGTGCATGCTTTTGCTACTCTGCATGTTTTGCATTTTGTAAATCTCATGTCAGTCAGAGAGCATTTACCAATTGAGGCTTTTGCTTACCCCCAAGTAAAATTCATACTTGAGTGACGAGTATCTGTCTTTAAACTCTAAGAAATTAAAATACAGTTTACGTCACAGATAGTCGAAAACAACATTACGTTAAGTCTGATATACTAACTTGTAGTACTTGACGAATCATAAGTTCCAAGGTCTTCCAACTTGTACTTCGAATCTTCATCAGCAATGCGAAAAAGGCTGTACTTTGCAAAATATGCATTTCCATCCAAGTTAACCATATCCATCCGTAGTGAATAGTCTCTTTGGTTGGTAATATAATGAATTTTATCGTTTCCAAGCCACAACTCGTGTCCAGGGATGCCAAACCCGTTTTTGTAGCCATCCCAATTATGTTCGAAGTTTACTGAGCCGTTCACACGTCTCTGTAAAACCTGTATACGAACAAAAATGTAACTAAGAGCGATCGTATAAAAAAATTGAAATGACCAGAAGCTGCACCTCTGTTCACATTACTCTAGTGACACCTCTTTGCCGTTGGCTCCATATGCGGCAAAGCGGGGAAGAAGAGGTTTGGGGGAGGTTGCAACACCCCTTTCCTGGTAGAGGATTTTCCTTTGTTATGGGGACGGGGGCCTAAATCCTGTTTTCCGCCATGCATTTCTTAAATCTTCAAGCAAAAGTTCTGCAGCCGCCTTAGTTTAACTATTCCCGCATGTTTATCTCCAGCAGCTCATGCTTATCTAAATTATCTTACGAAGCTGTTTGTTTCCGTAATATTTAGATAGGTGCAACTAGGATACTGCGGTAGGGTTAGGGATTGGATGGGGGTGAGAAGGTGGTTTCGAGCGCCGTCTTGTTGGTAGCTATTTAGTTAATGGACACCATGTAAGCGAAAGGGCACCACAGGTTGGCCTGTGGTGTATAATAAAAAGTACTGGAGGTAAGCACCGTCTGATAACGTAGAAGGACCTTTCCCAACCTTACCAAGCCTCACAGACTTTAAGATGAAGTACTGTAAAAACATGTAATGAAAGCAGGCAGTCCATTTGTCCATTTGGGACAGTTGGGAGGAGGAGACTGCTGTCTTCTCCCACTACATGGACTAATAATTCAAAGAATAAAAACTGAGAATATTATAATGAAAAAAACCTTTACCGTCCATCCGCCTCCATCGATGCTCATGTTACAAGGTACGTCAAAGGCTGATCCTGTCCATCCCGATGGTAGAATACTGTACACACGATCTTCTCGATAACCGGCTTGATAAGCATCGTAGCAATCTGTGAAGATCGGTGGATCGGTGGTAGGCTGTAAGCAGTTATTGCCGTCATACACCGTATTTGGTGGACAAAATGTTATGACAGAATCTGTAATATACGAGAAAAATCTTATAAAGAGAGAAACACTCGGCGTTTTACGATCAGAGTACAAAGACCTGATCTGTTGCCTTTACGTACACTTGTATAAAGTCTCAAGTTTCTCCTCTAAATAAATTTTTCGTGCTTCCATTCCGATAAATATCATGTAACGGAAGAATATATCTAAATTGGCCTTTTTGAAATTCCACTGAATTTCACTGTTCACCCAAAGTACTGCAAGCGCCCGCAGGTCAATTTTTGAAGTAAAGGTTGTGTGCAAACTGTAAATTTGGAATAAAGGCTGTTTTTGTCTCGTGATGTGAGTCCTCTTATATCACATTTTATTAACACTTACACGTTTTCAAAGAATATCGTCACTCTACTAGCATAATTATCTTTTCGATAGAATACCCTAAAGACAACAACACTAAGACGATTATGTAACTGCAAGGAAACAGAATGGACAGATGGAAAAGTATGTATAGAACATTTCCCGTAGAAAAACAACCTCGTCCGAATGATGGAAATGATAGAAACTAACGCATGTCTTACGAATGATCGGATACCATTATACAGTTAACTTGAAAAAACGTTATCACTTAAGTAACACCCTTTCTCCAACAAAGGGCAGTATTATCTGTTGTCGCCGGGCAGTATTTTCGCGTAACTAATGGAATATCGATGGAGGATGAAAAAATGTCCGTAGTGTGAAAAGCAGAGCGACAGTTTTATCGCGTCGTATCATTTTGCTCACAATATGAAAGGAGCTTTAATCACTTACCAGCATTGCCACTGTACGTTCCAACACTGACTAGAGAATAGACACCCCACTCATCGGTGATACGGAAGACATTGTATTCGATGAAGAAAGATGAACCATTAGATAACATCATGTCCACACGAAGAACGTAATCAGCTTGATTTGTTAAATAAGATAATTTCTCATTACCGATCCAGAATTCACTAGAAAGGAATCCAAAGCCGTCTTTGTATTCATCCCAGTCTCGATTAAAAGTAACGGAACCATCCATTCGTCTTTGAATAACCTTAAAAGTAGCAGTATATAAAAAGGAAGAAAGAAAATGAACATTCTTAATGATAAACAATGCGGCGTTTGTGTTCATGTAAAGATGCAGATGTTGCCAAATTTTTTTCAAATTGTCTCTGTCCTCAACGCTTTGAAGCCCAGAAGCGTTTTAACACGCTCCGGAAAGCCCCTTCGTTTTCTCTCAATCAACTCGGGAGTCAAGGGTTAACCAATGGCAGCTGTGCGCAGACTGTGAGCGGTGGTGTCATGTCACACTCCCAGTGAGCATCACTGTATAAAGGCAGGCATTTCCGTTAACTACATGCAGTTTCGGGCCGCACGTGCATCTTTCTCTTGTATAGCGGTGGTATAATTAACCGATATGTTAGGTACTGAAAGTACTCAGAAACCCCTCAAACATAGTAGTCTCACATCTGCGTATACTAGTTGGATTGAAAAAAGTATCAAATAAATTATATTTTTAAAGTTAGAATGTAAGAAATAATGGATGTTATCAAGGTTAAACTGTCTGTGAATTTTAAAAAAATCATACGGTTTTGTATCAGATTGTCCCCTCAACTCTACCAATTGTAGAAAGGAATTTGATCCGCTGCTGTTAGCGAATTTTAAAAAGTAAAAGCCAACTTCTGTGATTATCTATCACAAACTATAAAAGGCTTTCGAAGATTCCCACACCAATTGTTAGTATAACACAATGGAGTTTGAAGTTTCAACAAATATTCATCTAGTACAAACCGTTCTAACCTAGAGGTTAGAAAACGATTCCGTAGGCCTACACCAACTTTGAACTCGATTCTCATTCAAAGTAGTACGCTTTCAAAAGGCTACTTACATCGCAACTTCCAATTCTTCAACTATGGAAATTCTTTTCTTACCGTCCAGCCACCGGAATCGATATTGTTGTCACAAAAGACTTCAAACGGTTTTGAGTATCCGTCTGGTTTAATCATATACACCCCACTTGTATTAGACGTTTCACATTGGTTCCTAACTTCCTTACAGTCTCGTGGATATGTAGGTTGTTGGTAGAAGAAGTATGAAGAACCTGATGATTAATTTAAGATGTAAACGGTTACCGTGGAAATTAAACTACTTTTGCTGAACATTATCTAAAGATAAATGCGATCAGGCGGATGTACTTAAACCAGGGAGCTACTACCACGTAAGTAAAAGAAACGCCGAGTTTTTATACTAATCCAATTAGATCAAACATGCGTAAGGAGAAAATCCTGTCCTGATCGATCATTGGATTTAAGGAATTCAGTTATTTTGTCTAGTTCTTAAAATTTACTCATCTTATCGATTGCAACCGCATTTATGCCCACTGCTACCCTAACAAACGGATTAAATAGAACATCCGTTTGATGTCGAGGAAGTGACCGACAGGCCTATAAGGAAAACAGTAAAAATGGTTTTAAGTTACGGAATACTAGGAGATGCTGGTGTTTGATATAGTTAAATTTTGATAATTCCCCAATATTATTTCGCATATTGGAAAAGGTGTATTCAAATTAATATTTCACCTGGAATCAGGGCAGCGTTTGTATATAAGCGACAAAACGTGACGAAGGGAGCAAATTAATTTGCGATTGAAGCAACTGGTAATGCTCAAGTGATAGGCAAAATTCGCCGCTATGCTCTTCAAGATGTAGCCGACGACATCGACATCGTTTAGTTCCTAGCGCTTCTAAGCTCATTGCATCTTCAATAAACTACAAACGAAAGGGATCAGTAGTTTAAACTAATATTATGAGTTTGACTGTCGCTGAATCGTAGGAATCTTTAAAGGGATTTGGGGAGTCTCTAGCTCTATGCATAGATATACCAAGTCAAACTAAACAGTTAAAATCTCCAAGCGTAAATATCTGTTTTAACACAAAGTTCAAATCCGATAATTAACCTAAAGTAACCTGTTGATACACAAGAGATGTTAATATCTTTTCTTAAAGAATTCTTTACAATTAAAGGTGTCGTTGTAACGTCTATGTTTTATTAAAAAAGAGGAGACTTAAGGCTAGTTTCTTACCGAATGTGTCTTGACCATGTCCACTAAACGTTGTTCCTTCTCCATTCTGACAAAAATAATATAATTTACTTTTCAAGTGATTTTAGTTGGTATTTATCAGAAAATTATGGTTACATTTTAATTAAAGTTTGAAGAAAAGTTAAAGTTCATGGTCAACCTTGGGAATATATGTAGCGTTTGCATTATAGGACAGATTAATGTAAAGACGGTTCCCTACGTTAAGGTGACAGGAGTTGTGATAAATATTCTGAAGCGCTGAATTTACCACCAAATATAATATTTACACCCAAACAATGCAGCGATTCGGGCAAATTTTTTCAGAACATAATTTTGAAAATAATAATAAATTATAATACATTCATGGCAAAGGAACAAATTAGAAGGTAGAAAGATGTTCCGTTTACGTCAAGCAGAAAACACCGTACAGCTTTTATTCACTTTCACCACAATGAAAATGGTTTAATCCACATTTCATATTAGGTCTATTGGCAGAAAATATCTCACTGGTGTTGCACAATTTATGTTGATAATATTGCTTTTGGTTAGTAATGAAGACGTTATATGTCATCATTCGGAAAGCCTAAGTTTAATATGCTACCTATTTGCATTTTGGCAATGGAATCGTGACGAGTGTTGTAAAGTGCGTGTAGCGATTATCTGAGGATTAAATTCAACTTATATTATTTTCACCTTTTGCGGTCATTTATTCCAAGAACACAGCTCACTTATATAATTATACATGTCTGAACTGATTCCGTAAGACACACCGATGTCTTGATCTAGCAAATAACATGTCAAATTGATTACCTTAATTAGGCAGATAGGAGTAGTTTTATGTCGTGTGCATTAAGAGGCGAGGAACACATACAACGTTGACAAGGTTTTTGAAAATAATGGGCCATAAAATCTGTGTCAGTGTTTAGTTACTCGGTAAATACACATTAGCCACATTTCATTCCCTTTGTCTAAATAGCCCCGAATGATCAGAAACAATACTTTTTATAGACAAAGGAGAACAAGCTGTTCTTTAACGCTTCTTATAGTATAGATATAACGATAAAGGACCTTTGTTTGTGTTAGAGGGTTCAGAAATTGTCTGAACACGTCTTTATTATAACTAGCTTTGAACTGGTAGCGCAACAATTTCAGAACAGTTGAAGTAGGAAACAAAAAATGCAATTTTATAAATATCGTATATACTACGTGTTCAACGTTTAAATTGCAGCGTGAAGATGAGTGCCCAGCAAACGAAGAAGATCGTCGTAAAATGATTTGAGCTAAATATCCAAAGCGGCGTTTGTGCTAAGACCTTCAATTCTGAAACTTGCTCAAATCTTGCAATAATGTGTGCCATTCTAGTGCACTGTAGTAAGGGCAAACCTTGTTATAAATTGTTTAGTGCATTTTGTTTTTCATCCTTGTCTTAGCAATAATCAATGTAGATACTGCGACAAGAAGGAGAAAATACACTTTCCGTTTTAGTCCTTATCGATTGTTTTTACATCGTGTGACTCAATATATGGTGTTTTTAGTCAACTTCACAGTGGTAAGTTGGATTTAAAGAAGTAGGAATGCCAATAACTAACTTGCGAAAATTTCTGCGAAGAAATTTAGCTAACAAACTAGCTACCCAACTAGACTGAACTCATGCTAGCTCGGTACACAAGCACGCGATGCTAACTTTACTACTTTACCTTTATGAAACTCCGTTGAGGCCCTTTGATTCTCAGATGGAGTGACAGTAGAGATGGTTGAAATAATCAAGCTTCAAATATCATTTTCCTTGATTGTAATTTGTTTTGACTGAATTTCACCATAATTCGGCTAAAGGGCCTAAAACGGCAAGTCTGCCTTGAGCTGCAAATCTATCACGCACACTTTATTACTGCCGCGTAAAGTTTATCTAACGACTACAATTAAAAAAAATGTTTACAACAAAATCTTATCCATAACAGGAAGAACACCTTCATTAAAATAAGGCATGGTTTTTCTGAAACTGCTGTTATGAAACACGGTGGTGCCTCTGCTGATTTGTTTATGCACTTATCGAAAAGAAATACTTGAATGAAATTTTTTAAGCTGTACAAAGTGATGGAGCATTTTATGACAGATGTAAAGGAAGAGAGAATATCTGAGGAATAAGGTCAGTCAAAGCCCCATCATCTCCGTTTGAAACAAAAATCTCAAGAAATGACAGATGGGAAATATTTAACCTTAGTTGTATGAGGAATGGCAGTAAGAGATCAAAGTATATCGTATATCATGTATCATATCAGAAAATAAAATTAAGTGTAAACGTTTGGTGAAGACTAGTGTGAGAGATTTTAGGTAGTTTTTGAGGGTGTCAGTATCAAGTTCCTTAAGGAAAAGATAAGAGATATACAACAAACAAGGACTTAAAATGCACTGAAAAAGTGCTAAGCGTACCAAACGATCTTAAAACAGAGTGTAGGATTATCAACCTATGACACGACAATGTACAAGATCCATTTGATAAATCACTAAGAAATGCACCAACATGCCGAAAATTGAAACCTGTCAGAGGCATTTACCCCCCCCCCCCTCCGTGAATATTTTACCTTCGTTGAAAATTATCTAATCAATAAAAGCTGAGATGTGCCTGACTCCATCAGAAAGAGATAATGTTGCTTTTAAGGATATATTAACCCATACTAGACGGCATGCCGATTAACTTCAGCCAACTGCGATACTAGCATTTTAAGAGAGAAGAGAGAAATTAACTTTTACATATGTACATGCAGTCCGTGCTGAGTGAGAAATTTTTATCTGCGAGCTCAAATATCTTATCAATTTCTAACAATGCAATTCGATAGTTTTAAAGCAAAAGTCTTCCATTCAACTTTTACTTGTATTAAAAAATGGAAAGCTGAAAACTACTTGAAAGCATAAATTAAAGATAAAATATTTTACTTACACATTTAGGTGTATTCCAAACGAAATAAATTGCAAACAGCACTGTTAAATATTGGATTGTCTTTCTATGATAAAAAGGATGCCATGACTGTATTTCTTGAGGTCTGTCAGAGACTTGTGAAAATTCATTGATACGATTGCAGATAACGTGACTAATTGGAAAACAACCGAAGAAGATGAAACCCTTCATGTAAGCAAAACTCAACAATACTGTATACTCGTCTCAGGATATTTCTCGTTCCATTAGTCTAAACAAATGTTGGGCACGTTCGTCAATTAAACGTTTCCGTAGCAGGATTCAAGTACGAATGATGGTGACCTGTGGGTCAGGATTGCTAACCATTCCCTCGGTTTTTTCATTGCTACCAATAAAAAAGTGAGAATTTTGAAAAGCAGAAAGGGGGCTCGCATGATAAAAGAATTTACGTGAAGGTACACAGTGTACCAATCCTTAGAAGTTTTACCTTTGTGAATCAACTGAGTAACTACATTAGATTAAAGCAAAGGCATTGCATGGAAGTCAGGGAGGAAACCATGGTGTGCTGGTTATTCTATGGTTAGGGCTATCAATAGATTCAGAATGGTGATGATGTAAGCATTAGTGGGGTGAAATTATATCCCTTACTCTTTCAAAGTATAAAATATAAATAACAGACCATTGATATGTGTTTATGATCCAGAAAATTGAACTTACCAATAACGGTTGCTTCAAGAAGGAGCAAACAAAAGAAATGTGATAATGCTTTTGAATGCAGTCAAAAATTAAATAAAAGAATGAAGAGATGGTGACAAAATAGCCAGCTGATTTCTGATAATATATATAATATATGTTTTGTAAGTTTACCGCTTGTCTGAGTGAGGTTAAAGAAAGGAAGGGGTGTCCTAGCTTTCGACAGTAATTAGTTGCCTTGATTGCCATAAGGTAAGTTGGAAGCAAGTTTTTTATCCTAATGAAATATCCATAATAAGATTATTGAAGAGAAGCAATTGGGATTGATTATCAACATATCACATAATTTTAGAAAATACTATCTAATATACTTCCTTTATCAGATTCTCTTCTCTATCAAATTCCCTTCTCTTTTAGTTGGTAGGCCTAGTAAATATTTATAAACTTTGAAATACGCAGATATGACAATGGTAAATATGTTTGTTTCTTGTAGGGACTATCTGCTGACAATAATTCTGTTAATGAATTATTTGCAAAGTTAGTGCACAGAAGTATCGTGGTCATCCTTTTCTCTAGAAAACTGTCTTAGAAACTTTGTACCTGAAAGCAAACTGACAATTGGTATTCAATGTTGGTATCAGCTGATATTCCTGATGTTCTTCTTATATGGGTATGCATATTGTGATATGGGTATTGAGCTTAAATGCTAACACTGTTCATCAGACATTACTTGATATCTACTTCAACAAAGATTAATGATTTTTTATGTGTAATTGTAAGTTGTATTATGTTGCATCTGGTTTATGCAGTGACTTTTTGCAGGGGTGCTGAATTTAGCCTTAAGGGTGTGGTAGGCTAATTTCTAAACTACTAGTACTGGACCTTTGTGGACCAGTGGTGAGAATTGGTATACCAGATATTGCTAATATCGGTTATTGGTAAGTCAGTACCGAAATTACCTAGTAAAACAAGGCTGGTAATGAACTAGGCTATGATCTTGATCATACAGAGCTGCAGGTAGAGTTTTTTGGGGGGTATTTTCTGTACTAATGAACATTTGTAAAGGATTGAAATGGTACAATTTGATATGGGAGTAATTTGGTGACTCTCTTGCCAAAGGAATGAGATGCTTTAAATAAAACTATCAGCAGATCAGTTGGATGGCTACTGACATCAAAAGCTGTGTATACATGGGCTGGTTGCTGCTGAAAGTATTTGCAGTATAAGTAGTAAAAGGCATAACTCTCTTGTAAAACATGAGACATGTCTATACAGGTTTTGACAGTACCACAAGAGGATAGGGACAGTTAAACTCTTAGCTGTCATTTGTCTATGAACCAAAGAGCTTTTGAATACTCAATTACAGCAAAGTGAAAGGCTAGCCATGTGGGCATCGAATTATAAAAGGATGTTACAGATTGACGATTACAGATTTTGCAATGTGAAAGTCAAGTTACATTGAATGATTAATGATGAAGTTCCAGGTGTCCATCTGTTTTGTTGAGCTTACATGAAGTGTTTTATCTATTTTTACCCTCTGTAATCCCCAGTGCTGTACCTCACCAATGTTATGATTAACTATAAGATTATCAGTGGCATTTTTTGAAAGGCCCTAATTGTTGCCATTCTTCTGAACATGGCAAAGGTCTATTTCCCTGTTGCCAGTCTCAAGGGCACAGATTGAAATGCCCTTTGTCATAGTGGTCTACATATATATATCCTTGTTGCAACATTATCTCAACTCATAAAAATGTATTCATTGGTAATAATTACTAATTCACCCAGAATATTTATTTATTATAACTTAATGAAGGATTTTTCTTTAACTATTCCACATAGGGTGCAGTTTCAACATCACCTGTTGACATTACCTTTCATTAGCCAGAATACTTCTGATGTAGCTGGTAGCATTTGTTAGTTATGTTTTCGTGGAATAAATATTTTTTGCTTGGTTAGTTTTGGTTCTAGTTGCCTCTGGGAAAATACCTTTCCTCCTGATTTTCGATGACTTTGTGGAGAAATATCCCACAGAAAGTATGTCATTAGATGCATTTCATGAACATCCTTGTTTCTCTCCAAATGGTTTAAATTCTTGCAACTTATGGCAGTGAAGCTGCCTCCTTGTAAATATAATAATAGTTTGTATATCTTTTTTGTGCAATTTATAAGAAAATATTTGCTAATCATGGTAATCAGTTAATATATAGTCAAGTGTGGAGGGTGTGTGCGTTGACCTTATGTGTGGTAATTTGAATGACCACACTCAATATATTTTTGTGAATTTCTGTTTTGCTTGACCAATTGGCCTGCAACATGGTATGGGGAGAATAAATGTTTGAATTAGAAACACTTTCTTGTAAAGAAATATTGTTGTATATTTAAAATGCAAACATGGGTTCCACTTCAGAGAAATCTGTTCAACACGAACATTTTTGTAAAAATTATGAACACAGAGCTGCTCTCCGTGTTGATGCTTCTGTGCCCGGTGAAATTGGCAAAAAATACCAATTACCATTGGGTGTTTACCTGACTTTGCACTAGCGTTGCACATCCTGTGAGGTAGCTCTTTTTGGCATACAAGTTCATTAACATCGTTGATTATAACAGAGCTACAAGCTAGTACAGGTTTTCTGTATTCCCTACTGGAAAAGGTGCATAATATGGAAGTACTGATTTTTGTCTGAATAGACGCCTTTGAGACTCTTGGTGGAAATGTGTATGTCCATAGCAATGTATTTCTTAATCAAGGGCTGAAACATAAAGCCTCGATTTGCACTGACATATTGAGATTAACTCCTTCATTCCGTTTATACAGTATGCACTGTTTTTTATGCATGTTCAGTGCAGCATTGCAGTGCTAGTTGTTCAGTGCAGAGCGAGGCTAGCAATCAATCTGATAATAACAGGCTATAGCTCGGCTATGAAATCTGTGGCCTCAAGCAGTGAAGAAGTGAGGAAGCTAAGTTGACTGCCAGTTTTGTTCCCCACCGTAAAGGTAATAGGCAGTCGCCCCAAAATTTTCTTTGAAAAACCATCAAACCCTTGCAAATCTGCTCTTATTGCACTACAATCACCTCTGAAGATGTTTTGAACATAACTATTACAAACAATAGGTAAAAGAAGGAGAAATTGTTCTTGAATTTCACAATTCACTTACAAACATATTGTCATGTGATCAAAATAGGCCATTCACGAACTAGAGTGACAGGACATACTCTGATTGGTGTGACTGCCTACTGCCTTTATCAACTGGTAAAGCAATACACGATCTATGTCTTTTTATAATTTGCAAATATTGGTGGAAGAAAGGGAAAAATCTTTTGGGTAGAAATGTAATCTTCAATAGACGAGGACTTTTCATTTTGGTGGGATCACCTTGGCATTAATGCAAACATACTGAAGAGAGAATCCTTCCCTTCCTGCCTCTGCTTCCCCTAACAGTTGATGATACAGTCAGTATATAGAATATACTCAGTGACTCCAATTCAATACTTAATAGGCTAGAGTAATTCCAAAGCATACTGAAGTATATAATATTGTTATCTTTCCTTTCTCAGTTATTTTTATTGGATGAGGAAATTTCTTCAGACTCTCCTGCTCTCTTCTGATCATATTTACAGGGGGTGGGGGGCGGGGGTAGGGGCAGGTAAAAAATGAATAAGGACCCGTTTGTATGGTAATTATGTGTTAGAGTTGTAGTTACACAATTGCAACTACAGGTATGCCTATGTTCTGTTCATAGCGAAAAAGGATGGGTGGGGGTGGGTGGGGGTGGGTGGTTATTTACAATGAGTTGAACAATGATCCATTCAGGCGTTTTTGTGAACAGTTAAGATGATGTTTTAGGTAGGATTGGTAGTTGGCGGTTCAACCTCCTTGCTTCAATCTGTAAAAGACTGCTAGTAAATGTGTTGAAAAGCATATCACTTGTTACGGTGTAATGACCCTAACTCCCTTTACCCTCCCATGTGAAGGTTAACTCAGATGTTGTGTCTTTCAGTCACCCTTAAAGGTTTGATTTCATAAGATACAGTAGATTGTGAGGCTGCAGCATTATTACAGCATTTAAATGAAATGTTTAATAAAATAACAAACCGTATGGAAAAGTTATATTCACCGGCGGCATTTTAATGTTGCTATGGACACCAAATCGAAGGCGACATTGTGGCTGATAAACATGGGCTTTTCTGTAAATCAAGCTGGGTGGGATGAAAACTGAACTTTGTTCGAGATTGGGGTGCCCTGTAATTTAAAGTTGAGTTGTGGCTGTCATTGATTAGGGATACTTTGATGATCGTTGCTCATAGTCAAAGAGATTTGGTCGGCATTTTCACATGTGTGTCACAAAAAATTGATCAAGGTTTGAGAATATCTTTTGTGTATTTGAAGTTAATTATAAAGAGAGATAGGCCGAATATTACCTTCCAGGTTTAATTGTATGGACATTTCAGATATTTTGTATGTGCGCATTCTGTCACTGTTTTCTTGTTGTAGCGGGAATGTAGAGAAGTTTGATTCGTACTTTACACTGAATGAAGGAAGGGCAGTATTGCATATCACCTGATAACAGTGTGTACACGATAAATGTATAGTAAAATTATAACAAATAGAGTAATACATGTTTAGAAGACCGGAATAAAACTGAAATCTATTTGTAACAAATTAAAACGTCCTGTTTGTTGTATGAGATTTCGTAGCCTCTATATGAAATGATTAGGTGAAAAGAACTAGAAGCCAGAGAAAAAGAATAATTCTAGCCCCATCCCCATTTTTACTTTTTCAAGGGATATATAGTCTATCGATGGTGACCCTAGTGGGAAAACCCTTTGCAACTCAAATAGGGCCAGTTGGGGATAAATTTTCAGTGATAAAGATACCATCCTTATTTCAAGTTGGCCTATATGGCACTAACGAATTGTTAAAATCGACGTACACACAGCAGTATGCAGTGACTTTTATAATATTAATTCTTCACAGAGACACACCTCTTCACCAGTGGCCCAACTTATGACCTTTGACTTCTTTTCTATCGTTCATGACAAGAGCACAAATAAGTCAATTGAAGGTGCGAGCCTCCGTCATTCCGCCTCCCTTAGTAATGTGCCCAGAGTTCTTCATCAACTATGGTTCCAAATCTCCAGACAGTATCCCGATAATTCTTGTTCCATCTTGATTGTTATCTCTTATTCCTCCTAATCCAATGTATATATCTCAATTCAACAAATTCCGAATTGCCTTTGCGTTATATACGATCTTTAAGCTAGTCAGCACCTGGTTTGGATGAAATCACGCAGGAAGTTGTGGAAACAGTTGCCCATCTGATCTTGGTATAATCCTTTAATTTATGTGCAGTCAAGCAGTTGCTCCTTGTAAATTTTACAATTGAGTGAGAAAAATACTGTCACATGATTCTCAAGATCCATTCAGGATATAGGATAGTCTACTATTCAATTCTTTATTTGGGTGACTGCATTTTCCCTTTAATTTATGTGGTTATTTTATCCACCAGGCAGGGTTCTGTTCACAGAGTTTCAGAGTTACACGGGTACCTCGGTTTACAAGAATGGGAATGCAACTTCCATTAGCAACTGAAAACGTATTTTGTTTTTGCCATGACCGGAGTTTCTCGAAAATTCTGGAGAAGGTGATGAGTAGCTTGTATAGTTTCTTTCTAAGCTGTTTCAAACATTGGCTCGTTTGATTTCTTCGTAAACAATGAAGTTTTGTATCATGAATTTCTGTTTGGCTCCTGGATGGGCTTTGAACGCCACATTAACTCATACACTCTACTGAAATACTGAGCGATTTATTCGAACAAACTCTGGTATGCTACTCCCCTTCATCTCTCCAAGGCATTTGTTTGTCTTCATTACGAAATTTTGCTTGAAAACAACTTGTCTCTTACGTTAACTGGGCTAGTACACCATCGTGATTTATGAGTTATCCATTTGCAAGAAAACAGTTTGCCTTAATTCGTAATATAAATTCCAAGACAACCACCCATTGACTTATGGCGTTTGGTTCGTATGCATCTTTGTCAAAGAGGATGTTCGTTTATATGAAATGACAACTGAAAGGACAACTGTTAATTTGAAACAGTATCTAAGCCGGCATAACGGTTGGCTCATAGCGTACCAGCTATGTTTGGCCACAGATGTATCTTAGGTGGCATGACGCTAGAAACGAATAGCAAGTTTTAGCCATCTCTAGTGCTTAATCCAGAATCTCTCAGAGAACTTCCTGTTCAGGTATCTTGAGATCAATAAAGTTAAAGGGGTTTGAACCCCTTTAAAGACTGTTTGGTGAATAGAGAAAGTTTGTTTGTAAAAGCGATTAACTGTTGCAATTGTAGAGATAAGCTTCACCTGGGAAAAAGCCTGTTTCTCGGGTATTGTTGGCTAAAATGTCCTATTCATTTCTAGCAGCATGGTTGTCGAAAACCGCTCTCATCACGCCTTGTAGGTGCCTTCAAAACATTGTTTAGGCATCTCATATGTTAGTAATTTTAACTTGCTAGGAAAAAAAGTACATGAGAAAGCACTGTTTGCTGTCAAATTACTGAAACCACTGGTAATCGCGAAGGTCGATTACTGTTATACAGGGAGCTAGACGTTATACCTCCCTAGTTATACAAGCTTACATATGAAAGTCCATACGTCCTAGGCAAATGCTAACATTAACGTGAAATGCAATAATTATTGTTTCGACCCTACATGTATATCTTATCAGCAAGTGTTCAACTAAATGGGGGATAAGATGAGTTTCTGACTCCCTTCCCCGCCAGCCACTTGCTTAGTCAGGTGGTAAAAGGTGAATAAATTTAATAGAGCATAAATCGCACATATAGGAGTCTAGAATTAATGGAGCAATATTTCTGGGGAAGGGAGGAAGTAATTTTAATCCGAAAGTTTATATATTGAGTTAAATGTATTTATTGCTTAAAATTACTGTATTGACAGACCGTATCAAGGTCCTTTCGGTACGTGTTTTGGACACTAAATCCCCTGAAAAGGTCCAATATTATGAACAGCACATAAATGACTACCTGGGATGGTTTTGAAAGGGCTTTTAACCTTTTGACGCCCAGAAGCGCTTTAACACACTCTGGAATAGCCCCCTCGTTTTCTCTCAATCAACTCGGGAGTCAAAGGGCTAACAAACGCCAGCTGTGCGCAGACTCTAAGCGGATGCTCAGGGGGGAGCGTGGCGTGACACTCCACTATGTAGGCAGGCATTTCCGGTAACTTGCAGTTTCGAACCGCTCGTGCATCAGTCAAGAGATACCCGAGGAACGCCCCCGAACGGCGGTGATGTATTTAACCTTTTGACGCCCAGAAGGGCTTCAACAAGCTCCGGAACAGCCCCCTCGCTTTCTCTCAATCAACTCGGGAGTCAAAGGGTTACAACTAACCGACGCGGACCATATAGATATTGCCGGTTGGGTTAGTTCAAACCCTCCGAAACCCCTACGCCGACCTGGGCGTCCAAGAGCCTCAAGACTTGGACCTCTTTTTCCCTTATTATCTATATTGACTATTTGTTTAACACAAGTGACAATTTTTACAAAATTTAACAAACACTATTACAACGTTTTGTTCCTTTAATGACGCTAAAGCTCTGGGATACAAACTGTTAGGTTGGAACTATTTGTGTCGTTAATGAAGTTCGTTAATAGTTCTTTCTTAAAGTAATGAGACTGCTTAATTTCTCTTTAGTACTCCTGACTCATCTTTATATACATACTGTCGGTGTATGCAGAATATTCATAGTGTTGGGTATGGTTACTTTCCCTTGTGAAGAATGGAAAAGTGTTGGAGGAAAAAGTTTTAAAGAAGTGATGAACTTCAAGCTTGACTTTCAATGAAAGCTGTTTGCTGCAAGACTGTGTAATTGAATGATCGTGTGATCTAGCTGTAGATAACCATTTGTAATTTGTTTTTAAGTGAAGGAAGAAGGAATAGATCTTTATGGGTTAACTACCTGATGAACTAACATCAACATGTCCGATATTTGTTGTCACGTGACGTTTTGTTTAAATATGTCTTTCGATAAAGTGATGCATGAATTGTGTTTGTTTGTTACTATTAACTCCGATGATTTAATCTCGATTTTATTTGTACAGGATAAACGCCAAGCGGGTTTTATTCTGAATTTTTAAATCGCACATCACCAATTAGTTTTCGAAGAACATCTCTTATGTTAATAGGAATCATTTTCTCGTGAATAAAAATCTTTTACTTCTTCAAGCGTTTCCTTAAACTAAGCGTTGTTGCTAAAGGAGTTGTAAAAAGGAATCTATACGTTATCTGTATGTTTCGTGCTACTTCTTCTATATCGTGAAATTTAATATGTCCTTATTTCACTAAAGACTTATTTGACAGTAATGTATTGAAAAGATAAATTAACAGGCAAATTTCTTGGGCATTTTAACGGGTCGCTGTAAGACATGGCAATCTTAACTACAAACTTATTTCTACAAATGCCTAGGAGAGGATACACACGTATAAATATTTGCCCATTTGTGCATTTCTGAGATTAATTGGGCAGCTTTTTTCCGATAGCAACCAGATTCCATTAAGATCAGAGTTATCAGTTTAAAGTACACCATCGTAGAGAAATGTAAACTTACTGTTTTTGCTTTAAAAGATAATTATCCTGAGCAACTCCAGTATGTGATTTACTTCTGTCTGTCAAAACCTTTTAAGAATGAAGGTCCTTTAACGGATGCTTTGAACAATTTGGTACTTGTTATATATCAAAGACGCTAATATATATTCTGGTATTATATGAAAATTGAAACTGTCAAATATGGTGTTTATTGAATACTGTACATAAGAAGAATCTGCCCATCTGCAGTAGAATATGCGTGTAACTTCTGCTGTCTTTCATTCTGTGAAACGGTACCATGGCTTTAGGAGGTCAAATTCACATAGTTTTGTTTCTTGTAGGAGTTTGTTCGATCTTCTTGGATGATATTTCTGCTGCAGAGGTAAGATTGGTTTCTTCTTTATTTTTTGAATAAGTAGTTGGTGAGGAAATCTACCTGGTCATAAATATAGCTTTTGCCTCTATTTTGAGATAACATTTTCATTGCTCTATGGTTGGGAAGATTTACTTTTCAACGTATTATTTAGTTCTGTTTGTACATCTGGTATACTCAAGTCGGTTTATATTCTGAGCATAATTACATTTTACAGAAACGAGGCATTGACACACAAAATGCCCAACATGCGCAAAAACGAAAGCGATGAAAAATATTAAAACTAAACTGTTTTCACGGTTTCCCAGCTTTTCAAGATATGCTGCCACATGGCAGCAATTTTGCAAGTAACTTAGTTTAATTTTAAATTGTTTTCACCTTTGTGCTTTCGACAATTCCTCTAGAAATTGATACTAAAGGTTGTACCTAGCCTGTGGAACTGCAGTTAATTTTTAACCGTATTTGAATAATATATATATCCACAGTACAAAAAATTATGTACATGGTCGGATTAAACTGCCAATGTACCTGAGCTACGACAACTGGCCTATGAAGATATGCCGAGAGTCAAACCAAAAAAAAAAATACTCTGCTGAAATTAGACCTTAAGCAAAACAAAAAAACTTGGCAATAATGTCTTTAAAATATAATGCAGAGGTAAAATAAAATTTTTTGAAACCAACAGTACGGTACCAATTTCTGTACTTAAGTGTACCCGAAATGGAGTACAGTATTTGATTCTTCGTTATGTTTTTTAATAATTTGCCAGGTCTTCTTTCTCGGCAGTGTAGTGCTTGTAAAACAGGTTACCACAAGAAAGTGACAGATGTTTCCTTTAATCAAGAGATAAAGCTTACCCTTTCTTTGTTTTATGTAAAATAAAATTTGTCTGTTCATTGATTCCCATACTAAGATTTCTAACAAAGATCCTTATAAGTATATTGTGACATTTATATGTCTTTAAACAAAAGAAAATGTTTGCAAACTACAGATTAATTTAGTACCATCTAAATTTCCATTTAATCTAATGTCAATAAACATGAAACTTTGCCTGTAAACATATGTTGAAAGGAAACAATGTCAGTTAAGTTTGTTATCAATCCTACGCAGTACTTTGGCAGCCCATAGGCTAATTTATCTACTCCGAAACCTCTTACTTGTGTAGTTGAAAAGACATATGCAGATAATTTTGGGAAGGTTAAATACGATTTTGATTCTGATTCCTTAAAACATCAAATTTTGTAAATGTGTTTCAGGGAAAATTATGGGAAGATAAACAGATAAACGAACATGTCGTTGTAGCACATGTATCTCCGATCTTCCAAGGGAGAGAACTACCAACATATATAGACACTACTAAGTGAGAATCAATATTTGCAGTTTTTCAGGCTAACATGTCTTTTTTAAACCGTTACAAATGACTTCCCAAGCACTATTTCTCAGCCATCTAATGTTATTTTCAGTACATCGATGCATGTTAGGTAGTTACTATGTGGCACTGCTTCAGTTCTTCTCTTTGGCGTCTAAGGCTTTCAAATTACGGTTACCATGGGTTCAGTTCAAAAGATGCTCTTTACACGTACCAACCTTGTCACAATCAGATTGCAAGCTAAATAAATGGAGAAAATATTTTCATAAAAACGAGTTTCGAAGTCTACCATTCCAGCTGCCATTTATTACACTTTTAACACTATCTTTAAAAAAAACTTTAATTAGTCACCCGCCTCTCTGTTTAGAATTTAGATTTGTGTAAAAGATACAAAAGTCGATTACATATTACCTTCAGTATAATAATGTCTGACAACATTTAACTTTTAACTATCATCTTTCACTTTCGCCATGCATCCAATAAAGAATGATCAAGTAAGCAGCACCTAGGAAACCACCAGAAAAACAATTAAAAATATCAGAGTTACTTATCACTTCATGGAGTCCGAGTGACAGTAACGTGAAGAATACCACTTAATTATCTGAAATAAGCTTTGTTGATACTTGACTGCTTAAGTCCAATGATGGTATCATAACCAACCATATTTAATACCCAAAACTTGCTGTTAAAGTGGTTTTCCTCAGAAAATGGTAAACGTACAAAATTTACATCTTCCTTTTCAAAATTTGTGTATACTAGTCGCTTAACCTGTGCTTATACATCTGGTGTAAAACACTGCAAAGGCATTAATCTTGTTCTACATTTTTCACAGTAAACGGTAACGTCTTCACAACTATAATGCAGCCGACGTCTTTATACGAGTGTAATTATTAACCTTTCCAAAGGTAGAAGGTCTCCTTGTAAAACTTTAAACTAAAAGTAGGTTTATATAATGAATAGTTAAATAGGGAGATTCAATCCTTTAACGCATTGCAGACTCTTTGTTAACAATGACAGATTCAGTTTTGAAACGTTTACCTTCAAATTTGATCATTTATGTGCTTACTACTTCCTTAAAGGGGAAGTGTTAACATGTTTTCATTAACTAACTACTTCATTCCAAAAGAAATTCAAAATTTTTTATTGTAAATAACTTGTCGTGTGATCCAAGTTCTATATTAAAACAATAAGAGCAAAACATAAAAGCCACAGTTGGCTGTACAATTAGCTAGCTGTACAGTTGGCTGTTTAGTTAAACTAGTATTTATAGACTTACTTCGTCAAAGAGTCTGGAAAGTGGAAAATATGGATCTTACGGACATCTATACCAAATTCGGTACTCGAGATAAAATGCATTCATATCTAAAATGCTGCACGCACTAGTTTATCTTTTTGCATACTGCTGTACTCCTCGTCTTGAAGTAGGTATCCCACCTTTCATGTCCTCTTTGAACATTATGAAAGAGAATAACAAAAAACTGAACAGTTCAAGAGAAAATCCACACCTATCTTTATAAACGTGACTTAGCATGTAAAATGCTCTACATAATATCTAAAACACTTCTCGAATGGACTGAATGGACTAAACCCATGTGGTCTTACACATAATTGGGATATGCCATATACCTGTCTACAGGGTTTTATAACGAAGTTGCATCAGATGTATGATACGACGTTTGACTCACGAAAGATTGTCTCTAAACCATTTTTGTTTTTCAATTTGCCTTAAGAAACTGAAGACTTGTTGTGTCCTCAGATATTACTTGTCTATTGATATCACTAATTCAACGACTTTACTTTATCGGTAACATATCAGGCTCTGTTGATATGACAATAAAGTCTACTGCAAAGCCAATACGTCAGCAGTTTAGCACAATATTGAACGTTTCATCGTCTACAGCTAACAGCCTAATATACTGTCCAAAAAGTCCTGTTAACAGAAACCATTGTTTAAGGTATGTTTTAACTTTAATTTACAAGAAATTACTTTAGAGCAAAACCCACAACAAAAATTCTCAAAAAATGTTCCAACTAGGGGTAATTACTTTTGCTTGGTATATTAAAGACAAATATTATATTAACAATTTCTTTGGGTTTCTGCATTGCTTCCCAAGGTTTCTAAATTCTGCAAAGTTTTCTTAACGTTTGTGTCTTTATCGTGTTAACATTACCATTAGTTAAACCGGAATCTCAACAGATATGCGTACTTAAATTCAATGACCGCACAGTCATTTTCCTCCCATTTTTGTCATTCGATGGAAAGTTTTGAGCATGTTCTTATAAAACAAAACGTTTGCTTTCAATGGCGTCTCACCCAAGGGTGTTAAATATTTCGATTCTTGTGAGTTCTTTATTGTAAACGCACATGTGGTATTTCCCAAAGTACGTTTCTTTGGCATGAGAGTTGGCCAGTAGGGAAGTTAGATTTTACAAGTTACTGTATATTTCTCGTTTGACAAGGACTTTTCGGGGTTTTTTTCAGAACAACCAGTTTGCAAGTAATAGTGACATTGGAGGACAAGGTAACTACTTTTGTATAATGCAAAAAGGACGTATTTTTCCTTCTAACTGTGATTTAAACTATATTATCACCGTTCCTCTTTCGTAAAGTTTTTGATTGGAAGTAATATTTTCATCTTATTGTGTATCCTATCGGATGTGCAGAGACATTTTAGGTGGGATTTACACAAGTAATTTTCCAATAAACTGTTAGTTACATATATCTATGAAAACTTGAAGGGAGTTTGTAGTGTGCCTTTCACTCAAATTTCTCTTTTCTTGCTTGTAATCTACAGAGTCTATGTATCTGGGTAGCAGACGTAAATTATATTTCTTTTTCCGAAAACCTAAATATTTTAATACGTTTTGGAAATGTTGTTAATAAGCCATACTCATACCAATGTATGCAAGAACATCGTATCATATTGCTTTGTACAATATGAAATGTGCGATATATATATATATATATATATATGGGAATATATTTCCAGGCTTTTTCTTAATTTTATATTTTGTTTTATTAATAAATTGACGTATGAAGTGTTGTTGTCTAGAAAGTTCATCGTTCCGCGATTAGCTAACGAAAATTTTAGTAATGATATGTGTTACTGAAATTAAAAAAGAAAGAAAAAAATCGAAACTTCTCGAAAACATGAATACTTTAATACTCTTGGAAATATTGTTTATTAGCTATGTTCATTCAAATCGATCTATTCAAGAATATCGTATCATGTTATTAGGTACAATACGCATTATGCGATATGTATGCCTATATTTTCTGGCTTTTCGTTTACTTTTGTTGCTTGTTTTGTTAACCAGATGTACCTTTATGAAGTGCTGTTGTCAAAAAAGTTCATCATTTTGCGTTTAGCTTAGCTTGGTATGATATATTTTACTTTAAAAATAAAGAGAGGGAGAGAAAAAAAACATCAATTTCCATTTTCGTGCAGGCTCATCATTCTTCTTCTATCAAAAACCCGAGTACCCAAGGGATTGTAGCAAAGTCCGTGATTCCTGCTCATCATCATTATCAAATGGTGTCTACCTTATAAAGCCTGACGGTTACGCAGAACCTTTTGAGGCTTATTGTGACAATGAGAGTGATGCAGGTGGCTGGAATGTATGTATACTTTTATATCTACGTTCTACGTATTGTTCACATATAAGGACTAAATACCATACATCAATCGCGTAATTTGCGAATTTTCATCTTGAAAGACACCTGTCAGCAAAATCGGTCAAACGGTTGGGGATAGCAATAATATATCTCAGTGGTAATATGTAAAATGCAAACTTAAGATGCGTATTTAACTTACGTTAAACTCTATAGTACTTTTTACTCTTAGTTAACAGTTATATCTCTTCGTGGTTAACGCTAAAGATTCTTTCAGTTTTAGTAGCATCCTTTCTGTTAACATATGTCTTATGAAGAGGGGTAATAAAAGAGATATTTCAAGAAAACAACAACTGCATGTATTACGTTATATTTTTCGAAAAGGTTGTCCTACGCCGCTTTGATGGTTCAGTTTACTTTGACAGAAACTGGGGAGAATACAAACAAGGTTTTGGATTTCTCTCAACCGAATTTTGGCTTGGTAATGACAAACTCTCCTACCTAACAAATCAAGCAGTTTATGAACTCCGTATTGAAGTTACTTTCGAGAATGGGACATCATGTGATCTACAGTATAATGCATTTCGAATCAGTGACGAGTGGAGTGGCTACACGATGTCTTCCGTAGGAACTTACAAAAGTGATGCAGGTAAGGTTCAGTCATGTCATAACTTGATGATATTGAAAATTGAGCAATTATATTGTTTCATATTATTTTAATCATTGATAAATCAGAAACTTTGAATACGGTAAAAATAAATTTTATATTAATTTTGTAGCCTGCAGGTGGAAAGAAGAAAGCGAATGTGATAATCCGGAAGAATGCAATCCAATGGAAGTGTCTACGAACTACACTGATTGTAACGATGTGTACGATGCTGGTGAAACACAAGATGGCGTTTACTACATTAGCCCTGAAGGATGGGATGGACCACCCTTTAAAGTATTCTGTAACATGTCCATCGATGAGGGCAGCTGGACCGTGAGTTAAATAAAAAAAAATAAAATTCTCTCCCTCCTAATGATTACCATCTTTCACTTGTTTTCAGTATCATGTTGTGACTTTCTCATTTTCTATGGCCAAATTGTAGAAAAGGGATATCTTTTCTTTACATTGGTTCCCCGTTTCCATCTGTGCCTGGTTTTATTTATAACGATTTGAATTTTAGTAATCATATAATTACTGCTCTTTACTGTGTGTTTCCTCCTTACACCTACGTTTTCACTCACTTTTCTTCCTTTTCATGACCAACAGGTTTTTCAACGTCGTGTTGATGGTTCTACAAATTTCTACAGAAACTGGACTGAGTACAGAAATGGATTTGGTGATGTACAACACGAGTTTTGGCTTGGAAATGAAAAACTTCATTACATAACAGAACAAGCAACGTATGAATATCGTATTGACTATGTGTATTCATCTTCTTCGTACCACAACAAATATACAAATTTTCACGTTGATGACGAGACAAACAATTACCGCTTGGCTAATCCCGGAACTCGGACTGGAACTAGAGGTATTTACAAACTTTTAATTGACAAAGGGCGTCTTCAGTTCTATAACGCAAAATGTCTTTATCTACGATATACTGTAGTTTCCACATTATGCCGTGGGATTGCCCGATTCCCCCTCTTTTAACAACAATCTCGTGAAATTTCACCTACGTGCGGGAATCTATTTGGAAAACCTTCTGCGGAAAAATGTGAATTTTTGTGCCGCAACTTCTTGCTACCCCTGCCCCTTTTTGCATCAAATTTTTCTTGAAAATATTTGGAGGGGGTGGTATTTCCCCCTCAGTTCTGCAAACTAGTGCTAACAATGACACATGAGAAAATCGCTTTTACGATTCAAATTGATTACGTTCTCTAGGCCTCTAGTTAAGGGCAACTAATTGGCATACTTACCACGTAATTATTCATGGGGAATTCTCGCTTTCCTCATATTGTTAGTTACTACAGGTACCTCACTTCTGTTTACAGAGTTAATTCACTTAAATATAGATATTTGCTATGACTGAAAAGTTCAATACAGTCGCATTTGATTGTACCTAATACAAAATTAGTTTCATAACCACATTTAATACAAATAGCTTTCAAACATTACTAATGATATCCGCTCTAAAAGCTTTTCAATCTCCAAATCCTAAATTATGTTGTTAAGGCCACTTTTACGTATGCACGTGGATCAAACATTCGGTTTGTGCACTAAAACTGTCGTCATTAAGTTTACTTTGAAACAACCCAGCTAATCGTACAAATTTGTCATTGCAAGTAATTTCTGATTTTTTTTTAGACTAAATATCTAAAAATCAAATAACAGAATATGGTCAGTAGTAGTGTCGATAATTTGGCGCCCTCAATAGGTTTCCATAATAACATCTGCAAGTATACACACTTATTGAGATAATCGAAATTTAGAGGTCTCACAGATTCGAAGGAACTGCAAATAACCATTTGATATTTGGCCATTATAATTTTCGCAAATGGTACAGTAAAATGGTTTAAGAGAATTGGAATATATAGCAGCCACTAAAGAAAGTAAGTGTTCGCTTACAAACGTATCTTAGTAACTCTAATAGAACTTGCCTCCACTATGTTTCATGTGGCTCCGCCGACTTTCTTAACTATGAAAGTAAAATTTTTATAGTCCCCATTGCAAGCTGCTATCTTCCACATATTTAAATGCACCAATAGGATAGTCTGTATAGGAGAATGCATTCATCTCCTTTTATTCCCATTGTTTCCCAGATAGATGGAAGAGCGCGGGATTGACAAGCGTCATGTCTGATGCTAATAACAGTTAACATATTTTAAAATGACTAGTTAACGTTTTATGTATATCAGTTTGTAAAAAAAAATACTTGATATTAGCCAGTATGTTATCTCATAATGAACGAACCACAAATCAGTATATTTTTCCTTATAAAAAGCTTTGAAATTCATTGGGATAGACAAAATTGTATTAGATAATTAGAACTGAATAAATTGAAAAGAATGCTAAAATAAATTGTATTGCATAATACTTAATTCGGCAAGATTTTAAGCTTTTTTAATACACCAAACAGAGAATTACAAATATTTTGAGATAAAATCACATACAGTAACAAATAAACATTTCTATGCTTTTATTTAAACAACGATAAGGATTCTTATTTGAACCACGAGAACATGTTCTGTTATTGCAATATTTTTAGTAAAATGGATAAATCAATAAAAACTTGATACTAACTTAACTTTTCAAATTAA
The DNA here is from genome assembly GCA_029531755.1 of Holothuria leucospilota. NCBI lineage: Eukaryota > Metazoa > Echinodermata > Holothuroidea > Aspidochirotida > Holothuriidae > Holothuria > Holothuria leucospilota. Next base: position 43,222,738 of record CM055971.1, read on the forward strand.
GAAGACATATTATTACCCTTAAGTGACTGTTGAATTCTGGTGGTTTCATTACAAGTATTTCATTTTCGCTTGCATTGCAGGGTATAGCCTCCATAATATTAACAACACACCTTTCAGTACGCACGATGAAGACAACGATGGACGGAGCTACGACTGTGCTGAGGGACACCGAAGTGGTTGGTGGCACGGGGCTTATTTTTATACTTATTCTTATAGCTATTGCTATTATTTTCAGAGCGGAAGCACCTACGTTTATTGCTCGTATGCCAACCCAAACGGTGACTACAACGGCGGTAATGGAGAGAACATATACGATTATTATTATTATTATTATGACTGTGATCAGATCTACACAGAGCTGAAAATACGCAGAACTTCGTGAAAAACTAATCAACATGGGCAACGAACAAACCAAGCAGTTCACTTCAAGAACGTTTATCGTTTACGGTTGAAATAAAAAAATGTAAAGAGTTAAAGTATTCACAATCGAGGAGCAACCCAAACCAAAAGCAGACTGGTAAAACTGCTGTTGAAGAAAACGCTTAGAGATAAAAATCGTATTTATCATATACTACAGAATCATGCCACTGCTTTAGATAATAACAGATTAGCAATGGGGTAAAAGGAATATTTGTATTACACAGATGTCGTTGGAACGAAAAGGAAGCTACGCCTGGAAATTAAGGTCAGGACACGAAATACACATGAAGGTATAATAAGTAAGCTATATCAAAAAGGCAAGTACTGGCACCTTCAATAATAATTCATTTTGCCAAAAGTGTGGCTGTAAGTGTATCTCCAACAGTCACTAATACGTAATATTTTCATCTTGCCGTAAACTAATTATCGGTATTTTTGGCATATAATACTTTTTTCACTTGTTCCAGTATTAATTTATTTGTTTCAATTGGTAATACACTCAAATAAAGGAGATGCAGTATAAATATTTGGCTTTTTTGTCCACCATTTTTCTTTCTTTCTTTCAAGGCTAGTACAAATACTTTAATTTTAAGGACAAAATGTCGAGACTTAAAATAAACGGCAAAATGCTGGGTTATTACCGCAGGGAGAAATTCGTGGGGTATCGGGGGATATGTCACCCCCTTTAATTACAGGGATATCCTACTCAAATTAGCCTTTCCCAGATTTAAATGAGTCCATTCTCCTGGATAACTAGTCCCCAAATTAAACACGCAGTGAAACGTTAGATCTAAATTACATTCAAGAAGACATAGTTTAGTATTACGACGCTGGCCGTTACAATCCATGAGACAAGTAATTCCTCTGATTTTATACCGTACCCGTAGGGAACGTAACAGGACTGTTGTTTGTTCTGTCAACCTGAATGTTGTATCACGCTTATGCATGTTATACCTCCAGTAAAGCTTAACAGATAATCAACTCAAAGAAAAACAGTAAATGAATTAATTTTGTCGCCCTCGAACTTTTACAAAAACATCCTAGTAAATTAAGTTACGATAGTAATATCGAATTGTAATCTTTGAAATTTAAATCATTGCAACCATTTTTGTTAAGTGCTTTCAAGTAACCCAGGCTTGCACTAAAAAGTTGACTGTCTAATTTTCAGTCTTGCCTTGATTCAATTTCGTTGCAATATGGTGCTAAAAGAAAAACTTAGCAATTAAGCAAACTCAGTGGTATTACTGGTTGGTTACTCTAATATTTTCAGCTCCGTATTGAGAAAGTAAAGTTCCTCGCCTCGCCCCTGTCAAAAAAGCATCAGTCCATGTCACCTTCTCCAGTAGAACACGTACTGCTACTTTTATATGGTGCTTTGCGCTGCTCTTAATAGACTAATGGGGTTTGCTTAGAAGTTATAAGTGTCTCTCTTAGGTGAACCCTAAGTTGATGTGTTACAAAGCTTGCAAAATTGATCCAAGTAGTCCAACTCCCATCTTAACTGGTCATTCCTCAGCTGAGATACAAGTTGTTGCAGCTCATTTGCTCAACCATAAAGGGACTGCGCAATAACTTTTGGTATTACTTAAATCACCGTCTTTGGTTTTCGTTTTTGTCGGAAGCCACTGCTTCGTGTGACAAAATGTGATCACTGTCTTCTTGTTATAAGGTGACTTGACTATACAAACCTTTTCTATGCAACATGCTATGAAAGAAAACAGTCACATTTTCAACGTCATATAACTTTTTAATTTCAAAAGGAAACAAAGCAGGTAATGTGAGTTGTGCAAGAAGAACATCACAAATAATTACGCAATCAATTATTTTAAATACAGTGAATTAATGTCTAAATTTTATATTTCAGCCACGGAGAAATAGCTGTGAAAATGGTATTTGGATGAAGGAGATTCATTTCAACCGACATAATAGCCTATATATTCTCGTAAATCTAGACCTTGAGTAAGCTTTAAGTGTTCCTGGGTATTGCTTATCCCCCCCCCCCCGAGGAATTGCCTAGGTCTTATTCAGCCACTAGCCACTAGCCACTAGCCACTAGCCACTAGCCACTAGCCACTAGCCACTAGCCACTAGCCACTAGCCACTAGCCACTAGCCACTAGCCACTAGCCACTAGCTTTATTCAGCCACTAGCCGCTGAGCTTCACGTTTCAGGTACTTTAATTGTCACAATTGTAATCATTGGCCACAAAAACATAAATGTGAAAGCATCATCTAGTTAAATACTAGCCGAAGTGTATTCTCTGAGAAATTATGGAAACTTAATTTTTCAAAAATGGAAGATTTATTGTTCAATCTTGGGGTGCGCCACTGGACAAAACCGGCATCATTTTTGGATATTTTGATGTAGGGAATGTTTCCAAAAGTTCGTTTACTAAACATCAGGGTTTTTAAGATGTTAATTAGCTTCGGTAGTCTGAAGTAAATTTTGAAGTAAATTTGTGTTCAAGAGTTGGCTTGAGAGGACATGTGGCGGGTTGAGGAGGAAGATTCGACACTAAACGGCCATCCCTCACTACAGATCCTGTTTTGAAAACGGTGTCAGCTACTAATTGAAACTCTTCATACTCTCTTACCCTTTAATGATTGGAAAAACAGTGTAAGCATTGACCATGAAAACCTGGTTACAGACATCTCAATTGTAGTATAATGATTTGTAATTCCAAGATATTGACAAAAATATTTATAAAAATCATAGCGACCTTGTGATTTAATCTTGGGGGAGGGGGCAACAGGGCACAGACACGGGAGCAATGGATTTTGAAGATGTCGGGAGCAGCCTCCTTCATGTCATACGCTGAAAATAAGATGTTCGTAGATGCCAAATGAAGCATTATTTTGTAAGTTTGGGGGTAAGATTTATGTTCGAGAGTTATATTGGGCATAACTCTGGGAGGGGGTATGGTGTCCGACCTTACTTCCACTATCCTTATTGCAGGTTTAGTTTCCGTTACGGCATCAATAACAAGCTGAATAGCGTCATGTCTTGAGGCCGTTTAATTGACACTAGAGTAACCATTGACTATTAACAACATATAGATATTTTTTCTGTGATATCATCTTGTATAGTTGCCGAGACAGACGAAACTTGCTACATCCGTATTAACAGTCCTGACTAGCCAGACGTTGATTTCTGTGATATTGGGAATACAGAAAGAAATGTAACCCTGATTGCTACATCCCGGTCAACTTTAGTAAGTAATAACATTCGCAGGTCACGATGTCTTCTTAAAAATAACGACCTGGCTGCCTGATTTAAACTTTTCCATACATTGCAGTGAGTAGTTGCAAGTCATCACTGCAGTGCCATAATTGCAACTTTCACCTGGACAACCCGATTGGCATTAAATATTTCAAAAAGCCACTCTTTTGGACACTTGCAAGGAAACAGAAGAAAGTTTTTTCTACAAAAAAAAAAAAGGTTTGACAATTCTTATAACGACCAAAATATAATCTTTCGGTATATTTGAAGCAAAACCGTAGTAGAAACCTTTTTTTTTCACATTTTTGGAAAATGACCTTTTTAGTCTTCTGTGAAACGAATGATTGATACAACATTAAGACACTGCGTTCGACCACATCTTCTCTCATTTAAAATGGATCATGAGTACCTCATGAAAACAGCTTTAGGGCTTGCAATTAAATAGCAATTAGCGACTAAAGTTTTCTCAAAAAAAGTTGAGCCGATTTCATTTAGGTGGTTATAGGTAAGCAGATGCCCTTTTTCTTTGGAACTTCGAAACGAGGTCAAGTTTGAGAAGAGAGCTTAGTGTAACCTAATTTTTTGTAAGGCTAGATTTTATACCTGCAATATGGGACTGACCAATGGAAGTTGTCAAGATGAATAAAGGTTTTTTTAGCCGAGTCTGCAGTCCTGTTAAGTGACAGTTCAATATAACAGTGATATTGAAAGATGTTTTTAATTCCTTCAATGCTTTTTGACTTTTTTTTTTAACTTTACTTACTTCATATGAGAAGGCAACAATCCTTAAATATCTCGTTCTCAAATATTAAAAAAAGCATCACATTGTGCACTGAACTAGACTGGTGCAGGCAATCACATATGGGACAGTATGAGTTCATTTCTTATCCCAAGTGATTTTTCAATTTTTTCAAATTTTTAAAATGATCCCAAAAGGCGTTTAATCTATAGACTTCTGTAGGTTGTAGGGTGAGGTGTACTTTTCACGGATTGATGGATCTATGTTTATTACTTAGAGCTCAAATGGTTCTCAAATTATCAGAATTTACTCACATTTTTCGCAAGGTATCACATTTTTCGAGCACGTTTTGCGCTTTTAATCTTTCCTTAACGTTATTTTGTTGAATAAATTGCGATAACAACTCCAGGAGAGGCAAAGGAGCAAACGTTAAAAACTTTTACGAATTTCCAGGTAGAAGACTCGCTGGAAGATTGGCAGATAGGTTTGTTCGGTTGCACTGGAACGGGAGGCGGAGGACATGAGGGGCGTGCGCTAGTAATCTATTTATGAAAAGTTATAAACTGACCCCAAGAGGCGTTTAAGCTTTATTTTTCTGTAGTGGTAGGGTGAGGTATGTTTCGACTGAGTGATGGTATCGGAAAACCCATTTTCTGATTGTAGGGAAAATAATTGTGTCAGATGCAGAACCAACTATAGGGGCCTCGCGTCAGTACGGGATCTTTGACTTATCTAGTTTGTTGAATGATCTGAAAGTTTGGAAGTACGTATTTGCCGTTATACACTTTCCAAACATCTTTTCACAACAAAAATCATCCTGAAACGTGCTTGTTAGTTGCTCTTTCTTTTGCTATACCTATAAAGGAGGTGATAGTGATATGAGGCGTGTAGCTACAGGGGTTGGGTGCCTGACCGCCCAGATGTTTGCTAGGCCCCCTAGAAATTGTGTGTGTCCTATAAAATTTGTAAGAATTAAGAAGGGCGATCAATGCCGTGACCCCCCCCCCTCCCCCATTTGTTACCTGGGCCTCCCTAAAAATTTCATCCCAGCTACGCCCCTGAGTGATAAATATCACGCCTGTATACCTATGCTCTCTCTCCTGCTCATTCCCAATTGCTGGAAGCTGTTCGTCTGGAACATAGTTCAAAGTCCGTCAAAACGCTATTGATGTAAAATGTTTATGACAAATATACTCTCTAGTGTCATTTGGGTGTCACGTAGTGAGTAACTGTTAATCATGTTGATGCAACCTTTTTACATGACTAATCCAGAGTTTCTAAGAGGCCCTATACCGGTCTCTATCAGCCTTGGATACCCTTTGGTAAGGTACAATGAATCAAAGGAAAAATTTATGTAATAGTCCAAGAATGTTTCTATGGACTTTTGCGTAAAGGCAGTAACGGAGCCGATAGGGGACTTCTGGAGGTTTGTTGGCAACATACCTTTCCCTCCTCTTTGATAACATTCTCTCCCTTTTTAACAACAAAAACAAAAAAAACACTTCGCTTAATAATGGACATTTTTCAAACATACGATCGGTTCAAAAAATTTCCCAAAGATAGCACCATTTTGTATCGAGTCACCTTAAATTAATAAAACTTTCTCAAAGGGGATGGGGCACACCACCCTTAAATCCCAACCCCCGGTACGGCACTACCATGTAGTGCGAAGGAAAGGTTCCCCACTGGCGTAAGTGCAAGCGCAGGAACACATAAATAGCATTTTAAGCAGACTTGTGAGGTTTAACTAAGGTGGCATTATGCCGTCATCTGTTGTGCTCCCCATCATCAACTCCTGGCGGCGTGTGCTTGTTTGGATATTAATAATTAATAAATAGCGATATCAGTCTCCATAGTAGAAATTGCAGTGCCATTATCGACAAAGGTGCCACTTGCAGTGGTGTATCCAGTATCTTTCACAAAGGGACCCAACCGTCTGAGTGGTCTTAATGGGGGCAAAAATGTGTCCGGGGAAGTGTACGGAGAGCGCAAAGCTCAAATTGAAAAACCTGTAACTTGTACTGGTCATTCAAAAACAGTCAAACAGCCGGAAGGTATTCTTATCAGAAAGTAAATATATCGCTGATAAAGATGAATTGAACGGAAGGTAAATTTATTTTTCGAGTTGTACTAAAACTTAATATTTCCGCCCTGTTGTTTTCATCAATTATTAACTTCATTATCTCTTCATTATTATTCTATGACAAAAAACTTTTATCGATGCCCACTTTGTCTAGTCACTACTTGACCATAATTCAATAATCTCTACGACGTACTTTGTATTATTCATTATAACACAGAAAAAAGTTTTATTTTCTTATTATCAATGTCTAGTGGACCGGAGAGAATACAGTTAATGTTATTCAAATAAATGAGCCCTTCATTAAACCCTTGTTACAATTCGTTTTGATTTTATTTGTTTTCATATTTCAGTGATAGATTGTATCCATACCTCGAATCCATCATATTTGAAATGTAAGTTGATTTACACTATCTAGACGAAGGAAAAGTTTGCCGTCCATTACTTTGAGGAATACTCATCTCTCACAAAGCGTTTGTAATATTTATATTCATTTTAGGTGTGACTCTTTGCTTTATCTATCATGTAAACAAAGGGACACCTTATCTCATTGACTGTACCTAAACGAAGGTAGTGTATGCGTTGGCGTGTGGTTTGATGTAAACATCGAGAGTTTTTAGAAGCTTGTGAGGACGGTTATACACTATGTGGCTATGTGGATTTTGTATCGTCTTGTTTACGGTAGATAATCCTTCCAAAATGAACGCGTTTAGACAACGGGGTACTTTATACCTTCGTATTGTTCACTCCCGGGAATTAACTTCTTTTAAAACATCTGTTAAAAAATATTTTGACACTTTTATCTTTAATTCAACTTTGTGGTCTGCATTTTCTATCATATGTCCAGAGAGACATATTTACTGCAATAACAAACGGTTTAGATACATGCCGGTGTCCAAATCAGAACTCACAAAGTGTTGCAGATGTTTAAATTTGCTATCAATTTCTTTTGCAAGTAAGTCTAGTAAGTCTTTCATTATATCACAACGAGAAAGAATCCCATGCTACAAGTCCAAGATAAATATTTTTAATATCTGTATCTTCAAATATATGATACTGCTGATTGCGTCATTGTTTTAATCCTAGAAGTTGTCACCAAATACACGTTTTTCTCATTACTCTCCTTGCCTCCTAAAGGAATGAAAATTCGTTGAATCCCAGTGTATTCCAAATTGTATCAGTACAAAGACTTTTCTTTTCATCTATTCCTCTCGGGTGTCTGAAGCAATCTGTCGGAGTTTTTCTTTCACTTGTTTCGAAGCTATGAACAATGGTCCTTGCAGTTTCGTTTATGTATCAAACCACCCTATCTGTTTAATTTGAAATGCATCATCCCATTTCTGCAGGGTCCCTCCCCTTCCCACCTGTTTGGCTGCTTGCTCGCGTGGGAAATGTTACATACAAATGAAATGAATTACGTAAAATGAAATGAAACGTACGTACGTTCAAAGTCAATATAACACCTTAGAAACCAATGCTTGTTCTCAAATTGAAACCAAACTTCTTTTATGTTAATAGCCCAGTTTGCAATCACAGCTAGAATCCTTTTGAGCCCTTCCTTTTCAAAATAAATATCAAGTTGTTTTTTCATATGAACGAACAACACAAAAGTTTGAATAAAATGTCTATAATTCGAAGCGAGCTCGAGGATAAATGTATTTTAAATCTGCAAAGTAACTACAACAAAGCACAAATGAAGTAAGTAAGTATGGGAAATATTTGCTTAATATGTTTTTAATTGTATTCATCCTTTCCGTACAAGGATCAGCTAATGTGCCTCGTTGCTGTTACACAGAATTTAGACTAATTATCTTATATTGGTGTTTAAATTCATACTCCTTCTTGAAAAACGCTTCCCTGAAACAATGTCCTGTTAGTAGACTAGTATGCATTATATGCCATAACAACGGAATTTTCTTTTTCACTGACATCATATAGACGATAGAAGTGTGCAGCACCTATATTCTGAAAATTTGCAAACCCTTTGAAGCGTATGCTAACAAGCTGTTTACATTTTGAAACAGTAACCACTCAATTTTTGGTGTGCTTTTGTCATTCTTGAGAAGCAAAGCTTTTCGCCTTGACAAAATAGGTCTAAACAACGGAAATACGCCCCTCATGGCTTTGAGCGAAGTAAAGTCACGTTTGAATAGTGTGTTGACTACAATGTGCTTTAATTTTTATTCTTAAATTCTCATATGGTCTGTATTTACTCCAATAATAAACACGTAACACCCTTCCGCATTCAATTTGTCTCGAAGACACCAAAGAAGACCCTCCAAATTATTTAGAAAATACGCGTTCCTTTGTTCGAGGTTGTGTAGAATACTATTAAGAATTAAGAATACTGTTAGAATCCCCATTATACTTAGTGTAACGATGAACCATATGAAAGGAAAACATTTTACTGTTTTTGAGTGCAGCTAGAGGTCATTTTTGATGTCACTGGTGTTCAAGGGCCTAAATACGCTGTCTCAGAATGGGGATGAATCTTGCTGTTTGTTCTTGGCATGTGGATGTGTTATAGGCAAGGTTCAACATGTGCCGTTTTTTGTAGTTGTCAAAGGTTATCTGAGCTCATCAAATAGGAAAAGAATAAACCTTTCAAAGACCTGAAGGCTCGAAATCTCAAGAAAAGAACAGTAGATTCTTCTCATACGTGGGGTAGTGGGGTAGAGATTTTTTATATTATAACGAAGAACCCTATCACCTTTAGTCAAAGTTAAAAGTAACTTTACTTTACCAGTGATCAAAAATAGAGAAGATCGTACACATGATATTCTAAAGTTGAGAATTATGAATGCTTTTCATTCTCGGTGTGTATATGCGTTATGGTCAATGAAAGAAACACATTTGTGTCAGTAGAGGTCAAAGATAACCTGAGGTCATCGCCGAGGTGAAACTAAGAATACCAGGGCTGAAGCCTGCCGGCTACTGCCCCCTTGAAATTTCTAAACCGTAAAATGAAAGTTGGCCTACTTGATAAAATATACAGAAATGCTGAAAATTTCACGTCCAAATTATGATTTCAACTCCCCCCAAAGTTGAACAATTGCATTTAAGGGTTCTTTTATGCCCGACGAGATCCCCGGACCCCGCCATGGACGCGTTTTTACGTGAGTTTCCCTGCCTGACGAAGATATCATCTTACCCCATCAAAAAAACACCGCTTGAATACAACATCGTATAGACTGTCTGAAGATAAAATAACCAGTTATTACCTTCAATTATTAGCTAAAGCCAATGAGCTTTATAAAGTAACTTTTAATTAAAGGGCATAAGCAGTCGCTGCAAACTTATTTTGAAGAAAAGGTAAACCTCACAAATATCCCCTGCTTCACTTTAAGTATCTTGCATGATATGTTACAATATAAATATTGCATATCCAAGGTAAATCAATTAGTCTATAAGCAAATTTCTCACCTCATGCAGTGAGAAACATATTGTAACATGATTCTCAAGAGCCATTCATGAAATAGGATGTCCCGATACACTAATTCAAATTGGAGTGACTGCATTTCCCCTTTAAATAAAATCTAACTCTCCTTCTTGAATCTAAAAATGTTTCTAAAGCATGAAATTTAAAGGTAAAGAATGTTTAGAAGCAACTTTTAAGGTCTTAAATGTGTTTCTTTCCCCATTTTCTTGCAAGGCCTACGTATGGCTACGCACCAATTTATGGTGGCTTCCTCGTGTCGTACTAAAAGCGTTAGGGGGAAGCCTGCACCGGGTACCAGCTTTGTAATGCATGCCAAAGCTGAAGATTTCAGTAAATGATTAAAAGTTTAGATTCTTTTTTGATTCCAGCTTCATCAAAGATAAAACCATTTTTGATCTAGGGACTTAGAGCAAGGAAATTTGTCAAAGAGTAGAGGTGTAGTCCCTCCCATTGAGCAAAATCCCCTTAAATCAGGATAGAAAACATACAAAACAATGAGGATTCCTTAACATATAATCAATTTTAACGCTTTACAATGATTTAGAAAGATAACACCAGTTTGCATCCAAGCCACCTCATATAGACAAAAATTTCTCAAAGAGTATAGGACGTCGTTCCCTCCTCTTAGAAAGCACCTCTTGCTTTCCGTGAGCCACAAAATATGAAGACTATTACTAAATAATGACAATTTGTAAAAATATAATCAGTTCAAAGCTTTGCCAACGATAATACAATTATAAACCCAAGCCAGGCCTTACATGTACAACTTCCGTCATCCCTCCCACCGAGATGCTAACCAGAAAATGTGGAAAAGGAAGCATACCACTTGGTGCTCCGCTTAGGCAGTGTCATGAACTGCCCCCTAGAGATTTCGCCAGGCTACGGCTCTGAATACATTTTAAGGAGAGTTGCATGAAGTACAGTATCTCACATTTGCATATCGGTAACCGACACTGAGTGCAAAAAGTTTGTTTCTGATCTTGGTAGTAAGGAGTTAATACAAGTTAAGGGTCACCTGAGGTCGTACGCTGAAAAATCGAAAACAAATATATCTCATAAAGGGAAACATTGACGGATGTCAAAGTTGGCATGCAGATGCCTCATACTACATTTAATTAATCTATTGTATGTTAGTGGACTTCAAAGGCCATTTGAAGTCACCAGTTGTCTAATTACGAAAACTCGGAAAAATGGTATTTCAAGAAGCATAACTTTGAAGGATCTTGCATGTAGGTGTTCCATGTTAACTGCATGGAACATTCTTTTTTATTAGGGGGGTGTTTTTTAACATCACCAGAGTTAAAACCAAGCTTATCATTATTCTCATACTTCTCAGACAGGTTCGAAATCTGATATTGTGTAAAAGACTTTAATTGATGTATTGGTCAAAGTTTATAAGAAATCACTAGATGTGAAACTCAACATTCTATCTTTGACGTACACTTAGTAACTCATTAGGTGAATCATGACTCACGGGGTACTTAAACGTATATTAAGTAGTGTTCAACTAAGTGTGCAACTAAGTGCATACATAGTAATTTGAAGGTTTAGACGGTAAGAGTATAACCTCAGAACATCAAAGTATTTCCGCCAAGCCACTACACTTCAGTTTGTTGCCGCTCGATACTTTTTTCTATTGTATCCACTTTCAAAAATTCTTTTGATGACAAAGACTTTAGAACATGTGCGAAACATACAACACAAATAAGATACAGATCTAAAGTAATCGGGATAACGGCTAACATGAACATTTTTGTCATTTAATTTCTTTCCATGCGGTCATCTGCTCAGAGCAATCACTCCCTTTTCACCACTCTGATGTGTTCTCACTAGGCTTGCTGGTATGATGAAAATTTTGCATTCCGTTTCTGGTATGACGTTACGACAACTTTCTGTTGAAAAGGTAATGAATGTGAAAAACGTATTTTGGGCTCTTGGAGAGTTGCTAGACCTCCCTGATGTGGTGGAGCTTAAATCGTCCTGCCTTTCCTCTGGTACAACCCTTGTTATATTTCAATTCGATATGAAGTCACATTTTTTGAGAACCACTGACTCTAAAACTTTTGAATAAACCTATTCTCTGAAAAGTAACCATGCAATTTCTAATAGGTGACCTCGAAGGGGTTTCTAAAGCCAACCGCTTAATATCCATAAGTCCAAGATCTACAGTTGTCAGAGGTCAGGTCTCTCCTCGAAAATTCTTACATCATTTACAGAGCTTCAGAATGTAAATAAGAAGTACATTATTTTATCCATTATTTTTGTTACCGTTGTGTAAATGTCAAAAGGTTACATCCCATTCGAGTCAAGCTTGAACAATTTACAGAAATTGCTTCACAATAGGATTGTTGTGTTGGGATGAAAAAGTTTTGAAGAAGTGATTACCTTCAAGCTTGACTTTCAATGAAAGCTGTTTGCTGCAAGACTGTGTAATTGAATGATCATTTGATCTAGCTCTAGATAACCATTTGTAATTTGTTGTTTAAGTTAAAGACAGGCAGTCATCACCCCAAAGTATATTTTTAGTGTAGGGGTATGAAAATTCTCAGTTGGTGACTGTTCTTTGATTGACATGAAAGTTTGAAAATTTGAAAGATGCAGAGTAGCTCACATTCCACACAAGGCCGAGAGAGTGCTTTTATTGCATTTTTTAACCTCGTATGCTCACCAGGACATGGCCTTAAGCAATAAAACAGGTTTATTCCTGCACAAGGAGTAGCTTCATACAGTTATGGTAGGAGATAGAAGTTGCATAGTTGGGAGAATTGGAATATAATGCAGAGATAAAATCAAGAATTCTGAATCCAACAGTACGGTACCATATTCCTCTACTAAAGTGGAGCCGAAAGTTCAGTATTTGTTTCTTCGTTATGTCCTTTAATTATTTGCCGGGGCTTCTTTCTTGGCAGTACAGTGCTTGTAAAGCAGGTTACCACAAGTAAGTGACAGATGTTTCCTTGAACCAAGAGATAAAGCTTACGCGCTCTTTGTTTTGTGTGAAATAAAATCTGTCAGTTCATTGAGACCCATATTGGGATATTTTGCAAAGTTCCTGATAAGTATATTAAGACATTTTTATTTCTTTAAACAAAGAAAATATCTGCAAACTACAGGTTAAGTTAGTACCATCTAATTTTCCATTTAATCAATGTCAATTACAATGAAACTTGCCGGTAATAGTTTGTTTAAAAGAAAAAAATATCAGTTAAGTCTGTTATCGATCATTCATAGGCTAATTTATGTTCTCCGAAACCTCTCACTTGTGTAGTTGAAAAGACATATGCAGATATCTTTGGGAAGCTTAAATACGATTTTGATTCTGATTCCTTAAAACATCAAATTTTGTAAATGTGTTTCAGGGATAACTATGGGAAGATAAACGAACATGTGATTGTAACATATGTATCTCACATCTCCCAAGTGAGAGAACTGCCAATATGTATAGATACTACTATGTGAGAATCAATATTTCCAGTTTTTCATGCAACGTTTCATATTTTAATGACTTTCCAAGCACTATTCTTAGCGATCTAATGTAATTTTCAGTACATCGATGCATGTTAGCTAGTTACCACGTGGCACTGCTCCAATTCTTCTCTTTGACGTCTAAGGCTTTCAAATTATGGCTATCATGGGTTCACTTCCAAAGATGCTCTCTACACGTACCAATCTTGTCACAATCAAATTGCAAGCAAAATAAATGGAGAAAATATTTTTATAAAAACTAGGTTCGAAGTCTACCATTCCAGCTGCCATTTATTTCACTTTTAACACTATCTTTAAATAAGCTTTAAACTAGTGACCCGCCTCTCTGTTTAGAATTCGTATTTGTGTAAAAGATACAAAAGTCGATTACATATTCCCTTCAGTATAGGAATATCAGACAATATTTTACTTTTAACTATTGTCTTTCGCTTTCCCCATGCATCCGAAAAAGAATGATCAAGTGAGCAGCACATAGAAAAACACCAGAAAAAACAATTAAAAATATCAGAGTTACTTATCACTTCATGGAGTCCCGGTCACAGTAACGTAAAGAATATCACTTAATTATCTAAAATAAGCTTTATTGAAACTTGAGTGCTTAAGTCCAATGACGTTATGATCATAACCAACCATATTTAATACCCAAAACTCGCTGTTAAAGTGGTTTTGGTCAAAAAATGGTAAACGTTCAAAATGTACATCTTCATTGTCAAAATTTGTCTATGCTAGTCGCTTAACCTGTGCTTTTAAAAGTAGCTGGTGTAAAACACTGTAAAGATATTAAAAAAGGTTAATATAATGAATAATTAAATATGGAGATCGAATCCCTTAATGCATTACAGACTCTTTTGTTAACAATGATAGATTCAGTTTTAAAACGTTTACCTTCAAATCTGATCATTTATGTGTTTGCCTCTTTCTTTAAGGGGACGTGCTAACATGTCGTTTTCATTAACAAACTACTTCATTCCTAAAGAAACTCAAACTTTTCTTTTATTGTAAATAACTTGTCGTGTGATCCAAGTTCTATATAAAAACAATTAGAGCAAAACATAAAAGCCACAGTTGGTTGTGTAGTTGCATGTACAGTTGACTGTACAGTTAGGTAGCTGTACAGTTAGCTGTTTAGTTTAAATAATATTTATAGACTTACTTCGTCAAAGAGTCTGAAAAGTGGAAAATGCGGATCTTACGGACATCTACCAGTTTCATTGCTCGAGATAAAATGCATTTATATGTAAAATGCTGCACGCACTCACTATCTTCGTCTTGAAGTACGTATCTTACCTTTCAAGCCAACTTTGAACATTATGGAAGAGAATAACAAAAACTTAACAGTTCAAGAGAAAATCCACACCTATCTTTATAAACGTGACTTAGCATGTGAAATGTCATACAGACTATCTAGAAAGCCTCTCAAATGGACTGAATAGACTAAAACATGTGGCCTAAGACATACTTGGGATATGTCATATACCTGTATACAGCGTTTTGCATCGAGTTGCATTAGATGTATGATTATAACGTTTGGATCACGAAAATTGCCTCTAAATTAATTTTTCAATTTGCTTTAAGAAACTGAAGACTTGTTGTTATCTTAGGTAATACTTGTCTGCTGATATTAAATATTAAACGACTGTATTTTATCAGTAACAAATCAGGTTCTGTTGATATAACAATGAAATCTACTGCAAAGCCAATAGGTCAGCATTTTAGCACAATATCGAATGTTTGATCGTTTACAGCTAACAGCCTAATACAGTCCCAATAGGTCTGTTTACAGGAATTATCGTCTAAGACATGTTCTAAATTTACACAAGACTACTTTAGCAAACCTACAACAAAAAATCTCAAAAAATGTTCTAACGAGGGATAACTACTTTTGCTTGATATTTTAAAGTTGAATATTATATTGACAATTTCTTTGGGTTTCTGCATTGCTTTCCTTGGTTTCGGTTTTCTTCAAAGCTTTTTTCTTAACTTTTGAATTTTCATCGTGTTAACATAAAGTTGAACCGAAACCTCAACAAATAGTTTACTTTAATTCAATGAGCGCACAGTTAGTTCCCTTCCCTTTTTGTCATTCGATGAAAAGTCATGAACATGCTTTTATGGAACAAAACGAATTTTGCCTTCAATGGCGTCTTACCCAAGAAGGGGTGTTAACTATTTCAATTCTTGTAAGTTCTATGATGTCAACGCACATGTGGCATGAGAGTTGACCAGTAGTGAAGTTAGATTTCACAAGTTACTGTATAGTTCTCGTTTGACAAGGACCTTCCATTATCTTTTCAGGACAACCAGTTTGCAGGTAATAGTGACATTGGAGGGCAAGGTAACTACTTTTGTATAATTTAATAAGAACATATTTTTTCTTTATAAAACTTTGTCTTTTAAACTATTTCAACATCGTTCCTCTTTGGTAAAGTTTTTGATTGAAAGTGATGATTTCTTTTTATTGTGTATTCTATCGGATCTGCAGAGACATTTTAGGTGGGATTTGCATAAGTAATTTTCCAATAAACTATTAGATATCTATATTTATGAAAACTAGAAGGGGGTTTATAGTCTGTCAAATTTCTCTTTCCTTGCTTGTAATCTACAGACTCTATGTATCTGAGTAGCAGAAAAAATTTCGAAAATTTGAATGCCTTAATGGGTTTTGGAAATGTTGTTAATAAGCCTTACCCATTCAAACGAATCTATTCAATTGAATCTATTGAAGTGTTGTTGTCCAGAAAGTTCATCTTTCCGCGTTTAGCTTACAAAAATGTTGGTAATGATATGTTTTACTTGAATTAAAAAAATCTCAACTTCTCGAAAACATTAATAACTTAATACTCTTTGCAAATGTTGTTAAATAGCCATACTCATTCAAATCAATCTATTCAAGAATATCGTATCATGTTATTAGGTACAATATGCATTATGCGATATGTATGCCTATATTGTTTGGCTTTTTATTTGTTTTGTTCTTTGTTTTGTTAATCAGATGTACCTATTGGGAGTGTTGTTGTCAAGAAAGATCATCATTTCTTCTTTAACCTACAAAAATGTTGGTAATGATATGTTTTACTTTTAAAACACACAGAGAGAGGAAAAAACATCAATTGCCATTTTCGTGCAGGCTCATTATTCTTCTTCTATCAAAAACCCGAGTACCCAAGGGATTGTAGCGAAGTCCGTGATTCCTGCTCATCATCATTATCGAACGGTGTCTACCTTATAAAGCCCGACGGTTGTGAAGAACCTTTTGAGGCTAATTGTGACAATGAGAGTGATATTGGTGGCTGGAATGTATGTATACTTATATATCTTTCTGGGTTTTACTTATTGTTTACATATAAGGACTAAGTACCATACATCAATCGCGTAATTTGCAAATTTTCATCATGAAAGACACCTGTCAGCAAATTCGGTCAAACGGTTGGAAATAGAAATAATATATCTAAGTGGGAATATGTAAAATGCAAAATTAAGATGCTTAGTTAACTTACTTTAAACTCTATAGTACTTTTTACCCTTAGTTTATAGTTATGTCTCTTCGTGGTTAATGCTCAAGACTCTTTCAGTTTTAGTAGCATCCTTTCTGTTAACATATGTCTTATGAAGAGGGGCAATAAAGGAGATATTTCAAGAAAACAACAACTGCAAGTCTGACTTTATATTTTTCGAAAAGGTTGTCCTACGCCGCTTTGATGGTTTAGTTTACTTTGACAGAAACTGGGTAGAATACAAGCAAGGTTTTGGATTTCTGTCAACCGAATTTTGGCTTGGTAATTACAAACTCTCCTACCTAACAAATCAAGCAGTTTATGAACTCCGTATTGATGTTACATTCGAGAATGGGACATCATGTGATCTACAGTATAATGCATTTCAAATCAGTGACGAGTGGAGTGACTACACGATGTCTTCCGTAGGAACTTACCAAAGTGATGCACGTAAGGTTCAGTCATGTCATAACTTGATGAATTTGAAAATTGAACAATTATACTGTTTCATACTATTTTAATCATTGACAAATCAGGAACTTTGAATACGTTAAAAATAAATTTTATATTAATTTCGTTGCCTGCAGGTGGAAAGAAGAAAGCGAATGTGATAATCCGGAAGAATGCAATCCATTGGAAGTGTCTACGGACTACACTGATTGTAACGATGTGTACAATGCTGGTGAAACACAAGATGACGTTTACTACATCAGCCCTGAAGGATGGGACGGACCACCCTTTAAAGTATTCTGTAACATGTCCATCGATGGGGGCAGCTGGACCGTGAGTTAAATAAAATAAAATGCTCTCCCTCCTAATGATGACTGTCTTTTACTTATTTTCAGTATCATGTTCTTCCTCATTTTCTATGACCAAATTGTAGAAAAGGGGAATCTTTTCTTTACATTGCATCTGTGTCTGGTTTTCATTTACAACGAGTTTAAGTAATCATATATTCATTCTCTTTACTGTGTGTTTCCTCCTTACACCTACGTTTTCCATCACTTTTCTTCATTTTCATGACCAATAGGTTTTTCAACGTCGTGTTAATGGTTCTACAAATTTCTACCGAAAATGGATTGAGTACAGAGATGGATTTGGTGATATACAACATGAGTTCTGGCTTGGAAATGAAAAACTTCATTACATAACAGAACAAGCAACATATAAATATCGTATGGACTTTGTGTATTCATCTTCTTCGTTCCACAACAAGTACCCAAATTTTCACGTTGATGATGAGACTAACAAATACCGCTTGGCTAAAGCCGGAAGTTGGAGTGGAACCAGAGGTATTTGCAAACTTTTAGTTGACTATGGGGTGTCTTCAGTTCTAGACAGCAAACCGATCATAACCTACGATAGACTTTCGTTTTCGCATTAGGCCTCGGGATTGCCCGATTCTCCCGCTTTTATAAACAATCCTGCAAACTTTCACCTGCGTGCGGGAATATCCTCCACCTGTTGGGAAAACCTAATGCGAAAAATTTGACTTTTGTCTTGTAACTTATTGAGACCCCTGTCACTTTTGTAATAAAAATCCTCTTGAAAATACTTGGAGGGGGCTGGTATTTCCCCCTCAGTTCTACGAACTAGTGCCAACATTGACACGTTAGAAATCGCTTTTTCGGAGCAAACCGATTACGTTCTCAGGGTTAGGGGAACTATATCGGCATACTTGCCAAGTGATTATTGATGGGGAATTCTCGTTTCCCTTGTATTGTTAGTTACTACATGTACCTCACTTTTGTTAACCGTGTTGATATACGTAAACATAGTTACCCGTTATGACTGAGAAGTTCAATATACCCGCATTTGAATGTACATGATACAAGATTACTTTCATAACCACATTTAATACAAATAGGTTTCAAACATTACTAATTATGTTCGCTTCAAAAAGCTTGTCAATCTCCAAATGCTAAATTACTTTGTTAGGACCATTTTAGATTTACGTATGAACGTGGGCCAACTTCGGTTTGTGTTTTAAAAGTGTCTTCATTAGGTCTACTTAGTGACAACCCAGCTAATAGTAACAGATTGTCATTACAAGTAATTTCTACTTTCCTTTTTAAACTAAATTTCTAAAAAAAAAAGAACAGAATATGGCCATTAGTAGTCCAGATAATTAGACGCTCTAAATAGGTTTCCATAATAACATCTGCAAGTATGCACACATATTAAGGTAATCGAAATTTAGAGGTCTCACAGATGAGAAGGAATTGCAATTAACCAGTCAATATTTGGCCATTATAATTTTCGCCAATGGTATAGCAGAATGATTTTAGGAAATTTGGAAAATAAAGCAACCACTAAAGAGCGCAGGTAATCGTTCAAAAACGTAACCTACTGTAAAAAAAAACTTGTCTCCACGATTTTTCATGCGGTTTTGAAGACTTCCTAAACTATGAGAGTAAAATTTGTGTAGTCCCCAAGCTGCAATCTTCCTCATATTTAAATGCACCAATACGATAGTCTGTATAGAAGCATACCTTCATTCCCGTCATTCCAGTTGCTTCCCAGATAGATGGAAGGAGTGGGATTGACAAGCGTCATGTCTGATGCTAATAACAGTTAACATATTCTTAAATGACCAGTTAACATTTATGTACATCAGTTTGTAAAAGCAAAAAAAAAAAAAAAAAAAAAAAAAAGCGTGATAATAGTCAGTATAATATCTCATAATGACCGAACCTCAAGTAAGTATGTTTTTCCTTATAAAAAGTTATGAGAGTCATTGGGATAGACAAAATTAATTAAATAATTAGAAGTCAATAAATTGAAAAGAATTCTAAAACAAACTGTATTGCATAATACTTAATTCGACAAGATTTTAAGCTTTTTTCAAAAACCAAACCTAGAATTACAAATATTTTGAGATAAAATTGCATACATTAACAAACAGAACTTTCTATACTCTTTTTAAACAACAATGAGTGTGCTTATTTGAACCAAGAGAACGTGTTCTGTTATAACAATTATTTTTGGTAAAATGGCTAATTTAATGTAAAACTTGATACTACCTTAACTTTTCAAATTAAGAAAATATATTATTACCCTGAAGTGAGCAGTAGCGGGATTTGATGTTTGAAAGTGGGGATGGGGCAATGTTAGTACTGCTGTAGCAAAACCAACTAGATTAGGACGTAGGCCTATATAAAGTTCGGAAAAAAAGTGGGGGCAAGTGCCCCCCTTGCCCCCATAATCCCGCCTATGGAAGTGAGTGTTGAATTCTGGTGGTTTCCTTAATGTATTTCATTTTCGCTTGCATTGCAGGGTCTAGCCTTTATTATATTAACAACACACCTTTCAGTATGCACGATGAAGACAACGATGGATGGAGTTACGACTGTGCTGAAGGACACCGAAGTGGTTGGTGGCACGGGGCTTATCAATATGCATATTCGTCTAGCTATTGCGATTATTTTCAGAGCGGAAGCACCTACGTTATATGCTTATTTGCCAACCCAAACGGTGACTACAACGGAGGTGATGGAGAGAACATATACGATGGTAATAATAATGACTGCAATCAGATCTACACAGAGCTGAAAATACGCAGAACTTCGTGAAAAACAAAACATGGGCAACGGACAAATCAAGCAGTTCACTTCAAGAAAATTTATCGTTTACGGTTGATATAAAAAAAAAATGTAAAAAGTTAAAGTATTCACATCCGAGGGTGAACCCAAACCAAAAGCGGATTGGTAAAACTGCTGTTGAAGAAAACGCTTAGATATAATAATCGTATTTATCATATACTACAGAATCATGCCACTGCTTAGATAATAACAGATTGCAAATGGGGTAAAAAGAACATTTTTTATTACACGGATGTCGTTGTACTTAAGAAGGAAATATGCCTAGAAATACACATGAAGGTATTATGAGTAGGCTATGTCAAAAAAGCAAGTACTGGCAATCTGGCATCTTCAAATATAATTCATTTTGCGAAAAGTGCGAATGTAAGTGTATATCCAACAGGCACTATTACGTGATGTTTTCATCTTACCGTTAACTAATTATCGGTATTTTTGCCACTTGTTCCAGTATTAATTTATTTGATTCAATTGGTGATACACTCAAATTAAGGATATGAAATGTGAAAAATTTGTGTTTTCTTGTCCACTATTTGTCTTTCTTTCTTTCAAGTCTAGCACAAATACTTTAATTTTAAGGACAAAATGTCGAGACTTAAAATGAATGACGAAATGCTGCATTATTACCACAGGCGGAAATTCGTGGGGTATCGGGGGATATACCACCCCCCTTAATAAAAGGGATATCCTACTCAAATTAGCCTTCCACAGATTGAAATGATTCCATTCTCCGGATGAGTAGTCCCCAAATTAGACACACAGTGAAACATTTAGATCTAAGTTACATTCAAGGAGACATTGTTTAGTATTTCGACGCTGGCAGTTACAATTCAAGAGACAATTAATTCCTCTGATTTTATACCGTACCTGTAGGGAACGTAACAGGACTATTTTTTTGTTCTATCAACGTGAATTTTGTATCATGCTTATGCATGTTATACCTCAAGTGAATCTTAACAGATAATCAACTTAAAGCGAAACAGTAAATGAAGTAAGATTTGTCGTCCTCGAACTTTTACAAAAACGTCTTACTAAAAGAGGTTACGACAGTAATATCGAATTATAATGCTTGAAATTCATTGCAACCATTTTGGTTAAGTGCTTTCAAGTAACGGCTTGCACTTAAAAGTTGACTGTCCAATTTTCAGTCTTGCCTTGATTCAATTTCGTTGCAATATGGTGTTAAAAGTAAAACTTAGCTAAAGCAAACTCAGTGGTATTACTTGGTGTTTTACTCAAAACGTCTCAGCTCCGTACTGAGCAAGTAAAGATCCTCGTCTTGCCCCTGCCAATGAAGTATCCGTTTGTGTCACCGTCTCCAGTAGAACATGTACTACTACTGTTTTGACTACAATCTCAATATCTTGACAGTTATCTTACAATTTTTACTACAAATTCCAACTTGTAACCTTTATTCTCAATGTTTTGATCTAAACTCTTATAAAGTTGAATCTTAATGTCATACATTTACTTTTGGGGTACAGAATGAGACCTAAAATCTTACCCTTACTGTTATCAATTTGACTTGAAAAAGTCAAACTTTTGACCTAAATCCTTTTGCCTTGACCTTTAATTTCATTATTTTGACTATTAGGGTCACATGTATTTGCCTCTTTTATTCCATTATAAGGACTTCTGATCTCACATTGTTGACTTCAAAATGAAATATTAAGTTTCCTTTTTAATTGCCATTTTATTTCATTAGTTTGACTCACTTTTTTTTGTTTGGGAATGTAAAGCCGAAGTTTTAGCTTTAATCGGTAGAAAGTGCCTTGAAAAGTCATAATTGTGATTTTTAAATAAACATTGTGCTATAAAAAGGTCACTTTAATCGAATAAAAAGTTCAAATAATGACTCTAAAAATTGTCAGTCAAATAGTCATGAAAATAAGATCTAATAAACATTTATTATGGCTTAAAAAATTAGTAACTGTACGAGTGGACTTTAAGGGATTAAAAGTTAATATTTAGGCTAAAACAGTTAAAAATATGAAACTGATAATCAGTTATATTGCATTTCAAGTTGGAACACTAAAATCTGAACAAATAGTTTGGTAGCTGAACGTCAAAGTGGGATTTAAAATCCGAAAAATCTGCTATAATTTTCACTTTAGAAGTTAAAATACTTGTTTCCATAAGGAATAGGTTAACTTTAAAGGTCACGTTCAGGACAGTTTTAGTCGTTTTTTGCCCTTCCCATGTCCCTTTGCTGGCGACTTAAGGCTTATGAGACGTCACCTTGAAATATTTTAAGGCAACCAATTTTAGACCTGAGCACTTAATAAGCCATTGAATGATTATGCTGTCTCTCGCTTATAGACCTGGAATAAAGTTAAAATTAGCTAAATTATGAGGGCCATCTCACAATTAGTAAAGCCTGCAAATTAAAAAAAAAATAAAAAAATTACATTTAGAAGTAAAAAATTTCATTTTATTTAAAGTGCCCAGACTTTCAAAAATGAGATACGTAATGCCGCTTTGACATCAAATTCTTTTTATATAGCTATACATCATACAATGACATGAATTTTCAGCCACTGATCTAATTTCTGTGAATAGATATCAGCTTTCAAAATACCACGAAATGGCGGATGCACCTTTCTTCCTGGAACACGATATTGCGCAATACTTTTATGAGGGCTTTAACTTCTGAACACTCTAAGCTTCAGCACTAAAAATTACCCTAAGATCGTTCAATTTTACATATCCCCTTTAAAGTGCACAAGTTACACGTCTCTTTTCTGCAGTTTTTTATTACAAAACCATTATACGAAGGCATTCAAACGTTCAATGGAAAGTTGTCATCGACTTCACTGTGACGTCATCATTGAGTTTTTGCAAGGTAATTTGAAACTTTTAGTCCAAGATAGCCATAGAAACATTTTTACTCATAAAGTTACCAATAAAATCCAACATTACATACACCGTTTTAACATTAAGTAGAAAAAAGGGGTTTAAAAGCCGCCATTTTGAATTTGGCCTAATTTTGGCCCTTTTCATTGGTGGATTTTGGTGGATTTTTTCCTGGGTACATTGTACACCTCAACTGATACTAAACTGCATAATACTCACTTGTAGGAATTTTTTTAAGGGTCAAACCCTATATATACCCGACTAAAAATGGTGTTTGGATGAAGGAGATTCATTTTAACTGATATAATAGCCTATATATTCTTGTAAATCTACACTTTGAGTACACTTTAAGTGTTCCTGGCTATTACTTATCTCCCATAGACATTGTCTTGGTCTTATTTAGCCACTAGCCAATGAGCTTTATTCAGCCACTAGCCACTGAGCTTTAATCAGCCACTAGCCGCTGACCTTCACGTTTTAGGTACTTTAATTGTTACAATTGTAATCATTGGCCACAAAAACATAAATGTGAAAACGCCATCAGTATTAGCCGAAGTGTATTCTCTGAGAAATTATCAAAAATAAATTTGTCAAAAATGGAATATTTATTGCTCAATCTTGGGGTGCGCAACTATGTAAACCCGGCAGCAATAGATACTTTGATGTAGGGAATGTTTCCAGCTGCTCGTTTACTAAACATCAGGGTTTTTAAGATGAAAATTGGTTTCAGTGGTTTGAATTTTTGAAGTAAATTTGTGTGCAAGAGTTGGCTTGAAAGGAAATGTGGGGGGTTGAAGGGTAAGCTTCGACGTTACGCCACCATTCCTGGCTACAGACCCTGTTTCGGAAACGGCGTCAGGTAGGCTACTAGTTGAAGCTCTTCATGCTTTCCAACCTTTTAATGATTGGAAAACCAGTGTAAGCATTGACCATGAAAACAGGGTTACAAACATCTTAATTGTGGCATAATGATTTGTAATTATGAAATATTGACAAAAATATTTATAACAATCATAGCAACTTTGTGGTATTATCTTGGGGTATTGGGCGACAGGGCACAGACACTGGAGCAATGGATTTTGAAGATGTCGGAGAAGCCTCCATCATGTCATAAGTTAAAAATAAGATATTCGTAGATGCCAACTGGTGCAGTATTTTGTAAGTTTGGGGGTAAAATTTATGTTTGAGAGTTATTTTAGCAGAACACTGGGTATGGTGTCCGACCTTACTTCCACTACCCTAATTGAAGGTTTAGTTTCCGTAACAGTATCAATTACAAGCTGAAGGGTGTCATGTCTTAACGCCGTTTAATTTACACTAGCCTAGTGTAATTATTGACCATTAAAAACATATAGACATTTTCTCTGTGATATTATCGTGTATAGTTACCGAGACAGACGAAACTTGGTATATCCGTATTAACAGTCCTGACTAACCAGACATCGATTTTTGTGATATTGGGAATACAGGAAGAAATGTAGCCTCGATTGTCACATCCCAGTCACCTTTAGTAAGCAACAAGATACGCAGGTCACGATGTCTTCGTAAAAACAACGACCTGGCTGTCTGATTTAAACATTTCCATACATTGCAGTGAGTAGTTGCAAGTCATCACTGCAGTGCTATGATGACAACGTTCACCTGGGAAACCTGATCAGCATTAAATATTTTAAAAAGCTACTTTTCTGGGCACTTATAAGGACACCGTAAAGCTTTCTTATCCAGGAAAAAAATGGTTTGAAAATTCTTAACAACAATCAAAACATAATCTTTCGATATATTTGAACCTAAACTGTAGAAAAAGCTTTTTTTTACAATTTTGGAAAATAATTTTTTTCTCGTCAATTCTCTATGAAAAGAACGGCATTAATGAATCATTACGACATTGCCTCCTACCACATCTTCCTTGCATTTAAAATAGATAATGAGTACGTCATGAAAACAGCTACAAGGCTTGTAATTGAACAGCAATTAGGGACTAAAGTTTTCTCAAACAAAAAGTTGAGCCGAGGCTTTCATCTAGGTGAATGTACGTAGGAAGTTTGAGTAGAGAGCGCAGTGTAACCTAATTTTTGTAAGACTAAATTTTATATTTGCAATATGGGACTGACCAATGGAAGTTGTGTATATAAATTAAGGTTTTATACGCATTTTTATCTCAGAGTGCAGTCCTGTTAAATGGTGGTTCGATGGAACAGTGATATTGAAAGATGTTGATAATTCCCTTGAATGCTTTTGGCTACCTTAACAATGCTGCATTTTTAACTTTACTTACTTCATACGGGACGACGTTATTTCTTGAATATCTCGTTTTCAAATACTAAGAAAGAATCACATTGTGCACTGAACTAGACTGGTGTAGGTAATGACATATGAGACAGTACCAGTTCATTTATTATCCACACAAATTCACTCGTCTCACGCCTTATGGACTGATCGAACATTAAATGGGGTGGGGGAGGATTTAATAACTATTGGGTAAGTTCTTGCGCAAGTTAAAATAATGCATAAGAACTTTCTTAAATGATATTTACGAAAATAACTTATGCAGTTCATAAATATACGCAGTGTAACTGCAATAGTTACTCATCAGCCAGTCATGTGAGCGGTTGCATTGATGGCTTTGTTAAACCGACAGGCACGGTCTTCCGTGGTTATGACTACTCAGAAGCTTGGAAGCTATGGAAATTGACCCCCAAACGCTTTTACGCTATAGTTTTCTGTAAGGGTAGGGTGAGGTGTGTTTTGGACCAAGTGATGGGTATCAGAAGACTCATTTTCTGACTGAAAGGGAAATAACTGTGTCCGATGAAGATCCAACGTATGTAGGGGCCTCGCATCATTTTGGGACCTTTGACTACTCTAGTTTGTAAAATGATCTGAAAGATTGGAAGTACGTATTTGTCGTTATACATTTTCCAAACATTTTTACTACAAAAATCATCCTGAAACGTGCTCGTTAGTTTTTCAACCTTTTGCTATACCTATACATATATATATATATATATATATATACACACATTGCACCTGTATTCCTATACTCTCCCTCCTACTCATTCCCAGTTGCTGGGAGCTATTTTGCATGACTAATCCAGAGTTTCTAAGAGGCCCTATACAAATCTCTATCAGCCTTGGGTACTCTTTTGCAGGGCTGGAGTCGAGTCCATACGTCTCGAGTCCGAGCCGAGTCCGAGTCCAGAAGGGCCCGAGTCCAAGCCAAGTCCGAGTCCAGAACACCTCGAGTCCGGGCGGAGTCCGAGTCCACAGGCTCCGAGTCCGAGCCGAGTCCGAGTCCAGCTAAATCTTGAAACCTCTCTTTCGATAGGGTTCAAAGGTTATCCTGGGGGCGGGGCGAGCTCATATAACAGATGACTAGCTGAAACCTGTATGGCTAAAATTGTTCCACACAAAAGCACAGTCTATTGAGAATGAAACTGTGGACTATCAGCATTGTTACCTGCAAACTTGAAAACTTGCGTGGGGATGACAAGGTCCTCAATGGGGAGAGGCAGCGACTGTGGTGAGGAAGGGGGGGGGGGGTTTGGGGCTATAGTCCCTGCACTTTTTCTGCCATGGTCATGTAGGACCACCTTAAACTGAATTTTTTAGACATTAATTTGGCTGCTTTAATGGTTAGCCCCCACCCCCACTTCAAAACTGGCTCTAGCTGCAGCCTCTGCAAGGGGCAGTAAATTTTACATAGAAGGGGGAATCAAATATATACAGAACAAGCATGCAGGGCAGAGGAATGGAATAAGATGTGTATGGAACAAACATACACGGCTGGGAATGAAATAGTACAGAACAAGCATGCAGAGTATACCTAAGCATAAAAACTGAGGATTTCCCTATATATGGCCACTTTGGTGTCCCATCAAAGTGACTTGACATGTATGTGGTAATTTTCCCCACCTACAGTAGTTTGGAGCTTTGGGGTCCATAAGTACTGTATGCCACCAATGTATTTTTTGGCAAGGACATTGCCTCTTTGGAAACCCCAAATTAATTGTTACATATGTACCAAATGCCCTTCAAACACTTTCTTTACTGGTATTACCAATAACATTTAGCCACATTAAAGAACATTTGCTTTGCTCCTAGCTACCATTATTTCTTATTTACACCCCGCCAGGCTACAACTAAACATACAAAATAAAAGACCACATAAAAAGGTGCACTGCAGCTTCTGCATTGGAGAAAGATGAAATGCGCACTCACAGTTCGAATGATGGAAATCCAAATTACTAGTTAAAAACCACCTACAGAGGTCTTAAAAACAAATCCTGTTAATTTTATAACTAAACAACAGTCATACAGTAAGCTAACAGCATACATGCCTGGCTATTTATGGTCTGATATCACTATTTTCATAAGCACAGGAGCTGCTATTAGTTTCTGATGGATGGGGTGTTGCTCAACGTTTTAAACCACCATCTTGGGAGAGACGGGGGGGGGGGGGAATTATCAAAGGAAGAGAGCAACTTCTGTGGACCATTATTGTACATGTTGCATGGGGGCCAAAATTTCCAAAAATGGCACATGGGCCTCTACTTGAATGGTTTCCTAATTTAACCTAAATTGCAGGTCTTACTGCAGTAGCATGCTAATCTGTTCAAAAGCTCAACCCTCCCTGTATTATAATTAAAACACAAGCCTATGATCATTTTGTATTGTTTATGCAATTCATGTCTATACCTGGGCCTTGTACCTGCAGCTACTAGTACTACAGTACAACACATATGCAGGTAGCCATGATAAAATTTTGACAGTGGTACGTAGCGAATGCACATTACGCACAAGCACTGAGTCTACATATTTGCAAGTTGGTAGCCTCACAGAACTGGCTAATTCAAGTTCATGTGCCCAAAACTAGACTGGTGTTTTCGTGCAGTTTATATACTGGACACAGAGCGTGCACACTGAACAAATCAATACATACAGTGCACATAAGCTTAACGTTAGTTCCTGCCTGATCACTGAGAAGTAATTCTGTACTAACGTTACACTATTCAAAGAAATGCTAGTACAATTTACATGTCACAGACCGAAGGCTATGCTGCGGCCTACAACTGGCATGCATATGGTAAGTGGTGTGTACTTACAAGCATCATGCTTTTACTGTAGCCTACAACTTCCAACAACAAAGTGTTAGCGGTAACTATTTGATAGATCTATCCAGAAAATGAATATAAAGCTGCTTACTCATACTGTGTCTTCCAAGCAGGGATTTGAGCTCCACAATTTAGAGTAGTAAGCATGATGAAGTTTTTACAGCTAAAACGACACTATAAATTAAAGCTATCTTTGAAGGTTGGTCCCCAGGTAAGGTAGTAATAAGGTAATGTGTAACTTAATGTACTGTTAGGACATTCTAGCAGAACTAGTACCACATGTACAAAACTTATAGGTACAAACATTGGGACTGGAGCACATGCATACAGTAGGATCCTACAACATTAATTGGTATGCACAGTACAGTATGCACTAAATTATAAAAAATATTATTGCCTGTGGATAAAACTGCTGTAAAGCTAGCATGGCTTCCTACAGGGTCAGATAATGGAAGAGGCGCTTTATAAAAATTGTGACCAAACTTTGTAATGTGGACAATATCACTAATTCCTGCTCACCCATTTCATCCAAACCCAGTCTCTTCCCTCATAGTCATACATTCCCATCAACAAATATAGACTATAGCACAATAATTCCCTTGAATAAAATGAACTGAAAATTTAAGCTCTGCATGATATTATAGTGCATGTAAATGACTGTTGGTCCTACAAAGGGGGACTAAATGAGTGAATATAATGGCCAGTCTGCATCCTACATAATTCCTCTTCAGTAAACTTAGACAAATCAGCAGCCACCAGGTGACCTATGCAGGTGGACAGTTTATTCACATACTAGCCTACTGATCAGGATGACTTAATATAAAAGCAAGAAGTCCCTGTGTAGCATTACTAAGCATTGTCTGACTATATACAAGGTTGATTATTCCTCTCTTCTTTTGTAAAGTTCCTAAATACACAGAGAGCATAATGCTGGAAACAACAATTGCCCTCTCCACAAAGTCCATGATAACTTCATGGTTTGAATAAGAAGCTTTAGGAGATTCAAGTTTACTTACAATGTGCTGCTAGGCAAGGCACAAACCTGTAAATTGTTTGCAGTGTGCAAGGTGTGCAATAATCAATAAGCATAAGGCCTTCTTTTATACCATAATGAATGGAACTAGGTTCAAGGCATTGGTTCTATTCTTTGGATCTTCTTAGTAACTGAAGATTTGTGTAATCCTCCTTTTAAACTTTCAGATTCAGCAACTTGAACTAACTACTGTTGTTGCAATTTAATCTGTTAATTAGCTTTGATTGGAGTAATATACATACTACTGGCTGTGTAACATGTACATACATGGTCATGCACTGTACACAGCAAGAGCCATTGGTGCAAGTTTGCAGCTGTATAGTTATTCTGGTAAAGCTATGTAGATAAATTGTCCTGATTACTCAAAAAGTCAGCATGCACTTTTTGCAAATTTTGAAAGTAATTAGGCCTAATCCTGGTGGACTCGACTGGACTCGGCCTCAAGTCCGAGTCCTCAGAGGTTCGAGTCCAAGCCAAGTCCGAGTCCAGAGAGGTCCGAGTCCGAGCCAAGTCCGAGTCCACAAAAAATTGGACTCGAGTCCTCCAGCCCTGCTCTTTTGTAATGTGTAATGAATCAAAATTTATGGAACAGTCCAAGAATGTTTCTATGGACTCCCAGCAGATACTTTTGCGTAAGCACTGCCCGATAAAAGACACTCAGTAAAGGAGCCGACAGGGGACTTCTGGAGGTTTGTAGACAACATACCATTCCCCCTTCTCTTTAATAACATACTCTCCCCTTTTACCAAAAAGTAGACTTCTCTTACTTATGGACATTTTTCAAACATACAAACAGTTCAAAAAATTTCCGCAAGATAGCAGCATTTTGCATCAAGCCACTGACCTTAAATTCGCAAAAATTTCTCGGAGGGGGACACCCACTTAAACCCGATCCCCGGGACGGCACCAGTATGGAGGCTATCAGATTAATCAGAATATGTACCAAATATGTTATGGAAAAACCTCAGGGAAGTTGACGGCAGCATCCTAACCGTAGTGCTACACACATCATATACTGTAAAAAATTGTCATGGAAAAACCTCATATAGTGGAGCACTCAATTCATTCATAAGAAAGATTCATTCTGCAGATTAAATTAAAACATTTCATATTTCAGGGTGTATTAGCACCATAAACTCTGAAATATATTATGGACAAACCTCATGTTTATAATGGCAGCATTCACACAATTGGGGGATTTACACCGTTGACCTTGGATTATGTCGTGGACAGACCTCAGAAAATTGATGCTGAATTCACACAGTAGAAGGATTTACAACATAGATTGAACTAAATCGTGGACCTTCTTCGGGCAGTTGAGGGGCAGCATTCTTGAAATAGTTGGATTTACACCATAGACATAGAGATATGTCATTGACAGACCTCCTATGCAAGTTTAGGGTGGCATTTACACTGAATTGCGTTCTCTTAGTCTCCTTGAGTGGCAGTCCACTGGCCATTTGCTACCTGTCACATGCATTAAAATGGCCTAGAGGTGCCAGACTTTATACTAAACTGGCAACTCATGCATGGTAGATACAGAATTATAATTACAAACTTTTACTTTAGAGTGTGATTCCATGCAATCTAGGGTGGGTGAAATGCCAGATTTGAAGTAAGGAAAGCACCAACGATTAGGCAAAGATGGTTAACATAAAACCACCGTTTGGTTATTGCATTTGCTCAACTGTTTGATAAAGAAATGCCCAACAACTAGGTATCTTTTGAAATGCTTAATTTACTTATCAGTTGGGTAATTTTCCTCCCAACGGTTGGGTTCAAACTTTACCAAATTTGGTTGGTTTAAATTTTGCCCAACTGTTAAAGTTTTTGAATAGATGCCCAGTGTTGGTCAAAAAGTCGCGCAAATTTTGGCCATTTTTTAAAGAGTGTATTGATATGAATACGGGGAGCTACTGTTACTTCATCAGTCAATCATGGGGCTAAAATTGCACTAAATGTTCTCAAAACATCTATTTCTTGAAGTATTGCCTTATTGGGTTATCTAAGCCAGAGCTATATTTTCAACATTTATTTTCAACAGCTATGGGACTACAGCCGCCGTGAGTCCTCTCCCTTCAAGCCATTCCCACATCGATTATCTTGTTGTCCGGCTTTATGTTCGAAAACTGTAGAAATTGCGACTTTTGTTGTCCTTGTCAACGCGTTTTAAATAATTCGGGGGGGGGGGGGGGTTTACATTGCTTTTTTCTCACAGGTTAGTGTTCGTTTATATTAAATAGCGATGCCTTATAAATTGAAAGGGGAACTTTGCTCTGCCTGACTCTTCACCGAGGCGATGGCGAAGAAAAATACCAGGGATCATAGTGGTGATACCTCCAAAAGGCGTATAAGTATTAACAGGAAATTGTCATAGATACTTAATACCACAAGTTCCTGTTCGCTTCGCGCTTGCACCGGGGTTAGTCTCAGCTGGCACTAACAGGAAATAAGATTTTCATAATTATAATTTGAAGGCACTCAGAACCCAATAAACTACAGTTAACAGTTTCGTTTTTCAAATTTCCTCGTCGTCATCACAGAGGTAGATGCACCTCCGATGCTCTAATGTAAAGGTTTCCCCTCAGTTGCGTACCTGGTCGGTAGTCTCAACATTAATTCCTGTTGGGCAGTGCAAGTGGATTTACTTTTTAAAGCCCAATGGAAACATTTACGTAATTAATCGTCCCCACTGACACCCCACCCTCAATCTTTAGATCGTTAGTGTGAGTAACGATAGCAAAACATGGTCAAATTTGATTTTTTTGTGCTTATCCAATGTCATCTTGAGATAGTTAAATGGTCCGGTTCGGTCAAAATATTGTAAATATCTCAGTGACTCTGGAGCGCTGTCCCTGGCCCCACCAGCGGCCCTTCTGTGGACCACTGGCCTCTGGGCCCAGCACCAACAGACGAGTGGTTCTCGTCATCACGATGCCTCCATCGACGCTTAGTCCTTCATTTTGGTGTGCCACTCCGGCGGAGTGTTGTGCCCCAATGCCCCCCACTTCGAAAAGTCGGTGACGACAAGTCCGCTTGTGCACCATCAGCCAATCGTAGGCCTTGGTTTAAGTTTCAGTTTAAGTTTATTCTCTTTGGATCTTGAGGTGTAAGGGACTATGGTTAAAATAGTTACTTAAAAGAATGCGATAAGAAAAATTAACGAAATGCAAAACGAAGGAATAAAAAGAAAATGAATAACAAACTTAGATATACCTTCAGACTCAATGAAGCGAATCATAGTTCATAAAAAGTATATACGACAAAATAACCCAGAAAGTACTTTTGGCTCCAACCTTACAGCTTGTGCTGGTAACTAAGTTAACTAATGACTTAACGTTACCCAAGTGAAACCCGATCAATTCCGAGACGCTCAAATCACCAGGATCCATTGAAACTTAGTAGTAGACTTCAAGTTCAGTTAAACTTAGTCTAGAAGGAGAAAGACTTTATGAAACCACAAATACTGATAAATTCAATAACTTCACAGTTCTAATGCATTCTGCAAATCCCGAGAACTAGAGTGGGAAAATGTCCAGTGATGTCATTACTAATGAGTGGAAAAAAATGTTTTTTTTTTCTGCAGGTTTTCGTTTCAAAAAGCGATCATATCAAAATACTGACATGATATTCAATTTACCAGCAGTATACCAGGTGCTTGCAAACAGTTCCATGAACAAATGAAGTGAGAGACAATACGCGTTCATAGGGGCGAAAAAACAACCTGGGCCATGTTTTCACTTTCTAACAGCGGGTATCCTAACCGAATATCTATCGCAGCACAAAGCAGTGTCAACTTTAGCCAAAGACTTACACCAGGTGTGGGGAACCGTTTTTATTTGAAGGGGCTTGTTGATAGCTATAATTCAACCGGGTGCCAATGGTGTATCAGACGGCAAGGAATTAACAAGCTTTCCCCTATAGGGCGCAGGTCCTTGTGGGCCCTGATAGGGCCTGGGAAAACTCAGGTAATAAACTGGGTGAAGTCCTTCAATTAAACTCTGGAATTTGTTGTTGGTATTAGCATATTCATCCACTATCTTTAAATGGCATTGAATGTGCAAGGCTACAAGGACCAAGAGTATCCCAATATGAACATTAATCTATTTATTTAATATGTTTGAATTAATAATGAACGAGAAGATAATTATGAAAAACGCGCCCAACGCACGTGAAAAGAGCTCATATGTGAGAAAACTTCCTTCACTTTATAATTCAAATTTATCCAAGTTTCAAATTTAAATCCACTCTGGGGATAGAATGTCTGAACCCGCAATCTACAGGAACAAACACAGTGCCCACTGAGTTTCGTGACTTTAATAGGTGGGGCTATACATCTGATAGGGCAATTTTGTTTGATGCCATGTAGCCTATCTCCCGCGCAAACCTTCTGTTGTCATTCGTAGTACAAGGATTCTACACCTGGTTTATGTCTAACGAAACGGTAGGCATGTTACAATGTGCATGCTAGGGTTCAGAGAATATACTGGTAGTGTATTTACGTTAAATATCCGAAAAAATGACATAAGCAGAATAAACGGTGAAGTAAAAGATTATAATCAACCAAATTTCAAGTGACTCTGAAGTTACATTTGTAAATTGCCCCTAGGGCCGGATCAAATGGTCTCGTGCGCCGCATACGGTCTTTTTGTCTTCGTTTTTGAAATCCTGTTGTTGAAACAGGGAGGTGGTATTAGGTAGCTCATATAACACACACACACAGGCACGTTGAAGAAACAAACAGGAAAGAAAAGAAATTGCCTACCTCTCGTTTTTCAACAGGCTCTCTCCTTGACGTTATCAATATTCCGAAAGGTTCTCTGATGTTAACTTGCAGGCAACCATCTTACTGTAGAGCGTGGTCGTAATGTTCACCTTCCAAAGGGTTATGTTCACCAAGATAAGGTATGATTCAGTAATGCCTGTAACGGTACTTTTAATCGGGGTAGTACTACTTAAAGCTATTTAAATAAAGTCACAGCCTCTTTTCTTTGATAACCAAATACGTAACGCTATGTATTGTTACTTTTCTACCCTTTATGATGATACTTCCAGGCGCGGATCCAGACATTTCGAAAAGGGGGGGGGGGCTGAGAGCCCTCTTTAATATTCTCCTAGTTTAACAATATGCTAATTTTTGCGTATTTGTTATTGCTGATGTGGCGAAAATGGGGGGGGGGGGCTGAGTCCGCAAAGCCCCCCCCCCTCGGATCCTCGCCTGACTTCTACTATGTTAATCGTTGGCAATGAACATCATTCATCTAGTTAAGTGGACCTATGTTAATGTTTGTGAGGGGTTTGGGAGATGGGAAAGGGTATCTTCGCGGAGTGTGTTGACAACAATATTATAAGCTTGCACATTGAATATCAGGCATTGAACACTTGTTATTACTTGGTGTTCGCTGAATATTTTTAGTACTTGGGTAACCCTCATGGGGTCATCTAAATTCACGTGGAAACGGCATCTGCCCTGGGTTTTAACATTTAAAGCCATTCATTACTTACACAGTCCTACAGTACTGGATTCCCACTGAGCACACTCAGGGAAGTCTGGCAAGAAGTTCCAACACTGAAAATACCCGGCATGCTCAATTTCTTATTCACCATTTGGCACGCTGCAAACTTTTCACTTAGTTTATTCTGTAATTACCACCAGCGGTCATCTAGCTTACTTACCACACAGGAAGGCACATGCAGGAGCTTCTGGCAGACCCCTACCAACACTTAAATTGTCTGGCAATTATCATTTCCCAATAGCACGCTTAACATTTTCCCGTAAGTTTCGTTGGGAAACCTTTCAAGGTCATCTAGCGTACCTTCTAGGGGGTCATCACAGGCCTCCCAACACTTAAAACGCCTGGTAATGGTCATTTCTCATTCACGACGGCACGCTCAACAGTGCGGTAATTTTCGTTGGATAACCTTTCCCAAGTCATCTAGCTGATTTTAATTATGGGGTGACTTCACATGGCAAGCTTGTTAGGTCATTCAACATACCTGGGGGACCGGGATCAGTGAGCCCCATTTCTACACCGAACACTAAGAGCCCGGCAGACGCCCAGTTCCTTGACTAAAAACCCATGCCAGAGACAGTAATCAAGATGAAAATTGGTAACCTTCTCAGGTAACCTCACCCCTCTGGAATCCCCTTCTTAATATTTAGTATGTTTATGTGTTTCATTTTATATATAAACCTTATTGTTTGTAGTAGACTTTCAGGTTTTCTTGAGGTCATCAGAGGGAAATTTTTTAAATCCTTGTAAACGTATCTGAAGATTGTGCATGTGTGGATTTGTAGACGGTAACAGCTATCGTAGGGTCATAACAGATGAATTTGAAAACTAATACAAGATTGAGTATCGATTGCTGTAGTCGTGGGTTTACGGACATGTCACACTGAAAACAAGAACATTTTGTCTTTTGTAGAAACCTACACTGCCACAGTAAAATAACCTATTATTTTCAAGTAGATTGTGTTATTGTTCACCAAAATATTAGTTCTGACTTTATCCTGCATCTTCTTCTGTGAAAAAGCAGTTTGTTGTGTACGAAGCTCATTGAAACCCTGTGCATATTTGCATTCTGATCCATTAATAATTGTGCAACAGTGATACAAAAAATTCCTCTTAAATAGAAGTTTGTAATCGTACCAGGGAAACCACTTGAAAATTTTGTGTAGGGAAGAGGGATGCATCTACCGGACATCATGCATGACACGTTTTGTCTTGATATTTACACTGCATTCATTACTCAGGACGTAAGACTCACAGAATCTTGTAGATTTTATGGTGGTTTTCCACAATCTATGTTTTCGTCACTGTTATGTAGTAGTCACACTTTTTCTCGAGAATCGGTACATGGAAATAATAACATTTAAAAACCCGAGTATAGCGTTTAGAGGGTCGGACCATTAAGACCTTTATGCTGTTAGCTGTCTCACATTCGTCCATCCATCCATCATTAAAACAATAAAACAAGATGGAATAATAACTATTAGCCCGTTCTTTATTTTAAACTAAAAGTTATCCAACTATCGGGGAATTTTGCAAAGAATCAAACAACCATAGTTATATTTTCAAACTTCTGTTAGTGTATTTTTTTCAATCAGAGGCAGAAACAAATAAAATAAACTATTTCCATTTCAACATGTATCAGAATTTTAATTTCGAATATTTTTATGACATTTATCGTATAGTTTCTACACAAACATATATGGTAGGCAAATTCAGCCCATGTTTTTCAATACGACGTTTAATAATATTTAAGTAAGTTCTAATGGACAACACAGAGAAAGGTTTTTCCTACTTTCAAGACTACCGTCTTATTTGGTCTATTGTGTCAGATACACATGCCACCATTTTTCTATTTCTTTTGACCTGGGCTTCTGGTGCGCAGACTAGTCTGTTCTTCGTAACAAAGTCTGGTTGAGCAAAGAACTTAATGAAAACTATAATTGTTAATGATTAAAATAGTTTGACGTCAACAAGTTTTGTAAAATTGAGAAGTTTAATTTACACAGGGCGTATTTTGATGTCAGTGTAAAGGAGGAAATCACTCCCGGAAAGAAAAAGCCAAGCGGGGCTCAAAACCATTCTACCCATTCCAAGTTGGGGTCTGTTGAAGTCACAATCATCGCAAGCAGCGTACCACCAGGCACTGCGCCTATTATCAGCACAGTTAAAAAGAGGGTACGCGTCATTGTCACTATCTGAAGTACTGAAGAGTCTTCCTCGATGACGATCAGTAGCATCATAACCTGGAGGAAACGAAGAGACACAATCAATTGCACAGAGGACAAAGCAAAATATGGAGTAGATTTGATATAAGTCAATGGAATGGTCGTGCCATCATCTCTCTTGTACACCTTGTTCAATTTCTGGCACATTTGTAGAGAGGTCTGAAGAAGAAGAAGAAGAAGAAGAAGAAGAAGAAGAAGAAGAAGAAGAAGAAGAAGAAGAAGAAGAAGAAGAAGAAGAAGAAGAAGAAGAAGAAGAAGAAGAAGAAGAAGAAGAAGAAGAAGAAGAAGAAGAAGAAGAAGAAGAAGAAGAAGAAGAAGAAGAAGAAGAAGAAGAAGAAGAAGAAGAAGAAGAAGAAGAAGAAGAAGAAGAAGAAGAAGAAGAAGAAGAAGAAGAAGAAGAAGAAGAAGAAGAAGAAGAAGAAGAAGAAGAAGAAGAAGAAGAAGAAGAAGAAGAAGAAGAAGAAGAAAAAGAAAAAGAAAAAGAAAGAAAGAAAGAAAGAAAAAGAAAACGAAAGAAAGAAAAAGAAAAAGAAAGAAAGAAAGAAAGAAAGAAAAAGAAAGAAAGAGAAAGAAAGAAAGAAAGAAAGAAAGAAAGAAAGAATCTTAAATGAAGTGAATCATGCAGGTATTTCGTGACGAGGGAAAGTTTTAACCTAAGTTTAGCTTTGTTTGTATACCGAGACCGAGTACTTCATTATGAATTGGGGCTAGTTGGATCAAGTTTCTTTGGGCCACTTAAGTTCACGACTCTGGAGGAAAATGATCATGTGCCCAATACTTGAAAACCTAGACTTTAAAGTGTGTAGTTCAATAACACATCGCGCATTTTAATTTGTGCGTATCCGTGACATACAGGTCAGGTTTAAGAGTATCAAATATCTGTAAAGTTTAAAGTTGAGAAATAATTGACCTGATAACGGTTTAACTGTTAGTAAATTGTAAAAAAAACTATTAGTTTTCTGCCCAGTTTGATTTCTCAATTATACTAAATGTAATAAATATTTACCTATTACAGTAACTTATTTTTTATGTAAAAAGCATTCCGAGATAAACTATCACAAACTATTATAAGCTCTCAATTATTTTCATACTAAGTTTGTATAACACCTTCTTAAGTTTAAAGTGACAATTGATATTGATTTATCACTAGCTGTTTAAATTGAACGTTAACAGACGATTCCATACTCAAAGTTCGAAAATGACTCTCATAGCATATACTACGTTTTCAAAAAACCGACCCATACCGCAACTTTCGGGTAAAATGGAAAACAGGAAATACATATAATTTAATTTAGTTAAAAACAACGTAGTAGTATAGTTTGAATAGTTTACAATTAGTAAGTTCATAGTATTGTTTAGAATAGTATAGTTTAAAACTAAAGCTTACTGTCCAGCCACCAGAGTCTACTTCGTTATCACAAAAAGCTTCAAACGGTTTCGAATACCCGTCCGGTTTGATCATGTGCACTCTTCTTGTATTAGACGTTTCACATTGGTTCCTAACTTCCTTACAGTCTCGTGGATATTGTGGTTGTTTGTAGAAGAAGTATGAAGAACCTGGTGATTAATTTACCATTTAAACGGTTAACGAGAAAATTAAACTATATTTTGCTCCGTTTAAGTTTTCCAGAAGTAAATATACAGAGGTGGATAGGCATTAACTGTGTCGTTACGAAAATAAATTAAATTATCCTAGCGTCTTACCGAATCTGTGTTGACCATTTCCATTAAACGATGTGTCTTCTCCATTCTGACAAAAAATATACAGATTTTGAAATGATTCTACCAGGCACGTATTTTTTAGGTAAGCATGGTAATATCTTATTTTCAGTTTGAAAAATAAAATCCGTTTAACTTCATTGTCAACTTTGGAAACATATCTTGGCGTTTGCATAATAAGATTAATGTAAAGACGGCTCCTTGCGTCAAGTTATGCAGGCTAGTATGAATATTTTAAGACTTATTTTAACTACAAAACATAATACTGACTACTCAACAAATGTTACAGTTCGGACAAATGTATCCATGTTTCCATTTTGACACTGA
The DNA here is from genome assembly GCA_029531755.1 of Holothuria leucospilota. NCBI lineage: Eukaryota > Metazoa > Echinodermata > Holothuroidea > Aspidochirotida > Holothuriidae > Holothuria > Holothuria leucospilota. Next base: position 43,261,995 of record CM055971.1, read on the forward strand.
ATTTTAGTTCAATTATATTAACAGCCGATTTATTCACTTGCCAGAAAGTTACAACGAGTAAGAAAGTGGAAAATAGTACGTTTACTAAAAACAGAGTAAGCCATGCAGCTTTTACTGAGTTTCACGACGATAGTTGTCTTTTTTTCAAAATTACATTTCTTTGGCCGAAATATTTTGACTTCCATTGTAAATTTGTGTTGCTAATATCGCCTTTGTTTTATTGACAAAGTTATAAATTTATCGCCATCTGTAAAGAAGCAAGTTTCTTATTCAAACTTTTTGCATTTGACAATGAAAATGTCGTAAAAATAGGTCACTGTTTGACAATAAGAAAATATTATTTTATTTCAACCTTTTACTGTCATTTTCCTAAGAAACCTATCACGTATACATATTATACATGTTTGAGATAGTGGATTCTCGGAGACATACCGGAGTGGCTTGATCTGGCAACTGATATTTCGTCAAATTTAGGTAAGGTAGTTGAGCCTTAGAAAGTTGCTATTCTTTGCAAATAGAGGCAAGGAAATGTAACAGCGTTGGCAAAGAGTTTGGCATTAATAGATGAGGAAGTCTTTGTTACGTCGTATACTCAGTATACAAACATCAACTTAATCTTCTTATTCGAAATTTAAAGCTGCGCATCAAATAATCACAAAGAATTTTTTTACAAGAATACCAGAAGCAACTATCTTTTATCGCTGCATGAACTAATAGGATAAAGTCCCCTTTTAACGTTAAAACGTTCCAGTCAAAATTGACCCTTATCGTATAATATAATTAATTTAATTTAGTTTTCCCCTTGGTTATAGTCTTGATGGGGCAGAAATAACAATATAGTAAGTCCATAAAAAGAGCCGCAAATATTGTAGCTGACAAGACTGCAAGAAACTGGAAGCGATAGGATTAAATGACAGTTGAAGTATGAAATAAAACTGCAGCTTATCAATATCATATAAATCTATGCCCTCAAGACATCGGCACCATACAAATTTGATACTTATCCGCGCAATTTCAGTAATCCCACTTCACTGTGAAGATGCGTGCCATCCTACTAAGAGGCTCATCGTACAATGATCTTAACTAAACATCCAAAACGGCGGTTTTGTTTAACTATCGTTTCCGAATCTAGCTCAAATGTTGTAGTGTGTACCATTTCAGTATTATGTAATAAGATTTACCCAACTTTAAATACTATAGAGTATGGTATTTTTCATTCCAGTCTGATAAACCATCTATAGAGATAATACATCCGCTCGAATGAGACTGAACAATTTTTGGCTTTCGTTTAAACGAATTGCTTGTTCACATTGTGTGAAACAATATTTGATCGTGTATTTTATCAATTTAACAGTTGTACTTGGGTTAAAAGAGAAGTAGAAATGACTCTGTTTGATTTAAAAATATCACTGCACTGTAACAGTGTATGTAGCTAATTTAATACTTGAAATTTGATTTGACTGAAAGTATAACTTGACACAAAGCATAATCAGTAAGCCTATCTTGGGGTAAAAAATTTATCTTGCGCACTATTTTCACCACAGAGTAAAACATTTTGAAATACTACAATAAAAATAGCTTACGCTAAATATATTATTCCAAGAAAAAATGAGTGATGCGCAAAATACAGGGATATGAGGTGATGCATTGGAAACCTTTCAAGAGTTCCAAATGATCTTTAAAAATGAATGTAGGACATGTAGGGACATTTAAAGCCCAAGGTAAAGACTTCGTTTTTACTTTTGACTAGTATTTATTAGATGTATTAGAGTTTTCTGCCAAAGACGGTAAGCCCAATGACACTACCAAACTGCAACGGTTGTATGTGATACTATCAGCTTGAGTGAGGTGGGAAAACACAGGCTTTTTTCTGTTATACATACACTTTTGGCTGAGTAAAAAAGCACTGTCTGCAAGCTCAAAAATATTATTCGATAGTTTTCAGCAATCCTACTTTTACATGTATTGAAAATAGAAAGCAGCAATCTACAAAAAGACGAAATTTTAAATAAAATTCTTCACTTACACATTGAGGTGTGTTCCAAACGACAAAAGTTGAGAAAAGCAGAGAAAAATATTGGAGGACTGTTTTGCTACAACGAAAGGATACCATTCTGTAAAGATTGGGTGAGCTCTCTGGGAGACTTGTCACTTGGGAAACTTATTTTATACGACTGCAGATAACACGACTGGCTAAATGTAACCGAGGACGAAAAACACCTTTCATTATAGCAAAAGTATATTTTATACGCGTCACAAATCAGTTGTCGTTGCAATAATGAAATGAAGAGCATATGCGTCAATTTCAAGTTTCTGTAACAGGATTTAAGTACGGTCTGAATGGCGTAGGTTACTTCAAGACTTATGCTTTTCCTCGATCTTCAATGCTTCAATGAACCAAATAAGAAGGCAATCATTAGGAACTCTCCTCCTTAAAAATCTGCACTTTCTGACCAGACTTCACAAAGGGGAGGTCGGGTGTAGTAAAATCCTACTTATCTGCTCATTTCTTTGTTGTAAGAAGCCACAATCACTTCTAGGATTACACTTAATCCCTGGCCAGTGAGGAACTTTTGTCCAGTTGGTTACACAACAAACAAACTTGACATTTCCTCCATATTGCACAGTTAATTCTTTTATGTGTGGTAAATTCACAGAAAGGCCATGACCAAGTGAAATTGGATTAGGTAAAAGATAAACAGTTAAAATGGTTACAAAATAGGGTCTGAATCTTTAAGGAGAGGAGTTCCTAATGATGGGAAGAGGAAATGGGAGCCCTCCATGGTACAAGGGATTTACAGGTAAATAAGAAACTGGTCCTAGACCATATGAAAACTTTCCATTGTGATTTGTCTGGTGTTTTTCTAATTCTTTTATAACGGTTTTATGATGGTTTATTTATAAGTAATAATGTACATGTTAGGGATACAGTCGTTGGTTTATATTTACAGTCACATTTGCTCTCATTATGTTTGCTGGTAGGTTGACGATCTGGAGATTTTAAGCACCGCACTCTAAAAATGGCCTGAAGTTATTTAACCCTTTCCGTACCCCTCACTTTACACACGTGACTGATTAAATGATATCAATATCAAGACAAACTCTATAAGTAATAGACTTAAAAAAAAAAAACAAAAACAGATACAGGCTTAACAAAGGTTTTAAAGAGCTTGCGATGGTGTCTTCATAGGCGGAATAATGGGACAAGAGGCAAGGTGGGCACTTGCCCTCCGCCCCCATTTTTTTCCAGAGCTTAAAAACTACAAATAATAAAACAAATGAGAGAAAGCAGCGAGACCAGAGATATTAAAAGTGAATTTTCAGTAGCTTAATATAATTTATTGTTGCAATGTGAAATGAAGCGGGGTCCTTACATAGGTTGGAGATGTACCTCAGTCTGTTTTTCGGAAGATCGTATTGGTTCAAATATTATTATCCTATGATCATATGATACGGAGTGCAAACGGTGACGTACGTACGCGGAGCGCGTCAAAAATTTCCATCAGAAATTCTTTCATGACAAAAATCTCATGCAGGCTATGCACCTGGACTCTCAGTTCCCTAATAAAATTAATCTTCCAATAAAACAGCGAGTCCGAGTCTTTTCCCTGGCAATTCAGAAAAGCTATCAGTTTCACGAAATATCTCTTCTATTGGATTCCCCTCTTGCGCATTTCGGCAATGCTATGCTCCTGTGTAATAACTCCTACAGATACGAACAATCGGCCTAAAAGCCATAAGTGATGATAAGTGGAAATACGTCTGAGACGGTACTGATAATAAGCACAGCAATGAGGTGTTGCTGGGAGCGTGCAAAAATTTTGATAGTTTGAGAAGGGTCAAAGAAAATTTTGAAAGTTTCAGAACAACTTTTGACAGGAAATGATTAAGAAAAATCCATTACTAATTCGAACAAACATCTCACCCTTCTCCTATAGAGATCTCTCTCTTAAACGCCTTTAGGGCTCATTTCAAAAAAAAAAAACGGAAATTTTCAGAAATCGATGGAGAGGCGCACGTGCCCCCATACCCCTCGCGGAACAGGGAGGCAATGAATAGAGTTGCACATCTAATCTCTTTCAGCTTCCATACGTATTTTTAGGATGAAAGTTTCCTCATTCTGACACATGTAGGCTACAAACAATGTAAGAATACTCGACTTTTTCTTTTAACCTGTGGCCCATGTCACGCATATCGTTTTCATAACATTGTGCCCACCCAACAAGGTGGAAGCTAGTCACACCTCAGATATAAGTAGGAGTTGAATGACACACTTTAAACTGTAACATAACTGAGGCCATTTTGACCCTAATATACAACTGACTTTTGAACGTGACCCTATAAGCTACCAAACGTATTATTTTAAATACTTGACTTATCATTCTCAACATGAAACGTGCGTTACTGATTTTCTGTAACGTACAGGCTGGAAAGCGATGAATAATGAAACAAAACAATCCTCAGCTAATTTTACCTTTGACTTTAAGCTTATGACGTCTACAGTGACGTATGCACAACTTTTTATGGTCAGTGACATACTCCCCAAGCTTCAATTGTAGTTGGGGCTTACCGTTTAGGAGGAGTTTGCGACACACTTTCTTGACACAATCTAGTCCAATTTGACTTACATATGACAGTTGGACTTGAGCTTGACCTTTCAGCAATCAACAAGCACTATTTTAAAAGTTGTCTAATTGTTTTTTATTCCTCTTACATACTGGCGGGCAAAAAATGACTAGAAAACATTTTTTCACTCATTTGACTCTTGACCTATTACGTTTGGTCTATGACGTCATCAATGAAGCATGCACAAATTTCAATGGTCAACTTTTACCTTTCGAGTTTCAAGGTGATCGGGTAAACTGTTTAGGGGGAGTTTGCTACGACTTTGTTACCCACACACACGTCCACACACAGCTTTGTATTTCTGATGTAAGGTGAGGAACAAATCTCATCTGACTATAAATTTCATTTATGGATATGGGAAAAAACTAAGCGGAATTGCAAAGTGTCTCATCGCCATAAAGCCAAATAGTAACTGTGTAACAGTTGGCTAAACTCTCAAAAGGATAGACTGAATGGTCAAGTGGTTAGAGTATCCGACTTGCAGCCGGAAGGTCTAGAGTTCGACTCTTGGCCGGGTCATACCAAAGACTAAAATGGAACCTACTGCCATTGTTCTTGGTGCTCCACATAGGCAATGGAGTAGGGAAAACAAGCCAGTGAGCCACAACTGGAAAAAACGCCGTGGCCGGCCCGACTTAAACCAATTGGTTAGAAACTGGGCCGTAAAACCTCATCTAACTCTAACTCAAAAGGATAGTGATTCCTTACTTTGTTTTTGTTTAGGCTCAAATAGGGTCGCATGTACTTCTTCCCATGCCCTTCAACCTGAAAGGGAATGTATGTGAAGTTACAGTGAGTTGGACAATGATCACTTCATTTTTTTCTTGGGCCTGTAAAGATTATATTTTTAGTAGGATTGTTAGTTTGAGGTTTAACGTCCATGTCGCAAAAGAGTGAGTTTAAGGTGTTTAAAGCCATAATACCACTTGTAATAGAATTATCCGTAAGTCCCTCTACCCTATCCCAAAAAGGTTTATTTCATAGGGTAAGAACGTTTATGAAGGTAGGGAATTAGTACAACAATGAAAACTGAACATCGTTTTTCTTAATGAAATCACAACCCACATGTAATGTTAGTTGCTTCAAATCGCCGGCATCGTTGTGACTGATAAACATGGACGTTACTCTGAAGCGAGCAAAGTGTGATGAAAAATGAACTTTGTTGGAGATAGGCGTGTTCTGTCAGTTACAGTTGAGTTGTGGATGTAAATGTGAAATAACACTTCGAGGATCATTAGTGGGTGGTCAGTATTTTCGTGATGACACCCGTGGAATCTAGACATTATTCAAACATTGTAGACAAGTTTAAGAGATTTGATCAACATTTGTATTGAGTCTGATGTTACGAAGTTCGATGTAAAATCGAGAAGAATTAGTTGCGATGTAAATGACTCTGAGCCGAAAAGATTTGTACCAAGTTTCTGAAGCAGACTAATGAAGAAGAGAATGAGTATTCAAATTTCAAAGTAGTGTTATTCGCGCTTCGTGATTTGCAAATAGATCAACAAACTAGTGACATTTTAGAGCAAATAGTAAGGTACTGGTACCTAAAAATAAATATAACTTAACTTATGGCGGGCATGGAGGTACCTCCGATAGACCAGTCCCGATGAGCGACGTCTCCAGACGTTTGGTAGCAGTAGGTGGAAGGTGGTGTGAAGTCACCAAGTGGTTTGTCAGGCCAGCGAAACTCGATAAGGAGCTCGGAACGTAGGGCCAAGGATGAGGGATTGAGGTGAGGTGTCGGAGACCGGAACAGAAAATACCAGGAAAGAGAGGTATCAGGAAACAAAACAAAACAAAAACAAAAAACAAAACAAGAAAAAAAAGAAAAAAAAAAAAAAAAACAAGAAATACAGGCGTGAGTTCTTTCATAGGTACATGGTGATAATATAAAAAGGAGTGTCACGAAAAAAGGAAACGGAAAAGGACTGCCATATATAAGCCATAGCAGAACGCAAGGAGGACAGCCTTTTCCACACCTTGCCCAACCGTTTTAAAGCGGTCACTACGTCCATCGGAAGAACTTAAACATTAGGTAAACATACTTGTACATAGCTCTTAGCACTAGTAAATTAGCGTAACATTAAACGGTGTTATGCCAACGGAATGAACACAGTACTGAAGAACACAAACAAAGCTTTGCAAATTAAGGTATAACAATAAAAAGCGTAGAATTACAGCCCCTCAGGCAAGCAATCTTAACATTCTCTTGTACATAGCACTGAAGAAAATTGATCAAGGTTTGACAATTATTTTCGTGTAATTGAAGTTCTTATAAAGAGAGATAAAACCTTATACTACCCTCAGGATTTGATTGTTTGAACATTTTAGAGAGACTTTGCTTGTGAACATTCTGTCTTTGTTTTCTTACTGTGACGGGAATTTGGAGAAGATTCATAATTAACCTTTGCACTTAAAATCTTTTACGTCAGCTATTTCCAGACGCGTAGCCAAGGGAGGGGGTCTTAGGGGTCTTGCCCCCCAGATGTTCGCTAGGCCCCCCAAAATCGTTTGCGTTCGAATAACATGTGTTAGACTTAGGTACGGCGATCAATGCTGTGACCCCCATTTGATACCTAGGCCACCCTAAAATTACATCCTAGCTACGCCCCTGGCTACTTCAGTGTTTAAAAGGAGGAATACTTTCGGGAATTTTTTGGTTATTTAAGAAGAATATTTTCTGTAAGAACCTAATATATATCATTGCAAAAAGCAAAGATGGAAAATTTGAATGAACATTTTATTTTTGTAAACTAATACATTATGTATGCAAATATGCATACGGTTTTTCTTTCCATAGAATCCCCATAAAGATCACTATTACTGTGTAATGTATGGTGCAGGAAACTATTTGGATGAGTTTTTTCCTTTATTTGATACCAAATTTGAGGAAAATTTGATCAAAAATGAGAAAGATGAGCCCATTTTACTCTTTGTTTCCTTTTTGTTATACAGCCCACATGGAACTACACACACTGACATCTATGCCCAGTGCACAGGAAACAGTAAAGCGAGTGGCTTTGGATCTATAAATAGCACTGCGTAACCTTTGTACGGTAGCTCGTAATGGACATTTAGGTGAGTAAAAAAGTCGCAGGGGGTGGTTGTGGCATGTAATTGTTGAATATTGGAAGGGGATTTTTGAGTTTGAAATGTAGGTTTTTGACCAAAACTGAAGTATTTTTGAAAACTGCATTCGTTTACATCTTTAATCCTCTCTAACTCACCCTACCCGTGCCATTTATTCATAATTCTTAGTGTTTCTATGTAAGGAATCTCAAAACGGACATTTTGGTGTTTGAATGAGGAACAGACTTTCCGTTGTTGAGTTATGATTTTCTTTACTGGGTGGGGATTTGGGGACTTAAATGTAGATTTTTGACCAGAAATGATTCATTTTTGAAAATTATGTTTGAAATATCCCACCCCTTACATCTAATCATCTCTTATGGTGTTTGTTTAGGTTCAAGATATTTAGAAAAAAACGTGAGTAGAGTGACCTTTTTCTAAGTTCCCTAACTGAAATTTTTAAAATTCTGAAGTCATTTTTAGGATTTTTTCAATTTTTGGAGTATTTTGAAATGTAAACAACTATTCTTCGATGTTTTGTGAAAAAAATTTTAATATATGACCCCCAAATTGTAGCATAGCTGTAGGTTACATAAATTATGACAGTGAAAACAAAAACAGACTTTATCAAGTTCAAAGAAAAGTTGTTCAGTTGAAACTGTACATTGTTTAATCTATGATATCAACCATAAGCTTTGTACAGTTAAAACTGGCAATGGTTCTTAACCATTATCAGATTAAACTGTACAGTCTATGGGAATCGGTTACCGGAACAGTACTCCACCTGTTTTTGTTTGATCTTGAACCAGCAAGTCTCGTGTCGATCAGGGCAAACTCTCTAATCTCTATTCAACAAATCGCGAAGGAAGTCTTCGGGTTATGTACGATCTTTTAGTAATGTCGCACCTGTTTTGAATGGAATCTCGCCAAAGGTTGAAGGAACGGTGGCCCATCTGATTTGGTGTTTTCGTTTACCTTACATTGTTAATTAACTCATCTAACAAAGCACTGTTCGGAAAGCTTTTAAAATAACACAGGGTAATCCGGCTTTAAGATTGGCAATGCAACTTCGGTTAGCAACTAAGGACTTGTCTTGGCTGTGTCGTCTTGAACTTCTCGAAAATCGTCGAGAACTTGATGTGAGATGGCTTGTGTTAGAAATTTTCACTTCCCCGGAACAAGGTAGATAAAAAGTTTATTCAGTCAAATCTCTTGCTTGCTCTTATGAATGCTTCCAAAGGTTATTCGTCCCCAGCAAATATAAACATTAAAATAAATTGAAATAATTACAGCTATATGCGTGTCTTATCAGCCATTGTTCAACTAGGTTCAATACAGCAGAAATATTGCACAGGAGAATTAAGAAATATTTCTGATCTTATTGACTATTTCTGCGGAGGTGATAAAGTCAATTATGTAGGTAAGTCTAAGTTTTGAACCAGGTTGTCGTATCGGTTGTTTTAAAATACTACATTGGTAGGCCTGCATCCGGATGGCTGGGGGGGGGGGTCGATCTAGCCAGTGAGCTGTTATCCAAATGGAGATAGCTCGCCATAACTTTCTTTGAAGTAAGGTTTGCGTATACATCCAAAGTCACCTAATACTCATTCAACTATCTTTCTCTTTAGATTTCAATAAGAACTAAGCTGTATTATGAAGTAAACACGAAGACATTTGTCGTCCACTACATTATAAGGGGAGCTATGGCAAAATTTTCCATTGCCTTGACATTGTCAGTCTCCTGAAAACTAAATATATTTTCTATCTGGTGTCACTTGGTGTCGCGAATGTCACCACATCGGCTCCATTTTATGTAAAATTATGAACATAGATTTATGTCCTGCTGATTCAGGAAACTTGAGGGAACTTTTCAGAAGGTAGTGGAAGAATTAGGCTTCTTTATCTCTAGATCATTTGCATATGGTCTCTATAAATGAGGTAGGGTATTTGTATTGATCTAGTTCTATTAAACAGTAGTTTTGAGTTTAAGAAACATGTTGTTTTAAAGTTGGCGGTACCAACCTACACATCAAAGCACTGTTTAATTTAAGCTCCTTGTTAAAGTATTGGTGGAGATGAATGATGTCGCAAGGAGATAGTTCATCACACTGAAAGCATTAAATAAAGGAAATACGTCAGTTTGTAATCCTTATCAACAGTTAATAGGTGGTAATCGTTTCACACTTAAATAGGTAAAAGAATTAGCAAGACTTACACTCCTTCTGCTACCTCCATTCAAATAACGACTCCCTGATCGAAGAAAACCGTTACGTAGAAATATCCAATGCTCAGTTTCTGATAGTAGATGGTACTATTGTGAGACTTAAAATTTGGAGTTTTGATGATGTTCCTCATGGCTTACTAGTACAAGCCCTCCAAAAACCATCCCAGGTACCGAAGTTACTTATGCACTGTACGTAATATTTACAATACGATCTTTTTAAATGAAACCATAAACGACGGGGAAAATTTCTGGAAGGAGTATGTGGCAAACTGAAACGCTTGGTCATTCGGGTAAAATGAGTCAGTAACTATAATAAATTATACTTGCAATAGGTTTTAATTTCACGTTTCAGGACAGGAAAGTCGTCTTGACTCGTCGAAGGCTAAATGCTATTGTGATCGTTGATAAACAGGAGATACATAAGCCTTTTTTTCGGCAAGGGCTCAGGAGTTAAAGAACCGGGGATGTACTAATCCTTACAAATTATTCTGCTACGTACCGACGACGCCATTTATGTCCCTACGAACGGATAACACAACGAACCAGGGATGCACTACGCTCCCGGCACTACCATAAAGCCATACAGGCAAATGCTTTGATGGGCAGGTTGACGCAGTCAACACTTTAAGCGTATGTGCTATGAAACTTGGAACGACTGTTTAGTAGAAATAAATAAATGAAGTTTTTCCCCATCATTCAGAAGGAACCTCGTGGAAATCAGCCGCAGACGCAGAATTCTTATTTTGTCAGGACATCCCGGGAGTACGTTTCCTGAAATGGTTATACACAGAGTGGGTATTCACTTACTTATATATACTCTCATGCACGGCACCCAGCATCCAAAGATGACACAAGTTTTCATTCCCTGACAACTGGAAATTACATGGCAGTAGCGGAAAACCCCATTTTCACTGTAGATGTAGTTGACGAAAAACCTTTTTGTGTTATCTTCCTAATCTAGTGTAGTATTTAGCGAGTAAAGTAAGGGTAGGTGGTGCCACCATCTGACGTCACGTGACAGCCGTCGAACTGCACATGATTTAGGAAACGCCCGAGTCTATCTATGTGACTCATGAGAAAGAAATAGAGGCTTTATGAATTTTGCCGGGGTTGTAAGACATAATAAGTCCACCAGCTCTTTGGGACTTGTGGAATTTCAAACGCTATATTTCCCCTTGTAAGGGTAGAGGGGTAAAGAAATCACCTTTAACAGAGCGTCGAGAAAAGTTTCATCAGGAACTATTTTACAAAACTTTGAGTTTTTCTCAAAAGCGATCTCATTTGAAGGTCTTTAAGTTTTATTGCCATTTTACAGGCATTTATCTGGATATTTGAAAATAGTTTCGTCAATTGCTAATGTTTGGAAGTTACGTGCGAGTGCTCATTTCAAGCATTTTACATCCACCGTCCAACATGTGAGCTACAGGTAATTTTTTAGAACCGGGGTGGCAATCCATCTGTTGTTTCCGTAGTTAATAGAGTGCCTTCCTCTTTGAGAGTTGAGGTGGCAGTTCTATTCAGTTACGCGGGTCTTGGTAGTAGGTAGTTTTCTGTGGATTTAATAAAGACTTTCGAGTCTAGGATACCACGGAAAAGTTCCCCTTCATTGATTTCAAGATCTAAAATTGTTGTCTTTTTCATAATTGTTAGTTTAGATTTTGTCTTTGTTCTGCTTTTTGAGTATTGTTGCTAGGGAAAATTCTCCTTAGCAACGAAAAAGTGTACATTTCATGATAATTTCCAAACGAATGTGCATAAATTATTTTCAGGTTGAAAGGAAAATGACATTTCTTCTGTATTCCCATAACTGGAAGTTAAGATTTTGTGTTTATTCTGCTTTCTGACTACTGTTGTTAGGGAAAATTTTCCTTAGCAGCCAAAATGTGTTTTTGGGGGTAATAAATCAAAAAATATATGTAAATGAGAATTCTTTTGAAGAGCAAAGAACATTTTATCTGTATTCCCATCATTAGAAGTTTGGATATTGTGTTTATTCTGCGCATAAACTACCGTTGCTAGGGAAAAATTTCCTTAGCAACCAAAATAGTGCAACCAAAATAGTGTATTTTGCGTGATTACTCATAAATGTGCAACTTTGGAAAGTGGTGACATGTAAAATATGTCTTAGGACATCGTTCCCAATGTATCTAGGCCATTTGTAAGTACTTCCCGGGGGGGGGGGGACTACGGAAGTCAAGAAATAGAGCACTTTTAGACCATTGGCCCACCGCCTATGTCTGATTAAGAAGAGGTAAAAAGGTCATGTTTACAACGTTGTACCGTATGGTATATGAGCAACACTATGATCCGACATCCGGTGATAACCTTCCAAATGTGTTTAACAACGTTTCCAGTTTAACCCGACGCTGAGAGAGTTGTATGTCCTGGGTGGCCACGGCGTCATAGTAGAGCACTTCTTTACTGACAATGTGAGCCCATCTGAACATTGTTTCAAGTTGGGAGTGTTGCTACATGGATTATACTGTATTTCCAAAACAATGGACTTTTTTGCAGAATTTGTAATGATTTCAGAGTGTAGCATTAACTTTAAATCCATTGGAAATGAAAGGAAGCATATGTCACTTCAATAATTTACTTATCATTCAAACTCGACATATTAATTAAGAAAAGTTCATTAAAAAAGATGCATTCGTGTAGAGTTTGTCCCCCTTTTATTAAAAAGAGCCATGCTTTTATTCTTTGTATAGAATTCCCTTTTTTTTGTTGATGAGTGGAACTGTAAATGTAGTATCAAGGAAACAGGCTACTTGCACTTTGTAAAATTCATACCACCCCTTATTCCCCCAAAATAAATAAAATAATAAGAAAAACATAAGAAATGACGTCAAACGCATAAATTTGCAATTTAATGAGCAAAAATGAAGTCGGTTTGGTCTTGCTGTCCAGCCGTTCTGTATCTGCAAAACAGTTATTCCCGACCCTCTTTTTAACTCTCGGAAAAGTAATAAATTTGCACTTTTTTGAAAATAAAAATTGATGCATGATTTAACCTAATTTAAAGGAATATTTTCAATAAAGACATATATATCAATTGAACGGCTAGAACATGCACATTCGATGACGTCATTTTTGTTCATTTATATGCAAACGTATGCCGACGGGACTCATTTCTTATTTTTCTTTGTTTTTCTTATTATTTTCCTTATTTTTTGGATGAGGGGTGAAATGAATTTTTTTATGAAATTTTTAATTCAATTCTTTCTTCAAGGATATCAAATTTTTCCCACTCCTACTCATTCTTAGAGAGATAAGACTGTAGTAAAATGTGACCTCAACATCTGCGGAGATTCTCCTGACTGCGAACACTGACAGCTATCAAGTGACTCCCAGCTAACGTTCCACACAAATCACAAGGCATGTAGACATTGTTTATATTCTGTTGTGACCTACAAAAAGGCGTGGGTGCACTTGAGGCTATGAATGGCAGCGTTACCAAAGTTGTTTTGAGTGGCTATAGATGGCAGTATATACCTTTGATGAAGTAAAAAGAAAAAAAGAAGAAAAAAAACTGCCCTTACAAAAAATTGTGTGGCAAAAGTTCCAATACCACACGTGAAATACTGTGTCGAACTGTGCAAAACTATGGTGGGGTGTGGAGAGGCGTGAAATTTCTGTGAATTTTTGTGTGACAATGTGTGTCATTAATAAACAGTTGACACACTTTTCCAAAGTGCCATACATTGACCAGCATTTTCAGTTTGGACATGAGGCATTGTGTGGAAAACCGAAAAACATGCTTTGACACATGTAACAGGAGGCAAACTGGGGTTAAGTAGGCAAAGTGTGGAGATGAGTGGAGAAGTGTGGTGCTGAGTAAAGTAAATTCAATAGTTCGATTTCGTTCACTGACCTTGTTCGCCACACTTTGCCCTGGTTTGCCACATGTGTCAACTTGAGAAAGCTTTTCCCACTTTGACCCAGATTTCAAGGTGTGACATTCATGCAGGGAAAAGCGTGGTCCTGTGTGTCAGATTGGTTTCAATACCACATGTGTCACCACGCATAACCACACTTTTTTCCTTATGTATTTTCATATGCTCTGCTACACGTGATTACGTGTGTTCACATGTTGCATGCAACACTTTTTTTTGTAAGGGTGATAGCGTAAAATTTTGTGGAAAATTAAAAAATGTAGTCAGTTTTATCTAGAGGGATGGCGTTAGTTTTTCATAGACATTTAGTAGTTTTCGTCTTTTGGGGCAAGAGATGAAAATTAGGATATTTTTGAAAGCAAAAATTGCAAATATCACGGAAAAACAGCTAGCTATCGCCCCAAGCTTTCCAGAGTGTTTTTAGAGGTATTGAGGCATAGGAAAACGGTATATGTTGTGTAGTTCGGGTATAGCTTGCTCCTACAAGGACTTTTGGGTCCCGACTCTAGCTTTTCGCCAGGATTTGCATGAAATTGAATAAATACAAATATTATTCCATATTTTAGACAAATTTCATCCACATAGATCCCATAAAAAATACCATCAACATGATCTCACTTTTTGGTGCTTACACCAAGCCTGTACCATAAAGCAAATTAGAGATAAAATATCTGGGGGAAGTTGTCTCGTGCGGGTCCCATCCGGTACCCGCGTGTGTTAAAGGGGTCTGAATAACCTCTCAATTCCTCTGTGGAAAAAACAAAACACAAAAGAAAACATCTATCAAAGTGAAATTATTTAACAGTTTATTTACAGAATATTGTATATTTAATTTTTGTAAGAGGATCACTTGGTAGAAGAGTAGGGCTGGTAACTTTTAAATACCGGAACTTGAAAGAGTCTGGTACGAGAAAAATATGGTAAGGAAAAATATATTCTGCATCTTCAATGTAGGTATTGGGGTCTGTGCACAGTGAAACACTTATGAAGGTAATAGAAGAAAACAGTACCCATTTTCTTTGTGACAGCGTTAAACTGCATTTGCATACTCAGATTTAGAATGCATGACTAATCTATGCAGAACGCCCGTTCAAGAGTAAGTCTTAGTTGTATGATCTTGACGCCCCATAAGGTCTCCAAAGAAAACATCTCTGAGTCCTTGTCCTCACGGAATGTATATAGTTAGTGCTTGTGCTTAAAGTGTCAGTTAGACCTTACCGTATGTGGATTGAATCTAGCTTAGTTGACTGTTTGAACTATAAATGCCCATATTACGTTCTTGAAGGTTTTCTTTTTGTTTTGCCAACGGATGACCTACTGTAGGTCGACAGAATATTTCCTTCACGTGATTCTAACCTGATTCGAAACTATTAATGTTCTTCTTGTTTTCCAAGCAAAGGACAATAATGGCATATACATTATTCCAAATAGTTATCTCGATGACGAAATTTAAGTTTGGTGAGAATAACAAATTATTATATTGGAAAAACCTTCTAACAACTAGTCAAAAAAAATCTGTAATGAGTATTTTCATCAAAGTTTTGCTGAAAGATACCACACAAGCATTCAACAACGTAACGTTGTCTAATGCCCATTCGACTCCGTAAATCTCCTGAACGTACTCCCTTTAAATAGTCTGAAACCATAATTCTTGCAGTCCTTCTTTCCTTTGTGATGAGGGAATTAATTGTCGATTAACTGTTCACGTTTGCTCTAACTGTTGTTTGCCATTGTTACATTTCCGCTAAAGATAAAGGCGGAAATCCAGGGGATGGGGGGATGTGTAGATATTTCCCGTCTTTTTTGACAACGGGGTGGCTTACATAAAGTTTTCCTCGAAATTTTCCAAAGCATCTCAAAATAATTGCCTCTGTAAAGTTTTTGTTAACAAATTGATATTTGTGAATAGTGTGAAATGCAAAAAGCCATTAATTTCACTTGACTGACTTTTAAATGCCATTTTTCGGCGACTTTCGCGCTAATCCATCGTACGTTGTTTTATTATTACACGTTAGCTTGAGCAAGATTGTTTTTCCAACGTCCTCATGCAACTCCTACCACCAGTTATCCTCCAGAACCACAGGCGATAGCATATCTGTCGGGGAAAGTACGTGAATAGCCCACATTACCGACTTCTGAAATAGTAAAGTGAATAGAAGAAGAAACCGGAAGAAGGATGGTACACTTTAATTTAACAATAACTTTTGTAAAGCAAGATAAAGAAAAGCACTAATCTGCACTTTTTAAAAATGTATTTTGGTGGGCTTTGCACTCATCCATCAAAGCTAGTTTAAGTTGCCTTTGCCAATTCCTTTGAAACAGCGTGAAAATAATCTTTGAAATACAACTCCGGTCATTGGCAGGAATGAAAAAAAGCAAACAAACAAATAAACAACCAAACTCAAACTTTGAGGTTTGTTTAGGTCGAATTTAATGCTATTTCCGAATAATGAAACGATTCACACCCCAGGGAGAGTTCATCAAGTTTCTGCGGGGCCTTCTGAACCGTTGGGTTATTTGACCTTGAGATCGCCCCTATGATAACATAATGTAACCAAATGCCTTACTATAGCTGTATTAATTATTACCGTGGTTGTTTTTCAGCAGTAGTGTGTATTGCAAAAGAAACATTGTAGTGCAAAATATAGGTGTTTTTTGACAGGTACAAGAACAAGAAAGGTCAAAATATTTCGTAAATTACTAGTAAAGGCTAACCCTGTGACTGGAATTTTATTATGAGTACAAAAATCTTCAAGAGGAAAGAGAAGAAGCTGGGACGAAGTAAATACCTCATCACGCATATTGAGTAACAGGGCATTTGGATAGAAAAGACGTACAGTTAAGACAAGTTTAAAGAACAGTTCTACCAATAAAAATATTTCCACTGTTAAAAAGTACAATGTCATTTCGTTCCAGGTGTATTTTCAAATGTTTATTAACTAAGGACTGGAGATTACACTCTCAGTATTGTTTATGTAAATTAATACCATTAGTAGCAATACACTGCTGATTTTTGACAAGTGTGATTATAGTTATTTCCTGGTCAGGATCACAGTTTGAAACGATTTACTGTCATTATTTGAATACGTACTTTCATGGTCTGTGAACTTTTATGAGGTAATTCTACGTCCACACACTGCTTCCTTACTTTTGAACATCTCTTCAGGTAAAATGTAATCAGATCGATCTTTCTAGGCAGTAATTGTCACAGTGTTTACTCTTTCTCACATAATACAAGTTACCTCTGGTTTTATCTTTCGTGATTATAGTATTTGACATGGTCAGTGTAAGGCATTTCAGTTTCTATCTCTTTTACATTCTAACTGGATTCTTCGCTTTCTTACAGCAAACGGTGAGTTAACATTTCATTCCATTTAACAACTTTTGCACAAGCTCATTCCTTCGAATGAGAAATGAATTCATGTGACAGTCTAGACGACAAACATAAAATTCAAGTGTGAGAGTAACTAAGAAATTTTATTCGGGTGACACTATCTTATAACTTAATTACCCTGAAGATATATGAAGATGTCTGGGTAGCAATATTTATCAATCATTGGATTTTACATCAATATAAAATTGAAACCCACAACCCACACCAACAACTTCGGCTAGCTACTCTCGCAGTGGTCCCATAGCTCGCTGACTGTATCTGATGACCATTATTAGGATAATGTTACTCAGAGCTATTCTGAAGAAACACTTTGCCCTTACACTAGAGGTATATGTCCAACCCCCATAAGGACCTGGCATCAAGTGGGTATCATGCAGTTATCTAAGTAATACCCGTCACCATACGTTATTATGACCTCCGAGCAAAAGTATTTCCATGAATCATGCCAACTAGATTTTTGGTATGTATTCCATTACTTTAAAAATACATTTCATGTGATCGCGTCCGGACCCCCTCGGAGATACAACTCTTGAACTCCACGAAGAACTCCCCATAGGGCCCCTGAACCTTACGCCTTGGAAGAAAGTTGCTTGAGGAACCGAAAAGATCCATCATAATCATTTCATTACGTAGACATCCTAACTGCATCTTTTCAAACTTATAGTGTAAATTTCTAAAAAAATACAATGTCAAAATAAGAAATGTCCGGGAAGCAATTCGAAGCACGGAATCTGTCATTTCTGGAAATATGGTAGACATTCACGTGAAATGTTCCCTACAAGCCAAATAATGAACCACTTTGGTAAGTTCCCCACTTCCAACTGGAAGTTGAAAAGTCCTGTTACGTAACCCCTTTTGCATTAAAGGGCAGGAGTTGGCACAATCTCTTTTTGCGCGCTTCGTAGGTATACACACATCTCCGATAGAGGTATGTATAGCTTGAGTGTAGGGCATTATTCTCAAAATTTCTGTCAAGTAGGGGTTAAGGACCTTCCTCCCCACACTCTTTTGGAGGAATAAAGAATCTACAACGAAGGTGGGGGGGGGGGGTAATTTTCCGCGTATTCCTTTGCACATATGCAAGTCTTTCGCCGGTCTGGCCAGCAATTATTGTCAACCTCTGACGGTGCCTCTGTAACAGGGAACACATACAGTCAACAATTACAAATTAAGTAATTGGAGCAACACTAAACAAGCTATAACTGTACGTGTAACTTATTTATCCCCAGAGTTCCGATATCTTCGGCCTGCAGTAGAGTATTAACTTAAAGAGTGGGTAATTTCTTTTTTACATGAGAAGTCACTTGAGTATCGAATTTTAATTGGAGAACCTGTTCCAGAAACAAATGAACAAGTTGAAAGTGTCGTAAATGTTTACACCAGTTTTGAATATATATCCCATTTTTATTCCTCTTGCGCAAGTTAATCACTCTGTAAATGACATTTTGCTGTACACCTTACATAGCGCAATTTAAAAAGCTCATGTGAAGTAGAAAAAAAGAGGGTTGGAATGTCTATAATTGCTGAGTACAGTCATTTAGAAAGCACTTAACTGATATTTTTCTTTACTGGAGAGAGTATAAGGTCAATTGTTATTTTATCCGGGAAGACTGTATTCTCCAACCCATAATTTAGCGAAACATTTCCAATTATCTAGATGCTTATTTCACCGTCCGTCTTTTTCAATAAGTTTCTAACTACATTTACAATATAACAAAATTGTTGTTTGACTGTAAGAGCTAAGTTGGCTTTATATTGGTGTGGGACATTGCATAAAAATTTCCAAATTACAGCTTCTAACTATTCCGACGAAGAATGCATTACCTTGAATGTGATACTACTGTCTCTCTAGTGACATGTTATATTTGATGTTGATAATTGGTAGTCAATTGAGCGTTACATGACTTTCCAGTACAGTGTAATAACGTTTACTGTGGCTTTGATTTGCACAATTCAATCCTATTCACATATGAGATACGGAAATTGGTCACGTGAAATCTTCGGAGACGTTAGATTCCAAACGTAGGAAATGACAAGTTCAGTACAGGACGTTATAAAATATATATTTCAATAAAATATTTGATGACATCATCGGGTTATCAAACGTCCTATCAAGATTACTACCCACACCCTTTAAAGGAGAATATTGCGTTCAAAATTTTCTGTAAGACAAACGCAATGTTTCCCTTTCGGAGGCACTGTTGCCGCATTTTTGTAAGACCTGTTCTGAAAATTCATATGAGTGCATCAGATATTTTGACAAATAAAATAAGAATACTGCTGCCGGCCAAATTGCAGTCTGTTGTGCTTCATTGCCAAATTTTTCCATTTGCGCCGAGAAAATTTGAAATATAATCACTGAAATTATTTTCTCCGGAAATGTTGGCCAATCGTTATGTTTCAGAAAATCTGTTCCAGTAATTAAAAGTAACTAATAACTCATCAAAGTTTGACCTTGCTCAACATTGTTCCTTATTTTCACATAAATCCTATTGAAAGAAAACTTTTGTCTGCTTTCATATCTCCTATCTGGGAACACATACAATTAACAATTGCCAAAGAAGTAATTGTAGCAACGCTAAACTAGCTATCAATGTACGTGTGACGTATCTACGGTCAGAGTTTTGATATGTTCGGCCTGCAGTGATGAAGTATTATTTGAGGAATAGGTAATCTTTTTTATATGAAAAATCACCTGAGTACCGGATCGTTATTAAAAGAAACTGTCCCCACAGTTGAACACGTTGAAAGTGACATAAAATGCTTTCACCAGTTTTGAAACATTTCCCATTTTAGTTCCTTTTGCGCAAGTGAATCACTCCATAAATTAGATTTCGCTGTACACCATACATAGTTCTACAAAAAGTTCATGTGAAGAAATAAAAAAAAGATTAAAACGAGAAAGGGCTACAATGGATGAGCACGGGCATTTGGAGTGCATTTAATTGATATTTTCTTTACTCGCGAGAGTATAGAGTTACATGTTATTTTATCCGGGAATAATGTATTCTCCAACTAGTGAACTGGGGAAGCATTTCCAACTACTTAGATACTTATATTCGAAGACGTTCATTGAATCATGCCTGGCATTATTTCTTAGTCCGTTAAATTATTTCACTGTCCGTCTTTTTCAAAGCGTTTCTAACTACATTCACAATGTAACATAGTTGTTGAATAACTCTAAGCTCTACGTATGTGTTGGTGAGGGACATTGCAAAAGAGTTTTCAACTTACAGCTTCTAACCATGCCGACAAAGAATGCATTACCTTGAATATGGTAGTACGTTCTCTCTAGTAACATGTTATATTTGATGTTGATACTTGGCAGTCAATTGAGCGTTTTACGACTTACCTGTTCAGTTTAATAACGTTTACTGTGGCTTTGATTTGAGCATTTCAATCCCTGCAACTAACGAGATACGGAAGTTGGTCACGTAAAATCATCGGGGAAGTGAGATTCTAAACGTAGGAAATGACAACAAGTTCAGTGAAGGAAGTTATAAAAATACACACCAAAATATTTAATGGCATTATCGGGTTATAAAATTCTCACTAACCACCAATCAAGATTACCACCCAAACCCGTTAAGGGAAATATGTGCACCAACATGGCATAGAAAGAAAATGACTTTAACCATACTATTAAACATTCAGTTGCTCCGTTAAACTCTAACAAAAACTTTTTGACTCAAAATGTTTTGCTTCACAAGAGTTACAGAATTTGCATCGGATAAATTACTGAAAGGTTGGGCAAACAAATTTTTTTAGCAACATATAACTAAATTTCTTTCTGTGAGAACCCTATTTCTAGAAACGAAAGCTAGCAAACTGCCTTACTTAGAATTATCTATCACTCTGTACTTATAAATATTGGTTTTGAGAATACGAGAATTTTCTGTGAAACAATAATTACCTTAAGAGGCACTGTTGACGCATTTTTTTCGTGAGAGTCGGTCTGGAACTTTATGTGGGTCCATCAGATATTATTCAAAATAAACATCATACCTCTACGGTCCGAATTACAATCTGTAGTGCTGCAATGGCTCAATATTTTGATAAGCGCCGAGAAAATTTGAAATTCACACTTAAATTATTGTCTCCGAAATCATCAGCCCATTGCCTTGTTTCAAACAATCTGTTCCAGTAATTAAAAGTAACTAATACTCATTTCAAAATTGGATTTTGCTCAACATTGCTTCTTATTTTCAAGTAAATCGTATTGGAAGGAAACATTTGTCTACTTTCATATCTCCTATCTAAACACCCATGATATTTTCCTTGGAAATATGAAGACATCTATTTATTCAATTAGTGTATGATACCGAACAACCCTACCTATTTTCCGTCCGTCACCTGTAAATGGGCTTGACGTAATATCTCAACAATGTACGGTACGCTCTAAGAAACTTGCTACCTAAACCTTTTTACGTTTTCTACGGTCATGGTCAAATAGTTGGTGGTAAAAACTTAATGAAAAGCTTTATTTACCAACTAATCGGAATATACAGGCTCAAAACACTCCTATCCTTTCTAACACGCAGAGCTTCTTGACCACCTAATTGCTGCTAGTGATCACTCGTAAATTCTGTGGAGTGACTTATATTTAGCGAACTTAGTCGATTTTAAGCAGACATTAAAAGACAGTAGGCGCACTATCCGTATACGTAATAAGCAGACGTTGGAACTAAACATAATCTTCTGAATATAGTTTATCAAGCGTTACCTACTGTTTACATTTGGTAAACTGGCCATAAAGAACTTTTTCGATCGATGCAATGCTAAGAATATTCGCCTTTCCTATATAATAACGGAATATTCCAAGTATCAAAAGTTTGGGCGATAACGAACACGGCTCTTTGTTTTCAAATTGCATTTTCATGACTTAAAACACGACCACA
This sequence comes from Holothuria leucospilota, assembly GCA_029531755.1. Taxonomy (NCBI): domain Eukaryota; kingdom Metazoa; phylum Echinodermata; class Holothuroidea; order Aspidochirotida; family Holothuriidae; genus Holothuria; species Holothuria leucospilota. The sequence goes on from CM055971.1 coordinate 43,284,102, forward strand.
TTTCTTCTAGTTTTCAATATTTTGTTCGTTATACTCCCCTTGTTTGATTCATATAAGACTTAGGATTATAACTCTCCAAAGAAAAAGGCAGAATCGTATTAGAAAATTCATCTCTCGTATTGCCTGTCTCACCGATTCACAGACCCCTCCGGAATTACGGCAGTGTGTCATTAAAAAAAAAGAAATAACAAAATAAAAGAGGGAAGGACCGCTATTTTTTCTATATCAAAAAATGCCTACTGTTCCGCTTTATTAGTCATAATGTAATCTATACCAAGTGTCAAGTGTGAATGCAGAGTTGCATGGTAAATTAGCCGTCCATTGAATTTCACTCAATTTCTTTTCCTTTTCATAAAAAAGTGCCTACTGTAGAACACTTCTAAATGTTGTGAAAATTATATCCTTAGTAAGGAAACAAAGTTGTCTTTTCAAATTTGGATACCCAAATTATTTTAAGAGCGATTGTGCAAGGAACTCGGGATTCTTCGCCAATCAAGTGGCTACTTCATACTTTTAAACAAACCGACCTAGTGGCTGTGAAACACAGGAGCGCTATATCCCGATATGATTAGTACTTCAATAAACGCTAATATTCAATCGAATTTTATTTTCAGCCAATTCGAGCTTTGCAAGGTTATAAGTTATTTGTACACGGAAATGTTAGGCTTGTAGTATCACTTAAACATTCTCCACAGCTAACAAATAATTGACTGCCAACTGCAACAGTACCACACTCGTTCAGGCTTATAACATCGTTTACAAGTTACTTAGACTCGATCCTCCTTGACCTTTCTACAAATCAGTCTGATATTACAACACAAACTAACACCGTTAAATGAGTGAGCTAAGAAAGGAACAAAATAATGGTAACGTGTTTTCCTGACACTTTCATCAATTTTTTAACCCTATTCACCTAAAGTTAAAAGTAGCAGAGGTAACAGAAATGCCTGAAATTTGGCCGATCACCCCCTGGAAAAGAAAGCACAAACGCAGGTTGTGTAAGCGATGTTTTGCCGAACCAGTGGCGTAGCCATTAAAATCTCTGTAGAGGAGTTCCACTATTTCATGGGAGGTTTCTTATACACTTGTTCATATTTTTCACTCCTGGATTTTCCAGTGGGGAAGGGCTTCTGGGTGAAATTTGCGGAGGCCTGGGACCACAAGACCCCACCCCCGTAGCTACGCCACTGCGCTAAATGAAAATTGTGGACAGAATCACATTGTTTGTCACTCAACACCTGCTGTTACACCATGGAAGTTATCCTTTTTAAGCACCTATAATTACTTTGTTAATGTGAACTATTTAGTGTGGTATTGAGGTATATTTTATATCAAATTAGAAGAATATGTTCAATTTAGACCAAAATATCAACTGAAGAGTAAAGTTAGAACATGTGTAGTTCGTAAGACGTCCACTATGTTCATTCTTGTGCGAATTTTTGCTCATTAATATTTAACGTAAGGAAATCACTTTTTTTTTTGTGTATTGGATTGTTTTTATATATTCCTAGTTTTTTAGGAAAAGAAGTCGTAATGGAGTGATTGTTTACTTTTTAATATTATTTTAAACACTTTTCTTCATTGATACCAAATATGTCCCAATTGGACTTACTTTGACCGAGATGTATTCTATTTTGATATGCCTCTGTCTGCATGACTTTTATTGCCTCATACACAAACAGCTTTGCAAATGACCCCAGCCACACTTTCTACAGCTCCACTCAAAAGCCTGCACCCAAATCCTGTCTCAATGCCATGGCCTAGAGACACGCGTGATGCTCTGATACTCTGTGAGCAGAGCGTTGTCAAGGCAACAGTAGGGATATCGTTATTACTGCATGCTACCTTAATCAGCTGTACAGGTGTGTAGTGTGCGAACACAGAACTGAACACCAAGAATGCTTAACCAACTTTGATTTGGTGTCGGAGGCTGTATTCATGTTTAAAGAAATGCAAAACTTCACCGGTATGTAGCCGTGTGGGAAAGCCAAAAAAGCAATAACATTTGCCATAGCATGTAGGGGTTTTATGTTATGACTTATTGAAAAAGGGGCCTTTCTGTGCAAAAATTTTGAAAATGTTTACATTTTATGGCAAAACGTGCAATGTCTTAGAGAATCAGCCAGCTAGAGCACCAAGCTTTTTAACATGCTTTTAGAAAGTATTTTGAAAAAGGAAATTGTTGGGTAGTAACTTAAGGGCATAGCTTGCTCCATCATGATTTTTTGTTCCGCGTCCAGAGTTTTGGTTAAATTTGTCAAAATTTGAATGTAAACAAAGATGCTTTCTATTTGTGGAAAAATTGATCTACGTAGACCCCCAAGAAAAGAATCATCAAAAAGATGTGGTTTTGGTTTTTGGTTTGGTTTCCAAACCAAGTCTGTACCTTGAGGCAAAGGAAAAATAAAACTATTTGAAGTAAAATCTTGTGCTCTGGGTCGCAAAGGACCTCTTCAAGACGGTTTTCCAATAAATGACACATTGATTATTTATAGCCTACATGGAGTAATAAGTTTGCACCACATTTATCGTACTGTCGTTGCAGCATTGTAGGTTAGTATATTGATCAAGCAAAAAAAAAGGAGAAAAAGTGATGCCAACTTCATCGACTGCTACGATTAGTTAGTTATATGATGCCCTCCTACGTTACATCAAAATTTCAAATTAAAGTAAGAAACGAAGCTGAATCCTAATAGAAAGTATAACTAGTGATGAGACAATTTCCAATGAAAGTCATGTCCTTCTCTTCTTAATCATTTGAAATATAGGATGGCAACGAAGTAACATCAAGTTCAACTGGGACTACGACAGGTAAGATTAAGTTACCTTTCAAAATCCCTCTAAACATTTAATAACTTGTGTCAAATTGTTTCAAATCCACAATTCTTACAGTATTCAATGAAACATAACAAAACATTGATATAATAGCTGAATCTTTTAATGAACCAAAATGTAAAACAAAAAACTTAAAAACACACAAATTAAAGCCCCCAGGACGTATAATTAATCTTATTTGCTAGAAGAAAATAAGATTTGGTTGAAAGAATGGGACGTACACTTTCCAACAATATGTATTGGATTGTGTTTTCATATATAACAAGCCTGAGATAAAGCAACAAAACTGTAGAAAGGAAAAATTTCCGAAAAGTAAAAGTGCAAGAGGAGAAGCGTTGCTGAATAATGTTGCTTTGCAACTCAGTATATACTAAGGGATGGATTCTGCACGCACAAAAATCGTGGCACGCCATCGTCATATATGTGACACATGACTATTTATTCCAGTTGTTGATGAAAGCCTTCTTCTTTGTTTTGTGTTCCGTATAAAAGTATGTTATATAATTCTGAGAAAGAATATGAAACGTAAGAAATCGGAATTGTATTAGAAGTTTGAATAGTCGAATTCGTTTTTTTGCCATAGATAAAACTTACTTCTTCTACAAACTCACCGCATACCCACGGGATTGTCAAGAAGTCCTTGATCAATGCCCAGGCAGGAATTTAAGTGGAGCATTTGTAATAAAACCAGATGGCTATCCTCATCCATTTGAAGTCTATTGCAACAACAGTTTTGACTCTGGTGGTTGGACGGTAAGTTGGCAAGCGTTTATGAATTGTGCTATATTAAGTACGAGTTTCTTCAAGAAAACGTTTTCTTCATTTTAGCATTGAGCAAAAAATATGCTGAACTTATTTGCATTTTCCCTACTGTCTACCTACAGGATAACTCTTCTCAGTCTCATAAATGAGACTCGTAAAAAGGCTCCATATAGAAGACTTAAATTACAACGTAAACATGATTTTGTAAATGCTATATGAGAATCTCTTCCAGATGAAAGGTAATGTTGTATTTATAGTTTAGCATCTTGAATTATAAAAAGTGAAAATCGTATGCAGTTCTTCAAATACATTTTATCATCAAGTAATTCTTTACACCAAATCATGGAGTAACATGCATTAATACTTAAGCAAGTTGAGAACAGTAGTTGAGGAAAGAAAAATCAAATGATCCAGGTGTGCATTCTTTACTCATTGTGTAAATGGTTAACCATTACCTCACCTTCATGAAAGACGATTTGCATGTTCGATATACTTTTTTAAAAAAAATTCAGCTCGGAAAATATTTTAAAGAATAAGCTTAGAAACCTGGCAGGTGGGCCCTAGATAGGGCTAAATCCCCCTAGTCAAAAATGTAAGGACGCCGCTTAGACTTTCCTTCCCCATCCGCTTTTCAAGGAAAACGGAAAACCCTTTATTTGTCGTTTCTGTGAAAAGTATCACACTTTTTAATGAGAAGTAGCGCTTTGTGTCAGTACAGGTATTTCGAAGACTGCACAAAATTTAGCATCTTATTGCATTTTAGGACCTGCAAAGATGGTGGTCTGAATCGTGTCAGCTGAGAACACCTCCGTACTGCTATGTTTCAAAATGTTAGAAAACCTTTTACTACCTCATTATCAGCAGGCACATTGTCAAATCATTTCTATTCTAAATATATCTGCTACGCTGCTTCACCTTTCCATCGACACAGGGGTTACTTGTCAAAAGTGAAAGGGAAGAATGAATTAGTGTTCCACATCAATAATCTTCGGTTAGGTTTTGTATTCTGTACTCCATTTGTTGATTTGTTTACATCTGCAGGTTTTTATGCGCCGTTTTGATGGCTCGCTCGTTTTCTCACGGAAATGGAACGAATACAAGAAAGGGTTTGGTTATTTGAGCAGTGAATTTTGGCTTGGAAATGAAAAGCTTGCTTTTCTGACAAACCAGAAAAGGTATGAGCTCCGTATCGATGTGATCTTTTCCAATGGATCAAGGGCGTTTGTAAAGCACAGCTACTTCCGCATCAGAGATGAATGGAGCAACTATGCACTGTCTTCTACGGGAAATACGACGGGAAATACCGGTATGTTTCCATTGTTATTTAAAGTGTATTCGTTTTAATCTGGATAGTTTTTGAAAGTATTTGTCATGTGTCCCTGCACAATGTACCTCAATAAGTACGCCCATTCTGCAAACGCGAGCATGGTCTGTACGTCAAGTCAGTTTGGTATTAGAGAATGAAATCCAAAATTAATTCAGAACTCAAAATTTGTGCATTATTTTCCCCAGGCCCTTGGGCACCGACTTGTCCAACAAACATGATATACAGAAACTGCACATGTGAAAGAACTTGCGAAGCTCCAACGATCTGTCAGAATAATTGCCAGGAAATAAGAGGATGCATTTGCCCTAATGGGTTCTTCTTGAACGGAAGTGACTGCGTTACTCCTGAGGAATGTCAGTGCTATTCTTCATCAGCTGGCAAAGTTATTCCGGTAAATATGAAAATACCCAAATACCACAACTTTACTCCTTACTTTTTAACAGGTAGGTAAAGGCCTGTAAACCACGTGCTTCTGGTGTTTTATTATAACATATTAAATAGCTAAGTCGACAGGAGCAAGTTGAGTAGTTATGCTACTTTTTATTAGATAAGAACCTTCCAGGGTAAGTATACATAGTCGATAACTTTACAGAAAAGTAGAATATTAAGGCTTTCAGCGTACAGTAAATATATGTGCTTAATGCAAAATATTACTTTGTTTCATTTTTCCCGATTTAAACGTAGGCTGGCCAATCCTTCATTAACAACCAGTGTTCAGAGGTGTGCACTTGTAATGGAAACGGCTTGACGTGCAATAATTACAACTGCGATACTAATGCAAGGTGTAGAACTACCAGAGAGGGAGGGCGCTGTGAATGTAATAGGGGTTTCTTGGGTGACGGTCTAGACTGCGAATGTAACACACAAGGCTACTTGGTTGACGGATCAAGGTGTAGACGACCAAGAGATTGTGATGAAGTTCCATCCGTTGCGGGTTATAGTGGTAGCGGGCGGTACTACATCTTACCTTCTACTTGGCGGGCGTTTTGGGTTTATTGCAATATGTCTGAAGGACGCTGGACGGTAGGAAATTGTTATAATTTTTATTAGAACGTGCTTCATGAGTCTAGTTTTGGATATTTTTTATTTGACAAGGATTGGTGTTGTAGATGATACTTTGTTTCTTTGTTTTCAATAATTTCCAAAGTTTAAAGAATATGCAACAACAATTAATAGGTATCATTGCAATTTTAAAAACATTCGCCCGCTTAATGTACGATAGATGACACTTCATTGGAGGAGAAATGTTATTCGTGCCGTAAAAGTTACTTTCAACTGTGGGCTAGCTTGGCTGTTATATTTGAGAAACTTATAAAAAGTGCACGTTCCGTTATCGTTCTCTATTTTATATTCTGTCTTTAAGGTTCTCCAGAGACGAATTGCAGGGTCCGGACGAGATTTTTATCTTACTTGGAACTCTTACAAAACTGGATTTGGAGAACTGGATGAAGACTTTTGGCTTGGCAATGATAAAATACACTACTTGACTAGTCAAAGGAACTATGAACTTCGTATAGACATGGTGGACTCTGGGAACAGACACTACAGAGCTCAGTACAATGGATTCCAGATTGACAATGAAGGAAACAAGTATCGCATGACTGTGCTTGGATCGTACAGTGGAAATGCAGGTTTGTATAAAACTTCTGTCAAAGAACTAAGGTACTATATCTACTGTCATTTAATAGAAAATTCTCATCCATCTTCATGGAAACTTGCAATACAAACCCACTCGGCCTGTTTATTTATTTTTTATTTATTTGTTAATTTTTTCTTTACTGCTGGCTGAAGTTCATTTTGGCTTTGTTTTTGTGGCAGTGCTCCAAAAATATTTGTCCTAATGAGGAGTTTAGACAAAAAAAAAAAATTTTTAAACTTCTTAAAGCACTAGAAGCGAATTTATATTGAAAGCCGTTTTTCTTAAATAGTCATCTGAAAAGATGTTTGTTAATCAAGTTGATGGAGAGATCGAAAAGACCTAGGAGAGTGCGTGCCTCCTTTCTCCGCCCTGGTATAATGGCTTACATCCAAATTACCAAATGAGTGATTTATAAGGCTAAATATTTTTAGGTTTACTTTTAATCAGTTGCATCTTCTTGGTATGTTAAGACGTTCTGTACAAATTGCATGCAGTTAATTATGTGCAGGTAATTATGTGCAGGTAGTAGCAGTTAATATGTCAAAAAACGTAGCCTGCTAAAGAATTGGTCTAGGTAGGGGGTTATGGCTTTACGCCATAGTCTTGTGATTGTACGTTTGAAATGAAACAGATGAGAGTGAGAGACTGCTAAAAATGTGCATAAAGAACCTTTAAATACAATTTACTAACTAGTGAGAGTACTTCTTTATGGCAAATTTGTTAAAGGTGAGTCATATAATGATTCTGTTAAGATTACTAACATCATTAGGTTCTGGTCTGACCTGCTTTAGTAATGATATTGCTTTGGCGGCCATCCTTATGTCTTGTTTACTTATTTTTGTTAACCCGATATAACTTGACTGCTATTTGACGACTACATGTCAAGTCTGAAGATCATTTTTCCACCTCCCTTACAAAGATTAATCTAGAGCGGTCTATCGAGTTGTTGATACATTAAAGAACAACCAAAAATTGCTCCGATTGAAAATAACGGTGAGTGGTTTAAAAGTTACATTTACTTTGGGCAAAATGACATGGTAGGAGTTATTGAAAAGGGCAAAAACCCGAAATAGAAGAAACAGGAATGACCTTAAGTAGCAAAATGGCAGCAGTGGTATTGGTCTACTCACATGTAACGTCAAATATTTATAAAGACAGGGAAAAGTCAGTCAAATGGCGCCTCTGTTGAAGTTTTGAATGTATTTACAGTATATCGATCCTCATGAACATGAGCCTTATATTGATGAACGACAGAATAAAGGGGAACATCCACTTTCACGGTTGATATTACAGTGAATAAGCATGTTAGTATAATAAATGCGATCTAATGTAAGGTCAAGTATTTATACACACAGTAGACGTTAAGTCAAATAAAATGTTTTGAACATCGGAATACATTTAGCGGCGTAGTATTTGTCATAGCCTGTACTGTTGTGAAGTCCATTACTTGGTAAGAAAAACTATTTATACACATAGGGAACATTCAAACCTGATTTCGGAACATGAACTAGTAATACAATGCCCGTTATTTTAGTTACCGGTAACGACTGCAACTCCACAATGTTTTGATAGAAATAATATATTTATGGTTAAAGTGATCATTTTATGATGCAATAATATTGAAAAAATGTAAGAGATTAAGACCTGAAATAAGGAAATAAGACACATTTCACAAGAAAAACAATACAAACGTGCTCTTTTACATACTGCATCGCGCCAGATTGATGCTGTTTTAAATAAGTTAAACAGAAGAAAATGCTGTCGGGACCCATTACCATTATATTAAAACACATACCTATTTCCCTTTCATTTTCTTATTTCATCTGATTCCACGTAACCTTTTGCAGGCTACGATGCTATGAGACATCACTTCAACCAACCGTTCAGTACGCATGACCGGGACAACGATGACTGGAGTTATTATTATTGTTATTATAATTACTATTATGGTAACTGTGCTATTCTTCATGATGGTGGATGGTGGTACAAGTACAGAGATTGGACTTATGCGGCTGCGTGCGACCGCTACCATTATTATTATTATTACTGCAATTATCACTACAGTTGTGCTTACGCGAATCTAAACGGCAAAGAAAGGGGAGACTCAGGAGAAACAATATTTTGGCACGGTCTCCTTGGGAACGATTGCGGGATAAAGTACACAGAAATGAAAGTACGCCCTCTTTAATATTGCCAAATGATCTCACTTATCGATCGGTACACGTGAGATGTGATAATTCTGTAACTGAAAACTATGTGAAAGAATTGTTCTCTCTATATTAAATTGTGGATATAATCCAGCACTCATTTTATGACCACTCCTTGATCTTACGGGAATACGGGTTTGATTTTTTTTTTTAAATTTGTGGATCAAATTGGAATAAACCATAATTCGGGAATATAAATTGAAATGTTCTTCTTCAGAACCTCTACTCAATACATAATGCATCATATATCCTTTAACACAAAGGTAGACATTTGCTTTCTCATAAATATCATCTAATGTATGTGCTACATCTCTGCAATAGGAATTTGTGGTTTAGATAAAAAAAAATCATGTTTCATTTGTTTCATATCTTTGTTTTAAATTAAATAGCAGCCAATATGAATACACAGAAAGGAATCGCTACTTTTAAATTCTCGAGGTATTTTTTACAATTTCGTCACCCCTCTGTGTTAGCTAGGGTTCAGTCCTAGACAAATTTTAAGTAGAGACTTCTTATGATGTCTAGTAATAACACTTGCTTAAGGGTTGGGGTTTATCATAAAAGTATAAAACAGTAACGAATTTGGACGAAGGAAGCCGTTGCACACAGATCCAAACCTTTACTACCTCCTGTGTATTCTCAACATAACAAACGAGTAATACGGAAAGCGACATTAATGCGCTTTTATGTTGAAATGCTAGACTCTGGGTTGTAGATTACCCCTGGCTGTTCATAATTCTGATTCTTTAATGTATGTTTTGTACTGTTTACCTCGTGATGTGTTAGAAAATTTCAGGGTCGTAGGAACCTTGGAGGGGTCAAGCCCCAGTATTTTCATCAAAAAGTGCTTCGTCTAACAAAGTTGAATTAACTTTTAAATGTCAAAATCTTGATAGTTGAATGTTCAGCTCCAGGCTAGTAGTCACGAGGGAATATAGGGGTTTGCTCGTGCCGTCCCCACGCTTCGTAAAGACTACTTTGCTTCCCTCTCAACTTGTAAAATCGATCGACTTATACAATTTAAATTCCAATGAAAAGTGGTGTCATAGAACGATTATAAATTTAAGTTTAAAATAGTCCAAAACCACCCTCAATCTCCGTAGGGAATGAAGTAAGGTGACATTTTTCGTAAATTATCAAAATCAATTTTCATTTCAATTTCAGTTCATTTCACTTTATTTCAATCAACGAACAAATGCACAGTACATATAAAAGTCATGGTAAGTATAGCACTGGATACAGGCAGTATAGTCATAACGAAAGATTGAAGAAAAGTGTAAATGAAATACATTAAGAACAAACATTGACTAGTTTCCAAGGAAAGTTCAAAGATAGAACTTGTGAGGAAGGAAACCCCTATTGTACGATACAATGATAACAGTCACAGATAAAACTAAGATCAAAACATAAAACATCAATTACTCGACAAGATACTATATCTTTGATCGCTTCGGGCGCTTTCACCTTTACTTCTTCAACAACACCTAAAACGTGCTGTCATTTGCGTAACAGTAAAATGTTTTACCAATTAATATTGCTCTTTTTTTAAAGTATTATTTTGGAGAACACAGAAAGTCATAGATCGAAGGAAGAGTCTTTCAGGCTCTTCTGAATATTCAAACAGTTATACTCACCATTGCGGCAGACATATTTTGTTAAAAAATTGCAAGCACTGATGCCAGCACAGGCTTCTTGGAGCACTTGCTCTCAAGCTGTTTCCGAAAACTTTCGAAAATTTTAAAAAACTCCTAAAGGCGTGAATCTATAAATTCTCGTGTGCTTTAGAGAAAGCTGTTGTTTCGAAATAGAGTTGAATCTATTACAATCATTTTCTATAATAAATCGTTCGAACACTACCAAATCATCCCGAAATCCATAAAAAAAATTATCAAACATTTTGGTCTCTTCGGGGCTTTCATTCGTAGTGCTATGTTCCATTTATCACCAATACCGTCTCAAACATAGCTGCATTATTTGGCGGCGAGGCTATTGTAATACGGCCGATCTTTCGTGTGCTTAGGGAAGGTATGGAAGGAGCAATGAATTGCAAGAATGTAAGAAAAGCAGTGAAAACCTCTTCAAAATTCCACTCTTTTTGGATAGACGTACCCTCAAAAGCATTGTACTTCCTTCCATTTTGAGGAGACTTGTTACCATGCAAGGGTGTTTTTAATTTAACCAAAGAACAAATTTTCTTGACCATGATATCACAAGATGAAGAAAGTTTTAATACAAAATTTTAGCCTCCCCCTCCCCCCGCACCCTCACGCTTAACGCTCTCTGGCTGATATTATAGCCCAAAAATACAGGGAAAATGTATTCTAAGCAAACTGGTTGTAAACAAACCAAACCAAGTTGGAGGCCGGGATGAACAGTTTTAAATAGCAATCGCAGATCCGTAGAGTGTAGCTATATGATTTTTAGCTTGGCTAGTTAAACAAACTTACTCTCTGAAAAACGTTTTTCTCTGTCTTTGGTGACAGTGCGTTACTTGAACAAGCTATGATGATAATAAGTTTTCTTCAAGTGTTCACCTACACTCACTTCGCTCATTCTTTTGCAATCTGTTCCTATAAATTGCAATACTTTTGAACAGCTAAGTAAACTTTTAGTGTCATTTGGGGGTCAGATGAAAGCTCAATACTTGTGTTTCTGTTTTTAGTGTTCCTATTGTGAATACGCTAGTCTCAAGACACTTTCCGTCACCCTGCTGTATCGCAAACACAAAGGAAACTGCTCCTAGGGAGGGGAAATTTTGGGGGCCCTTGGAGAGCTTGTGAACGTTTGGTAGCGATTACCTGACACTATCTGGAGTCGGCTTGAAATATCAACTCCCTTGGATACCCCAAACAAACTTCTGGGGGAGCTTTCGTCCACAAAGTAACAGCCTTGCCCCCTTTGCAGTGTCGTTACTACCTGTGACAGACTTCCTGGCTACCAACCTGTTCATTTCTCCACTTGAAATTTCCAACCTTCAATTTGCACAAAATAAGTGCAAAGTAGAGTTTCAAGGGGTTCCAAAAGGAACAGGTAAGAGAAGGGGCGTTTTAACTTGTTGTGTTCTGCACTGATGGGAGCCGCTTCTCGGTCAAATCCTGGTGTATATATACCTTTTACCTTTTACCCATTCACTGAAACTATATACAAAAAGGATTGGTCACTGATTAACCACCACATCAACCGACTTCGCTACAATATATTAAGAACGAAAATAATACGTTTTACCAGTGTCTAATTTTGTAGGAACACCAACCTGATTTCCATTATATTCGTCTAACATTACATTTGCATAATGAGGTCACTCACAGGGTAGGATTATTAGATGTTAATGATTACATCAGGGAGAGGTTACTTGACTAGAAGCTAGTTATTATGGTGAAGGAGAATATTGACTTTCACCCCCTGGATGGTCTCATCCCCCGTTAGAACTTACTTAATCCAAGAACTTTTAAGCCCTATAATGAATCTCGACCCAAATGAATTAAATTGGGAAAACTCCAAGAGTGATACGAATTTTGTAAGAAAATCTTGTGTTAATGGTCACAATAGACTTTATGCATATGATGGCCACAGAACAGAAATTACGTCCTCGGCTGAACCAAGCGTGTAGCAATAGCATTGCAACTTACACCAATACCGACAGCGCACGTCTACATGCGCATGCAAAGACTAAGTCATTCACGTGCGTAGGATATGTGTGCCGTCGTCATGTACCTTATGTAACTAGTGTCGTCGTTTGTCCTCTAACATGAGGTCCCGTGAGGCCAATGCATAATGTCTATGCCAATACTCATATCCGTCTGATACTCATATCGCCAATACTCATATCGTCTGATTAGCCTTTTGCAAGGCTAGCCGCTATTACCGCTAGGAAAGCACTTGCTCATTATGAAGAAACCATTTCCAAAACTTTAAATTGGTACAATCGAATAACAGTTCCAAAACCATGCGATTTGCACTGAATGTTTGAACTTTACATCAATTCGAGGAAATCATACAAGGAAGGGTACAGAAAAATGACCTTCAAATGTTAAAGATCTGATGAAGCGAAATATATACAGCGGATTTAAAAACCCACCAAAGTGTGACTACAACACTCTGTGTGATCGTTAGCAACGTTTCTTCAGCAAGGCTGTTGAGCGTACATTTATGAAGGCTTTAGTTGGTGGCTAAAGCAAACACAAATTCGTTTAAGCATCCTCTTAATAACATAATAAGGCAGCTGAGTAACTCAGTACCTTCAATCGGGGTCAACAGGTCAGCTGTGCCTCGTCTGTGTGCGCATGCGTCTGATATACTTGACAGCCGGGCAGACGTGTATTACGCCTACAAAATATTGCCCGTGCTTGTAATACCAGTGACATATGTACGTCCAAAAGAGGTGTGCAACTGCGGGGAAGGTAAGTTGCTCACTTGAGCCTTAACCCAGCCCATGATGCATTGCGTGAAAGTATTTTCCAATTCGTCTATTATATGTCACTAATAAGCCATCATTCTCTACCTTTGCATATTACTGATATTTAGTTTTGATGGAATGGTATCAACATTATCTAAGCATACTTCACTTGCCAGCTAAGCGATATTCAGAAATACATTTCAGCAGCCTCGCCCTGCAACACCTATGTTAGATAATACAGGTTAAGTGGCAGTGCCAGACATCATAGTACTGGAGCAGTCAATTCTGAAGCTGTCATCATTTCATCACGGCTAAAGTAGGTGTAGCTCAACGTAAACGGAAAAAGCGTGTCCAGAAAGCTCCCTGCAGATACCTTATCAAGATACATATAAAACCAGTTGAAGTCAACCCAGATAGTTACGAAAGAGGGTGAATTAAGTCTAGTACCCGAGTGACCGACGTATTGTGGTTTCTGCAGAAATGCAGCTGAGAAAGAGGGCCTAAGAATCTTTAATAAACCACAAGATTGTGACAATCTGCACATGGTTATCCATGAAACAGTACTTTGTCTCAGATGCAACAAGCGGCACACGAGAGTTTCTAGGATTAAATCCACAAATCCTCAAAACTCAGTCTTTTAAGATATCAATGGTCAGCAGGAGCAAGAGGGCCATTTGGCTCTTTACTAATCACTCATTGCTTACGGACAGAAAATATACGTTTATGGGTATGGATAACAAGCGTGTTTCTTTTCCGTTTTAAGTGATTATGGAGTCAATCGTTTGAAAGCCTGTCAACAATCACGTTTGGAGTTGGTGCATTATTGTAAACCAAAGAAATGTTCAGAATCATAGATGGAAGGGCAACGCGCTTTTGTTTTTAAATATTTGCTTCTACTTACCATACTCTGATGCCGACAGTGTGTTAAGATAAAGGAAAGTCCCTGGGCAATTTCGAGCCACTGTCAAATAATAAGACTTGCAACAGCTAACAAACTATGACAAATGCCAATGAATTGTGCACACCGTGCAATTTCATGAAAACCCGGGGGCTAATTTAACCTGAATTGAGGAGACACATTCCTTTTTTGACGCTTTTTTAAGTGCTTTCAAACTAAGTTGGTGCGTGTTAAGTTTGCAACATAAATTGATATTAAATATAACCCACGATAGTGTACGGATGGGAGATTTATGTATGTTATTCCTTTTTATATACAAGTGATGCTAATACAACATATTCTTCGGACGAAGATTTGTTATTTATAGACTCCTAAGCAACGAAGTTTTCTGTTTATTGCTTCGAAAACCCAGGGCCAGTAGCCCAGACTGGCGGAAACTAAAGAGAGCCGGTATTTAAGAAAATGTTATTTATATTGATATACAAACAACCAGTGGAGTTAAAAGTGACATGCTTCCGTGTTCTGAAGGAAGGTAGGGTTAAAAAACTTCCAGTTTTGTAACAAGTCAGGTCACTGATTTCGACTCGAGTCGACTCGAGTCGCAAATTTGGCTTGACTTGACTTGCTCATCAGCAAAAATGACTTGACTTGACTCGAGGTTGGAACCCTAAATGACTTGACTTGACTCGAGTAAGGGAAAATGACTCGAGTCTCCTGCTGCGACTTGAGGCCTTAAACACGACTCTGATGTTTGTAAATGTACCCATGTATGGACCTCGCACTTGCATATCGCGAGGTAGACGCGGCCGCAACACACAGCGCCCGTGTGTAATCAGTACCACCTCTGCACGCCCATAGTATAGTTGTCACTTGACAAGCGGGCCGTGCAGCGGGCAGCTCGACAAATCCGCGCTCACTGACGCGGAACCATGTCGTATCAGACTATGTACACATCATGCCAGTCATGGAACATTACGATCACCAATCTCAGTGGTTTCGATCAAAAAACATGTTGCAAAGACAGGGTTTCCATCTGAATTATTTCTTGGTGTGGTTCAGGGACTTTCCTTGCATGAGATTTTTAATAATATGAGTCTGTTCATTTTTTCCTTCCTACAAAATTTTGTTACCTCTGCGGGAACCACTACTCAATAATATTGCTTATGCAACTCCGATTGGACTTATTTAGTCCTCAGTGAAGGCACGTGTATAGCCGGTCGCCGATAGCTCCCTATACACGGTCCTTACCACGAATCGTTGAAAATCCGTGGTCTTCGACCACAGTGGCGCCGCCAGGAATTGGTGATGGGGGGGGGGGGGGGTGATGGGGGTGACATCACAGATGACAAGGTAATACCACATCAGCTCCTTCCAAGTCTGCGTAAATTTGTACCTTTTTTATGCGCCCATGCGATTGTATACAGTAGTGTGGAATCCTTCCTTTGTCACTACATAAAGGTACAATCGAGAGGGAGGGGTCTAAGGGGAGGGTGAGAATTTTTTATTAATTTAAGGTTGCTTAGATGCAAAATGGTGCTATCTTTGAAATATTTTTTTAACTGATCATGTATGACTGAAAAATATCTATAATTTAGTGAATATCAATTTTTGTTTAGGTGAAAGAGAATAGTATGCGCCCTGCGATTGAATACAGCAGTTTGGGATACTTTCTTTTGCACTACATAAAGCTGCCGTCCTGGGGGAGGGGTGTCCCCTTGAGAAATTTTTGTTACTTTAAGGTTGCTTAGATGCAAAATGGTGCTATCTTTGAAATATTCTGGGAACTGATCATATATGGCTGGGAAATATCCATAATTTAGTGAATACTAATTTTTGGTTAGGTGAAAGAGGAGAGTATGTTGTCTAAGAAAAGAGTATGTTGTCAAGAAACCTCCTAAAGCCCCCCTTTTACTTTTACTAAGTTTGAACGAATATCCAGACGAACAGCTTCCAGCAATGGGGAATGGGAGGGAGAGTATGGGTGCAGAGAGGCGATATTAGACCTCCCTGATAGGTAAAGCAAAAGGAGTAAAGGACTAAAAAGCGCGTTTCAGAATGTTTTTTCGTCGTAAGTGTATGAACAATCACCGTCTATACCGGTAATGGCTGCGCGCGAAGCGCTCGGTAAAATTTTTTGAAAAATGTATAACCTCAAGTACGTACTTTCAACCTTCCAGATCATGCTATATATTAGATTGAAAGATCCCATAGGCCCCTACAGAGGCTGAAGATGTACTTTTGTTTTTCGGAAAAGTGTTGTGATCAGAATAGTTGCATATATTATAACCTTAATAATGGTTATGAGATGGAGTGGAAAGCGTGAGGAATGCGCGCGAAGCGCTCCGAAATTTTTCAATAAATAAGATAACCATGACAAAACCTGCATTCATGCTCTGCATCGAGACACTTTCAATTCCCCAACAAACCTATTTGTCAATCACAAAGCCAGCCTTAGTCTTTACTTGAGAATTCGTTAACATCTTTCAGCTTTTTCTGTTGTGCTTCTGCGGGAGCGGCTACCAGAAATTATTGATAATAAGGGCAATATTGAGGTAAGGTTTGAAGCGCGCGGGGTGCGCGAAAAGTTTGATAAATTGCGAAGGATTTGCGACAATTCTGATAGTTTGAGAACCATTTGTGATGGAAAATGGTTACAATAGATCCCTCACTGCGGTGGAAAATACACCTCACCCTACCCCCTACAGAAATCTGTAGCTTAAACGCCTTTCGGGATCATTCTAAAATTTTCAGAAAAAATTCTGAAATCGATTGGGGGGGCACGCGCCCCCATGCCCCCCGTGCCGGCGCCACTGTTCGACCAGCACAGTGCTGGTCAAGATGGATTAATTTTCTTATAACAAAGCTAGGACCTAGAGTCCTTATTTATTGCCACTTTTCCTTTTCAAATCTTTAACTAATAATGCAGTTGTTTTTTAAAAACTCGAAAAAATAATAAAATAAAAATAAAAATAATAACGAAGCAAAGCGAGACAAGAGGAACTATAAGAGAATTTTCAATAGACTATTAAGATTAAATTTTACAATGTTAAAAGGAGGAAAACATTAGTATCAAATACCATAATGCTAGGAAGATTTTTCTCTGCCCAGTTTGCGTGCACCTCCAGAGGGAACTGCCAATACAATTGAAGAGTTTGTCTGGCACCGTAAAATTTCTTTCAATTCATGGGAGTCTCCTACGCTCCCCTCTATTGTGACTTGAAGCTCTGACATAAGAGTCACTGAAAATATTGTACGTCATTTAATGCACCCTGGTCAAAAGGAAAAAAAATCCCAAACTCTAACATGTGTAGGAAATCACAATTCTCGTTAAATTTTTTGGTGTGCTTCTCATGAAGCTGGACCAGCTGTTTTATTAGTACAGCTGTACGGCTGTGCGTAGGAATACTTTGGTGGAATTGCCTCGTTATTATTTCCTTTAGGACAGTTTGAGTAAAGTAAATTACTATTTCCAAAGCCCCTGTTACACCTCTCGCTGTCCACTTTCTCGACCAACTACTACCATCCTCAGCAAATTGACTCAGTAAATTTACGATGTTCATAAGCATTTCGAATTACACGTTGGGAAGCGGAATTTGTTCAAAGAATTGTTCAGAATTACCGCGAAAGCCGTCAAACTTAAAAAAAAAAAATACTCGAGTATGACCCTCAGCCTCCAGCTTCTGGCTTCGCGGCTTCCGTGCTCACGGTTTAAGGTTTCGCCGGCCCCAACTTCCCAAGATGCAGCCTTCAATGAAAGTTACTACCCTGCGTGGCATCTAACTGACTGTCGATAGCCTTGGCCATGTCCATGTAAAAACTACCCACAAAACATTTAATTGTTTTTTTTTTAATCTACCGTAATTATACTCTCTAACCTGACAACCTTCAAAATCGACACTGACTTATTTTTGAAACTAATAAAAAAGGTTGAGGGGGATTGTCCCAGACCATATACAAAAACGAAAGGTGAAAGAAAGAACGATGGAGCAGGATACAAGGAGGATTATTTTATGTTAAGAACAATACTGCATTTAAAAGTTAAACAATAGGCTACAATTAAACGTCTCAATGTCTTTTCTATATTCAGCGCCGCACCCGTTGCAAATATGTTCCGGGATTCCAAGTTACTTCCTGTAGAACACCTCTCTTTTCATAGCTTCGTTCAAACTCTTCCATTATCATTGAAGTCCTTGAATTCTCCATGGCCTTAGGCAGCGGAGGGGAAGCCTCCCTCACCCAGAAATTTTAAAAGCAAAATTTTTATCACCATCGATCTGTGTAAACTTACCGACTTTTGCAAGTTTTAGAGAGAGTGTCATTTCCGTTACCGTAATATAGGACAGGCGCTTATCGAATGGGGGGGGGGGCAGCAAGAGCCCTCTCCTTGAGGATACTTTTCTTAGCTATTTCATTACTCATATCGCTAAAAACTCTAAAAAATACGATTTTTTTCAGCGCACTTCGCGCGCAGCTACTCTGAGTTCTAGATCTCACATTTATAAAATTATTGTTCCAAAGTCTCAGCCTTTGGCGCCACTTGGCAGTCCAAACGGGTTTGCCTCTTTCACTTTCACATATCAAATACCGCCCCGGTCACTGTAGCCATTTTTATTTGTTATTGGCAGAGAGAGTTTATTTCTGAGAAGTGCACAGTGTCACACTGCTAGCTCCTTGGCCTCTTCGTTCGATAAGGTGACTGAAACTCTGTGGCTTCGCCATCTGTCGATCCCGGCGGACGACATCTAACGTAAGGCCTACGTGGCATATAGTGAAAGTGAGATGGTGCCAAGGCCAGCAGATATACTGTAACATTTCTTGCTTGAGTAGTTTTAGCATGCTATGCTGTGCGCAAGCTACGTGTGATACCTTGGTATGTGCAGCGTACTCCTGGCAAATTGCATGTAAAGTTATGTGAAAATAATGTACCGGTGGTATACCATAGGAAAAGATTGCAGTCAGTGACAGGTACACTCTAAAAGAGGCAGAAAGGCAGCAACTGACTCGAGTTGACTCGAGTTGACTCGACCAAAATGTCTGACATGACTTGACTTAAAAGTGTGCTTGACTTGACTTGACTTGAAAATGTGATGAATGACTTCACTTGGCTTCAGGACTTGTAACCGACCACCATTTTAATGAATTTACGAGACTTTTCTGTAAACGTACAGAAATTATGTTGTTTTACTACGGAGTTATGTTGTTTTACATTATTTTGTGTTCATACAAGTATTTTGTAGTAGAACAACACTTTCTTGTTGTAGCCATACGGACATTTACCTCGTTCATTTTCACAAACTCAACAACCGTCGAAAATGCAAACGTAGGAAGTTTTTGATATTAGTTAAAAAGACAATTTAAATTTAATGGTTTTTGAGAGTGTTAGTCAGCACAAAGTTAATTTTTTAAGTATATCATCAAAATTTACAACTGTGGACTGTCATGAATATTCATTCCATTGATCAGGCCAGACTGGCATTTATTGAAAGTTAAATGGTTCAAGTATATATATTGACTTGTTATAAGGGGAGACAGTTAACCCCGTCTCCCTAGGCGAACTTCAAGTGATCATTTTGCTTGTTGTATACTTGTAATAAAAAATGTTAAAATACAACCACAAACACACACACACACACACATATTTATATATATGAATTAGTTATAGTGCATTAGTTTAATTTATGTTGGTCTACAACAATCTTGATGTAAATCTACATACAAAGGTTGTATATAAACACATAAGGTGTTGTATTTGTACAACAGATTTGATTGAAACCTATTGACAACAGTTTTGTTGTAAATCAACAGAAATTTTTTCAACAGTGTTGACTTGACTTGTGACTCGACCTAAGGGTGACAAGTTACAAAACTGCCAACTACACAAGGTTTATTTCAGCAACTTGAGTGAACATGCATGTCTGCTTGCAGACACGCCAGTAGCGAAAGGTAGGCGATCACTGGAAATCTAGGAACTATATTTCACCTATATTTTCCCAATGGCTCCTTGTTTACTTATTCAGGCCATGGGTATCAGTTTCAATTCGCCTGTTTTTGTATTTTGCAACTGTAACTTGCTAAAACTTAAGCTATGCATTAAAAAAGGATCATTTTGTACAGCTTATAAGGCTTGGGAAGTGGCATCTCTCCTGCCGTCTCGGGGGAAATTTGAGCAAATACATTCAAGGTACGCTCCTCCCCAGCTTGTGACAGCAATGCGATTACATAATGCTGGGCTACCCCAGTTTAAGTCTGACTCAAGGCTGGTAGAAAGTTGAGCCTTGTTGTCGAAGTTTGCAGTCTACATAATCATAATATTGCTACATGAGAAAACCTTGCAGTAGTCAGTAAGTCATTTGACATTCATTAACCTAAGCCCGAAGTCCATTTTTAAGAAATTTTCCTAGTTAATTAAAAATGTGCTCATTCATGACTGTCAAAACAAGGTGAAACCATGTAGCTGTCAAAACGTCCAGAAAAAAGAAATATTTTCTCAAGCATTTGATCCATACAGATACCAAACGTCAAGTTGAAACAGACGTCTCTCCTAGGTAAAACAAATGACCACCAAAAGCCTGCAGAACGACGAGATTCATTGACCGTAAATTCTACTTTTTAACTGGCCTCCACTTGCTTGCCTTGTGGTGAACACTTTTTGATGGTGGCAACGCTTCTTTAACAACAAGAAACACTTTTTCGACAATTAAGACAACTGTTTTGACAATGACGGCCACAATGATGGCCACCAGTAGATGAAGACACTACTGTTACTGATCATGACGTACCGTAGTATTTGATCACGACAGCCTACAGACATCTGATAAAGTTAAAAAGCATGATGATATCGATCTGGGTTAACATGATGTAGACCTTAAGTAATAGGGTTATGGCGTTTTCGCAGTTCTTACCTATACAAGTCTGTACGATAAGCAAGTCTGTTCGATAAGCAACTTTTTCGTTGTGCAGGTGTTAAGTTATGGAATTCCCTCCCTTAAAATATATGCAACTCCTTGTCCTTAGCATCATTCAAAAGAAAACTTAAAAATTTCTTGATTGATATGCCGCCATGATTCTATTGTCATAGCCAAGGTTATATACTTAACCCTCTTTTGTACCCGCTTGTCGTTTTATATTTTTCCATGTTTGTTTTCTGTGATGTTTACTTACTTGAGGGCAAGGGCCAGACTTGAAAAGATTACTTTTTCTGGTCCTTTATCTTCTTTTGATTAATAGTTATACTAAATAATATTTCAAATGTCGTTATTTTATGTTCTTTGTTATTTTAATGTGGTTTTGGGGCTTGTTCATCGTCATTTGGAAGTTGTTCGTGTAATTTAAATCAATTGGAGATATAAATAAATCAAATCAAAACTAACGAAAGAAAGACGACGCAAATTAACATGATTAAGACATAAAGTAATATAATGACTGCGCTGTTGCAGTTAGTTATGATATGTAGTAACATCACAGGTTTGCATATTGAGCTAATCTGTATTCATTAGGAAACCTACAAGCTACCCTGTAAAATGATAAGTAATTTCAATGTTGATGGTAATTATGTGAGGCTTAACCGATGCTCCGAATCAGACACTACGATTGGTCGATAGTTTATACATTGACCAGAGATCAGATTGACAAAACACTTTTAAAGGCCATTTATATAAACCAGCTTGAATAAATCAGAACCCTACAGTTCCGTGAGATATGGTATATCCGTACATGCTGACTGATGTATTGTTTTGCACCTTTCAAGACAAAGACCTATGTGTGATACCCGAGAATATTGATCTAGACATTTCAGCTATGTATCTGCCAAGATGCTATTTATTTACTGAAAAATGTAAAACGTTCTATTACCTATACGACCAGAATTGATAAATGGTACTCTTTGCTTTTCATTGAAATAGCCTGATGTTCTAAAGCTACACAGGTCCATTCCTCTACATCATTACATAAGTTTGGTATCCGTTTGACATAGTGCCCACTGAAGGAAATAAAAAGATTATGTCACACTTTTCTTTAGTGCGTCTTGAATTCTTTCCCAAAATTTTTATGAAAGGATTATAAAGGGTAGGTATTGTAAGAACCTGACAGAGAGCAAAGAGGATTGGAAAAAGAAAAACAAATATCTTGACAAAAAGAGACACAGAAGTAAGAAGCCAGTCTGACTATTTACAAAGAGCCAGTGGAATACACCTTCCATAAAGAACAGAAAGCTGCTTATGAAGCATTGCTCATATTGTACAGAAAAAAAAAAAACTGCACAAATGAGGCAAAAATTTGCTTTCTCAAAAGGAACCGGTAAAAGAGAAATCCTTAACGATAGGAATCAGTATAAACTGAGGCTCCTTTCCAACACACTATGGCTAAAAGGCTCGTCTTCTGTTCAAACTCCCATATCATCAAGCCTGGATCAAGCTCCGTTTAACATTGGAGGCTTATCAAGTTCTTACCAAGCCCATAACGCTCATATCAAGCTCATCAAGCCCCTGGAAGTCAAGCGCAAAAGGGATGCTCCATACCCATAGGCGTAGGAGGCGGGAGCTGGGGGCTGCACCCCCCCCCAACCAAAAATTTTTGTGAAAATTCGGGCAAAATGCTGAGAATTTTTCGGCCACCTACTGAAAGCAAAATAATGCAATGATGTAGCTAAATGGTATCAATAGTTCAAAAAACTTCCTTGGTAATTAATATAAAGTTCTGATTTAAATTGCACCAGCACCTATATATTCCGTATTAATTCATTAGTGTGTTTTTAATGTTTAAAACTTATATTATGATTATCAGTGGTGTATTTGAGGAGCCCTATCGCCATCCCCACCCTAACTGACGCTAAAAACATTACATCAACAATAATTTTGAGATGCTTTGGAAAATCTGGAAGCAAAGTACATGTAAGCCCCCCCGTTGTCAAAACGGGGAGAGGAGATATCTACAAATCCCTCGGATTTCCGCTGGTATATTACAGTTAATATTCATTAAAATTTTAAAGAAAATATCTGCTTTTTATATTTAAGAAAATATTCTGTAAGTTTAACAGAAGTTTTCTGTATTTCCAGCAGATTACTGAAAAATATGTTTTTCAAATGCAAATAAGAAGTAGATTTAACTTGGTAAATGATAAAATGCTAAACACTCACTAGGGTATAGGTTATTAGTGATATCACAATAAAGCACTCTGTAACGTTCAGATGAGTGCA
The DNA here is from genome assembly GCA_029531755.1 of Holothuria leucospilota. NCBI lineage: Eukaryota > Metazoa > Echinodermata > Holothuroidea > Aspidochirotida > Holothuriidae > Holothuria > Holothuria leucospilota. The sequence continues at coordinate 43,307,360 of CM055971.1, forward strand.
GACTGCCCAAAACTCCTTTTACGGAGAAGCTACTAAAGTGGGCTTGGCCAAAAGTTCTGGTATAAAAATTGTAAATGTATGCTTAGGGCGGGTCTAAACTAATCAGATCTGCAGCAAGAGCCACTTTTTGGTTTAAAGATAAGTAGTTTATCAATACAGGTAAAGAATATTAAGATATATGAACTGTATTTCTTAAAAAAATATGTAGTGACATTTTTCACTATAACCAACGTGTCATAGACGTGGTACATATAACATAGCGCAACGTATATTAATCTAATCCAATGTTTTCAAATTAGTGTTGAAGTCTGCCTTCCGGTTTATATACTGTAATTAAACTGCAAATAGTGATTAAGTGTGGCAGGTGGACCCCCCATATCACTCTGCGCTGTGATTACCTTCGGGCGTGTTGTTGCCTTGGGTGTGTTTGTTGCCTTTGGGTGTGTGTTGTTTTGGCCTTATGTTGTTGTGATCGTTGATGGTGGGTGTGGTGGTGGTTTCTGTTTGTTAGCAGTGGCAAAGACACTTTCTTTTCCTTTGCTGGATGTGGATGGTGAGAGCATGTTGGCGATTCTGTGGGTGGTTGTCGGTTGCGTTTTGCTCCGGTCCGTTTTGGGTTCTTTGTTCCTCAGTGCCTGTTTCTATGTACTTAGAAAGCACAGTCGGTGTTAAGTACCTGGCGCAGGAGTATCCGTGATCACGACGGCGGAGCTCACTGGCGTAGGCCGTTCTATTCAGCCAGTCTAGATCGAGACTTTGCACGCCAGGTTGTTCAGTAGTTTACGTTAAGTAAGTTGTCCCTTGGGGACGTATAGTTCCTTAAGGGAGCAGAACTCCTTCGGTGTTATTGTTTGGTTTTCGCCCCTTGCTCTTCGCCAGCGATTTGAGGGGCCTTTGGAAAAGAAAAAAGCTTTCGGGTGTTAAGTCGCCCTTCGGGGACGCAGCTGGCTCAGGAGTATCCGTGATCACGACAGCGGAGCTCACTGGCGGAGACCGTTCTATTCAGTCAGTCTAGAACGAGACTCGAACGAGACTTCGCACGTCAGGTTGGTCGGTAGTGCTTGTTAAGTTAGTTGTCCCTCGGGGACGTATAGCTCCTTTAGAAAGGAGAACTCCTTCAGGAGTATTGTTTGGTTTTCGCCCATGGCTCTTCGCCAGAGAGTTTAGGGGAGTTCGGAAAAAAGCCGTTGCTCTGGCAGGGTAGGACTTTAAACTGCATCCGGTTGTGGAGTTTGTTTAAACGTGGGAGTAATGAGGTTACCCTTTGCCACAACTGCCTCCGGGGCACCTTTGGGTAAGGTGCACTTGTATTTGCCCAGTGCTTTTGAAGTGCTGTTGCCTTTGGGCGTAGTGTTGTCAATGGGCGTAATGTTGCCTTCAGGCGTGGTGTCGTCCTCGGGAGTGTGGTAGCCTTTGGGCTTGTGGTTGACGGGTGGGACGGGTGGGACTGTTTTGGGGTGGTTTGTAGTTGTTGGGCTAGGGTGTTGTTTTGGGGTTGGCTGCAGTGGCAGTTTCTGAATCTCAGTAGTAACAAAGACTCTTTTGTTCTCTGTTGCATGGTGTGTATAGTTTGTTTGGCATTGTGTTTGCGATCCGAGTTTGGGGTCCTACTTTAGTTTCTCAGTGCCTGTTTCTACGTACTTAAAAAGCTCGGTGCTCTGGCTCCTTGTCAGCTATACAAAGGCACATTGGAACAAGTAACATATTCATTGCCACAGTCCAGGCCTATGGTCACCACGATCATTATGGTGAAAGGTCAGATTTTCTGTATTTTTACATAGATTATCTGTAATTATGTCAGATTACAGAGTTTTACTGGAAACTCTGCTGCCAGACGTTTTCTGTTTCTCACATAAATTATAGTTTCTGTCTGTCTGTTTTTTATGGAAATAATCTGTAATTTGAAATTACAGAAGTTTCCTGGAAACTCTGCTGCCAGAACTTTCCAAAAGTATTTTTACAGATTTTTTTAACAGTGTACAGTCAACAGAGAGTGCTCCCCTAAATGACCAATTACAAGTTTTAGGCAATACATTTTTCCAAATATCTTAACATATCGTGGAATGACGTAATACGCAGTTTCTATTATATACATGACATATAACATATGCATAAAATACACTATCTGCATAGCACAAATTATATACAAAAAGAAACTGATTGTTTACATAGTATTCATTACGTACATACTACACATACAAACCAAAATACATGATAAATACTTAATTTTCCAAATCATCGGTACAGTGTCAGAGAATTTCGCTGTAAAATCGTTTTTGCGAGACTTTGTAGTATCACTGGGCTGTATGTTTTTCAACTTTAATAATGAATTTTATCGTATCAAAAAAGTGTTACAGTTGGTTAGAGAGTTATTTAGTTTACAATAATAAATATAGTATTTGCAATGGAATTTGACGACATTTAAGAAGTCATATCCAGCATAAATACGACCAAAGAAGAAATATTTTCTGTAAAAAATAAACTGCCCCTAAAAACGCAAACTTGCAATCCCAAACAAAACTAGCTAGAGGTGACATGGCATGACCAGAACAGATGCTCTATAGGCTCTATATCAATATGATAAAAAGAACAGAGAGCGGTATTGTCTTTCTCATTAAAGCACAACAGCAATTTTGTTCCTAAGATACGGCGAATGAATTTGAAGTGAGAGTACTTTATGTTCGCTTCAAAAACAGTACAGAAAGGCATCTTAAAGATAATAGCCCAATCGTCGTACATAAGGTTAAACGTACTTTCCCACTTTGCAAAAGCTTTGTGCGGACAAGTAACATGATTTATCAAGATGGGTACACGAGAAAGATTGGTATTACTACTGATAGACATGGGCGTCAATCCTGGGGGGGGGGGGACGAGGGGACATGTCCCCCCACATTTCGATGGGTGGGGGACACAATATAAAATGTCCCCCCCCCCCCACATTTGTGTAAAAGAGTAGTGTCATGGCTCTATTTGACTGGCTTTTTGAGTGACATGTAGGTTTGTTGGGCAATTGTTAAGTGTCTTGATGCAGATTCTGAATGTAGATTTCGTCAGGGAAATCTTATTTAATGGCAAAATTTCGGCGCGCTTCGCGCGCATGCGTCACGGTTTGCACTTCTTCTCATGACCGTTAAAAAGGTAATTACACATGGAACAATTCTGATCACAAAACTTTCCGAAAACAGACATACAGACATCTGTAGGGGCCTCGCATCAATATGGGATCATTCAATCAGTGGCGTACGCAGAGGGGAGGGCCATTCCGCCATGCCCACCTTCACTGATTCCGATTTTTTTAAGTTCCTAAAAATACGTAAATTTTTTAACACAAATTTACTTAAAAAAGGTAGCATATTTGGCACCAGATTACATGTAAGGACACCTAATTTTTCAAAAAATTGCAAAGGGGATGGGGACACCCCATTGGGCCATGTCCCCCTCACTGATGCCTAATTTTTTAGTTCCTAAAAATACGTAAATTTTTGACACAAATTTTACTTCAAAAGGTAACATATGTTGCACCAGATTGCATGTAAGGACACCTGATTTTTCAAAAAATTGAAAGGGGAGAGGGACACCCCCTCCCCTTAGATCCCTCCCCAGGCCAGCGGTCACACAACATACTGCATGCCCCCCCCCCCCTTGTGGAAGGTTGAAAGTACTTTGTTGCCGTTAAACACTTTTCAAGAATTATTACCGAGCGTGGCCGAAGCCATTATTTTTACCGAGCTTCGCCGAAGCCATTATCGGTATAGATGGTGCAGGCGTGGATCCAGGTTGGCCTGGGGAGCCCGCCCCCCCCCTCCCCACGAAAGGATAAAAAGGGAAGAAAAAGAAAAAAGAAAAAGAAAAAGAAAATTAAGAGCAAAAAATTAATAAAAGTTTCTAAGAACCTATTTGAAGAATATATTTCTCTAGGGGTTGGGTGGAGCTATAGCTGGATTATCTCTTTCGATATCTTTCACATAATGTTCGAAAACAGGTGAATAGCTGAGTAATGATCCTTGACTTAAGATCTAAATAAGTAAACATCGTGACATGCGCAGTATGGGCCCTGCTAGCTGCACTGAAATTTAGTAACAATTTTGTGTTAACGAGTGAAAGTTTTTGTAATCTAAAGGGATTGAGAGGCAAAGTTTTCGCCATGCAGACCTTGCAGAATGAATACAGAAGACGAACTGTCAGGTGACGTGCTATTGTGCACAGTGGCACCAGCTGTTGCAGGCAAAGTAGCGCCGTGCATACCCTATTCGATTTCAAAACTGTCTGAAAAGTTTTAAAATGATCTCAAAAGGCTTTTAAGCTACAGACAGTTGCGTCGGCACAGTGAGCAATGGGTGACGTGTGTCCCCCTCCCCCATCCATTCTTGAATTTTTTTTAAAATGGTGACAAAAGTCGTTTAAGCTACAGATTTCTGTAGAGGGTCGAGGGTGAGATGTATTTTTGATGATTGGTTTACTTGTTCTTACCCTTTTCTTTCACAAACTGTTCTCAAACTATCATAAGTTTTGGAAATTCTTGACAAATTCCAAATTTTCGCACGCTCCGCTAGCGTCAAGCCTTGTGTCAGAGTTGTCCTTATTTTCAATAGCTTTCGGTAACTCACGGGGGAACCAAGGAGCAAAAATGCTTTTCAAGAATTCTCAGTCAGAAGATTCGTTTCTGAATAGCATAGGTTGGTGGGAAAATGACAGTGTCCGATGCAGGTTCTAAATGCAGGTTTTGTCATGGACTAATATTTTATTCAAAATTTCGGCGCGCTTCGCGCGCATACGACAGGGCTTACAACCGATTCCATATACCATTGACAAAGCTATGACGCAAGAAATTATTCAAATGCAAACGTTTTTCGAAAAAGCACATTTTCTTCTCTGTAGGGCTTTCATCATTGTGGGATCTTTGACTAATCTATTCTGGCACATTATTTGAAAGATTGAAAGTACGTAATTGCCTTATTTTCCAAACATTTTACCGCGACGTTCAATAACGACGAAAATCTTTTCTGAAACGAATTTTGCCAGTCCACCATCCCTCTTGCTATACTTGAAAAGACAAGGTGATATATATCTCCTCCCATATGGATGTCGGGTGTGAATCCCGTTGGTCTAATCCAGAGCTCTCGGGAGGCGCTATACTGTTCTCTGTCAACCTTGGATATCCTTTTAAAATGTTAAGGAAATATTTTATTATTGTCTAAGAATGTTTCTGTGGATTCCACGCAGGTACAGTATAATTGCGTGTGCAATTTTCCCATGGGCGTGGATCATGGGGAATGGGGAGACGCGTCCCTCTCACTTTTTTGGAAGGGGGACATCGTCAAAAAGTCCCCCTCACTTTTTCAAAATGATAGAACAGACTGCAATTATGCCTAGGAAAACGAAATTTTTAGAAGAAAAATAACCTAAAAATCCTACACTTTTGTTGCACCAAATCGCATCTGAGGGCATTCAGTTTTTGCTTGATCTGCGTAGTTTTAGCCTTGAATAGCTCCTTTTACTACCAATAAAGTCCCAAACGTATTCGCATTACTCATCGGTGGGGTTCTGCCATAAGCCAATTATTCGTGTGCATAAACGTGATTTCAGAGGAGCCAGCATTGTAAGGTTGTAAAGCAACTGATATTCATTTTTTTCACCCTCCTCTTTTTATGAGAACTGAAAAATTAGTATCGAACCCACCTTCTAATTGATAGACACACATAAAGGGAATTGACACAGTTTGTAATAGCAATGGTTTTAAATGTAAATTCAAATTTTCGCGGGCAATTGTTTCATCTGACGTCCTTATACCAGAATACCGTATAACGAAAATAAAACACTCATGGCAAAATCATTTCAAGTTACCTGCATGGGCTCATAATGTTGGCGTGTAAGTTTTAAGATAGCTTAGATTCTCCGGAACTTCTACAGGTACATATAGTAACTTATACTGAGTCATACACATCAAATTCCATGCAACATGAAAAGGTATAAAATCTCACTGACATGGTGAGATGGTGATTGTTAATACACTCACGACTACAAAGCATTCTGAAAACGCCCTTGCTAATCCTTCACACCTTTGCTATACTACGATCAGCTCCAAAAATATCCCATTTTGCATCTGAGCAACCTTAAATTAACAAAAATTTCTCAAAGGGGAGGGCTACACCCCCTCCCCTTAGACCCCTCCCCCAGGATGACACCTTTATATAGTGACAAAGGAAGGATCCCCACTGCTGTATACAAACGCAGGGGGAATAAAAAAGGTGCAATTTACACGCCGCCACTGCAGTTAGTAAAGACATCCAGCCAGTCCGAAAAATTAGAATTCACTAAATTATGGACATTTTCCAGTCACGTACGATTAGCTCCAAAAATATCCCAAAGGTAGCACCGTTTTGCACCTAAGCAGCCTTAAATTAACAAAAATTTCTCAAAGGGGAGGGGGTGTCCCCTTAGACCACTCACACAGGACGACACATTTATGTAGTGACAAAGGAAGGATTCCCACTGCTGTATACAAAACGCAGAGCACATAACAAAGTGCAATTTAAACGCCTCCACTCAGTTGGAAAAAACATCCAGCCGGTCGGAATTTGGGACCTTCACACGCCCAAATATATCACCCTAGCAACGTGCCTGGTCGGGCCCATGATCTCCGACAATGATCCACGCTACGAAACGTTGTTTCAGCTATTTTGGGACATGATGAAAATAGCATCTTGAAGTAATTCCGTGGACTCCGTGTATTTCACCTGGTAGATCATCTATGATGGTCATGTTAACTTTGAAATGATAATTCTTATTAGAATAGGACAACGTCAGTCATCATAAGGGGGGGAGGGGAAAGGGCTATAGGAAGACGCCCCCTCTTCAAAACCCCACGGTATTAATTTGTGCTAAGTCAGGTATGTCCCCTGCCCCCCCCCCCCCCACATTTGAATACGGATTGACGCCCCTGCTGATAGACCTAATGATGTGATCACTGTTGTGGTGATCCCAGTGACAAATGGAATCGATCCTGTTACTAGGAATGGCTTACAGCAATTCGTAAAATCTAGTAAATAGATAGCTCAAGGTTTTATATTTATTTCTAAAACATCATAAGACATTTTTCTATTATCAGCCAAAAACAAGTCCTTAACAAAAGTAACACAGGAGAAATGAAGTGTTTGGCATAAACAATAAAATTATCAATTTTAATATGAGAGTTGTTCCATAGTGTCTGAGATCCATAATTATCCTGACGAGTGGTAAAAGAGTCTTAATTCACTCCAACCTTAAAATTTCAATAATAACGTTTTTATCAATACATTGAACTTTTTAGCAAGAAGTTTACAAGAAATATAAAGTCTTTATCAAACTGTGAAAGAAAGGTAATCGAAAAACAGTTTGTTTCCAGGTACCCTTATTACAAGAATCCTTGTACCTCCCAAACAAAGAGGCATTCAATGCAAACGCAAAATTTGTAAATGAATAATCTTTAAACCCTCTTCGTAAACACTTTTATACTTTCCTACTTTGTCGGGGTTACCACTCCAAGAAAATAAAAGATTACAGTATGTACATTTCTAAAACCTCTGTTGGGGGATTTGAAAGCAATTAAAAAAGACTAAGCCATAAGCTTAATGCCATAAGTTTTAACTGTAGTGTTTCTACTAGGTGGAGTAAAGATCCCTACTGTTCCATATTTTCAGGTGACTTTTTAACGATAGCGTTACCTTCTTCTTCGGGTAGTTTAAATAGTAAAAATGGTTGCCGTCATGAGTGAATAACATTCCTAAAAAATTGATCGAATAATTATAATATTGATGCTGAAATTCTTTATATAAAATGGATAATTATTGATTAAGGAACCAAAAGCAAAAAGGTGTGATTTACTGTAATTGATTTTTTGACCCGAAGCGGAAGCAAAGTTATCACGAACATGAATTACATTGACAAGGGAGTCAAGTGTACCATCCAAAAAAGTAGTATCATCAGCACTCTATAAAATTTTTAATTTACTTTCCCAAGACATGGAGACCACTTGAGCCATTATCATAATTTTGTTTCTTATCTAAAGTTTCTGCAACAAGAATAAAAAGATAATGGCTTAGTGAGCACCCATGTCTTACACCCCTTTCAACAGGAAAAAAAGATCGTTGACTACCCATTTAACAAAACACCCACAGGGCTGCCTAGATAGAGAGCTTTAACGCAAGAACAAGAGCTAGCCTCCAAATGAATATGTTTCATTTTACGATCGGTAAAACCCAAATTGACCGGATCAAAACCCCTCAAAGTCAATAAAGAAAGGAAAACCAGGAATATTGCTTATTTGTGTTGATAATTGCATCTACAAAACGAACATTTTCACCTATAAAGCGATTCTAAATAAAACCAGTTTGGTTTTTACCAATGGTATCAGAGATCACATTCTTTAATCGGTTAGTAAGTAACTAAGCACAAAAATGTTATAATCGGTATTCAGTAGGGTTTATCGGTCTATAGTTACTCAAATGATCATGATTTTTAACAGGTTTTCAAATAAGAGTAAATACACCTTTGTTTGGCTCCGGAGATAGACGTTGATTATCGTAAGGCGCATAATTCTAAATATTCCACGTTATACTGACCAATAACGGTCAAAAATACTCATAAAAATAGATATTAGATAAGCCATTAGTGCCCACAGTGCCCGGGAATTTCCCATTCGGCGTAAAAGGTAATACCTGCTAACATTCTTTAAGTGAAAGGGTTCATTACGAATGTCAGCATTAAAGTGAAGTTCGTTAAAATCTGCAAGGTCTGAAATAAAAATGTAATCTTGATTCGAAGGCAGACTTTACAAGGAACTATAAAAGTTACGGATTTCATGTAAAACATCCTCATCCCTATGGACATACGCATTAGTATCTTATTTTAAGCGAACAATACTACTATTATTTTTATTTATCCTCTCCATATTCAAAAGAAGTGCTAAGAACTCTTCTCACCTTACTAACCATCTAGCCCTTGACCTTACAATGGTACCTTGAGGTTTACTGTTATAATAAGGTATAAGCTTTTTCCGAGACTAAGAGAGTTTGAGACGAATCTCATAACAGTTATCTTCATTACAGTAGCTTTAGAATAAAAATATAACACAAACCTTCATTTTAGTCTTATACTAAGTTGAATTTTGTGCTTTATTATTGGAATAATTCATTGTAACATTGCGAATAGTTTATTTCGTTGATTTCTTTCCCACTGAGAAGAAGGGTCAAGCCTATGCATGCAAGGAAAGAAAGTCAGATGAGAAGAGATTGTGAATAGTGCTAATGTTGTCGGTATAATTTAGGAGAGAATGATTGAATTTCCAATATCCTCGTCCTCTGCGCTCTTTATGAGTGCGAGTACTTAGTACAACAATGGATTGACCAGAATGAAGTTGAGGGTGAAAATTTACATCAATGACATTTTCAACCAAGGTACGGGAAACAAAGATGAAATGTAAGCGACAATGAATATCTTTGATGTTGGAATGCCATGTAAAATCTTTAAGTGGGGGATTTCTCTCCCTCCATGCATTAACTAAGTTGTGATCACCAATACCAGAAATACACTAATCCCTGGCATTAAAATTGGTTGGAAGATCTTCCCCGAGTCTTTCTAAAGCCAACTTGAATACAAACAAAAAACAAATCCCTCCCCAGATAATAGTATGGCAATCAGAGGTCTCACTGAGACAAGAGACATACCTTTTAAAAAAAAGAATCATCTAGTTTAGGGTCGTCCGCTAGAACAAAGTTACGGCAATCAATAAACACGTCAGTAATTAAAACATCTGCCAAAATGATCGGTATGCACTTTTTCGATGCTCGCAAAAAAGCCAAGCAAAAAAAAAAAAATAGCATCTTTTTACTAAAAGCTGAACCATGGGGAAAATGCTTGTTATGCTTCCCAAACGGAGGGAAATGGTCGCAAACAACCAACACAAGCCTAAAATATGTAAAAAAAATTGTCATTGAAATTAGTCAAATGAGATATTTTTACAAATACCACAAATATTGTGACATACTATCAAATTTGGTGCAATAACATTGTCCAAAGCAACTTGTTGTTTCTCCGACGTATTTTGCATAAAACTGGTTTCATTGCAAAATTGGGTAGAGATATAATTATACATCAGGAGAAAGTAATTTTCTAGATCATATAAGCCCAAAATTACAATTTTTAAAGAAAAAATAAAGTCAGCAAGCGCTCTGCACTTCCAAATATGAATAAAAGTACATATTTGAAGCAGGTTGCTAGGAAGAGAGACTGCTAGCAAAGCTGCCATCAACTGTTATTTTTCATGGAGAAAGAGGCAAACGTAAACAGTAAACCATCGAACATGTAGGAACACACTTATTTATTAACACCTGATTTTTTTCAATCGGCAGTACTGCTCACTACGTAATCCCAAATACGATTTCATAACTACTCTTAATCCCTTAGGCTCAAAACAGATCTTCTCTTACAGTGCATCGGTGTATAACTCTACCATAGATGCAATAAATCTTTTACCATAGTCGATTTTCAGCAGTAGGGTGTATTGCAAATAAAACATTGCAGTGCAAAATATACCTGGTTTTGACATGTACAAGGGCATTGACTTCAAAATATTGCGTAACTCGCTAAGGTTCCATTGACTGAGATTTTATTGTGATTAAAAAGATTATTGAGTGGAAAGGAAAGCAGCTGGGGCAAAATACATACCGCCTTACATATATTTAGTAACAGGACATTTGGATAGAGAACACGATTTTTAAGACAAATTTAATAAACAGTTCCACTAATGAAAATTTTCCATCGTTCAAAAGTACAGTGCTATTTTGTTCCAATTGTAACTTCAATTATTTTTTCACTAAGGACTAGACATTTTACTCCCAGTATACTTCCAATATTGTTTATATTAAGTATGATTACTATTATTTCCTGGTCAGGACCACAATTTGGAACGATTTTCTGTCATTATTTAAACAAGTATTTTTCATATTTTCATGTTCAAGAAACTTTTTTGAGGTTATTCTACGTCCTTACAATACTTCCTTACTTTTGTAAATCTCACGAGGTAAAACGTAACAAGATCAGTTCCATTTAGCAGAGCAGTACTTGTCACAGTAACATTTACTCTTCTCACTTAATAAAAGTTACCTCTGGTTTCATCTTTCGTGAGTATTGTATTTGACATAGTCGGTGTAAAGCATATCAGTTTCTACGCTTGTTGCATTCTGACTGGATTCTTTGCTTTCTCACAGCAAACGGTACGTTAGCCTCTCATTCCATTTTCAACTTTTGCAGAAGCTCACTTCGTCTAATAAAAAAAAAGAATTTATGTAAAAGTGCACACGATAACAAAAAAATTCAAGTGTGAGAACGACTGACGAAATTTTATTCAGGTGACACTGTCTTATAATTAACAACTTTATTACCCTGACGATATATGAAGGTGTCTGGGAAACAATATTTAAGCATTCAGTTTACATCAATATAAAATTTAAACGCACAGTCTACACCCTCACCTTCTGTGTTCGTTTCCTGACCCCTCGGAGATACAACTCTTTAACTACACCAAGAACTCGTCATAGGGTTCCTGAGCCTTACGTCTCGAAAAGGCGTTCCTTGTGGAACCAAAAAAAAATCCATTATAATCGCTTCTTTTGTACTAATGGACAGGAGTTGGCACAACCTCTTTTCACGCTCTTCGTTGGCATATTTGCAACTCCAATAGAACTATTTAAAGGGTGGGCGTAAGACACGCATTGTTTTCAATATTTCTGTAAAACTGTGGAATATAGACATTCCTTCCTAAACCTCTTTTGAGGAATAAGAGATCTGGGACAATGGGAATGGGGCTAATTCTCCTCGTTTTCCTATGCAAATATGCACGCCTTACACCTGTGTGCCTAGCAATGGCCTCCAACCTCTGACCGTACCCCCGCAACAAGGAACCCATGCAATTAACAATTACAAAGAAGTAATCATAGCAACGCTAAACTAGATATTAACGGACGTGTAACTTTTCTGCGGCCCGAGTTCTGATATGTTCGGCCTGTAGTGATGGAAGTTTATCTTAAACAGTAGGTAATCTTTTTCTCTATGAAAAGTCACTTGATTATCCTATCGTAATTGAAAAAACTGTTCTAGTTACAATTGAACAAGTTGAAAGTGGCGTAAAATGTTTACACCAGTTTTAAATATATTTCCCATTTTTATTCCTCTTGCGCAATTAATCACACTATGAAATGCATTTTGCTGCACAACATACATAGCCCTAATTGAAAAGCTCATGGCAAGTAGAAAAAAGGACTAAAAAGATGAAGGACTATAATCGCTGATCAAGTACATTTGAAATGCGCTTAATTGAATTTCTTCTTTACTCGAGAGAGTAAAAGGTCTTATATTATTTTACCTAGGAACAAAATATTCTCCAGCCCGTAAAACAGGGAAACATTTTCAATAGATTCTTATATTCGAGCATGATCATTGAATCTTGCCTGGTATTTTGTTTTAGTCAGTCGAGTTATTTCATAGCTTTTTTCTTCCATAAGTTTCCAACAGCATTTTAAAAAATAACAAATTGCTGTATGACACTGAGCTCTAAGTATATTTCGGTGTGGGACATTGTATAAAAAATTCCACCTCACAGTTTCCAACTATTCCGACAAAGAATGCACTATCTTAAAAGTGATACTGCTGTCTCTAGTAACATATTATATTTGATGTTTATACTTGGCAGTCAACTGAGCTTTGCCTGACTTTCCTGCACAGTTTCATAAAGTATAATGAGGAGTTGATTTGAACAATCCAATCCCAGTGATAAATGATACAACGGAACTGGCCATGTGAAATCTTCGAAGAGGTTAGATTCTGAAAGTAGGAAATGACAACAAATTTGGTGAAGGACGTTATGAAAATATGTTTCAATAAAATATTGTATGATATCAAGTTTCCACTGATCGCCAGCCAAGGAAAATACTGTGTAAGATTTAAGTTGCATCAGCATGGCATTCAAAGAAAATGGCGTTAATCATCATTAAATCATTTAGTTTCAACATTAACGTCCAGCTAAAACCAGGCCTCGACAAAAAACAACAAAAACAAAAAAAAAAAAAAAAATCGCCAACTCTCCATTGACGAGTAAAATTTTCGTTATGGCGGGCTCCATGTACATTTAACAAGCGGGTTTAGCGACAGGGGCGTAACTTCAGGGGCGTGAAATTGAACAATCGGCTTTTAAGTGCCAACAAATAGGTCTCAAATCCAGTTCAGTGGGCCTTTGTAACAGTAGACCAGAAAAAAACAACGTTTGAAGTGCAAAAATGCAAAAAAAAAAAATGTCCTCAAAAATTCGGAACAACATTTGAAGTGCAGAAACGCAAAAAAAAATGCCTCTGAAAATTCGGGTCGTACAACTGTGTCAGAATTAAGGAATCGGTCCCCAAGAAATGTAGTCGGTCCAAAAATGGTTCACCCCTTGCGAATTCATGTATATACGCCCCTGTTTGGGGACTGGTTCTTGAGCCTCTCCCATTGTACATTTCTTAAAAGTTGATGCCTAGGCTGAAATTTCCTAAAATTTTTCCTAAATTCCTTTTCTTAACAGACCCTTAGAGGACTAATAATTTCATATGCGAAACTCAACAAAAAAATGAGGTTTTCAATTCTGTAAAATGTACTAATCAACCCTACTAAGCAATGACCAGGTCTACAGTCCGAAACTTGCATACCATACGCGTGTGGTGGGCAGCAAACACTGTTAGAATATATGTTACGTTTCGCTAGTAAGCAAAGCGAAACGGCTTGAGAAAGTCTGTTTCGCAGGAGTTGAGGGCAAGGTCAATGGAAATTACTTTGTAAAATGGCTCCCTTTCGTCTTTGTGCTGTTAATCAGTATGCAATTGTTACGGAGCCTTCTCAGTTAATCTTGTTTGCCAGGAAGTGCCCTGCTTCATCAAAGCAACTGCTATCAATAAAAATAGCTAATTTTCCTTCTGCTACAACTCCTGTATCTTTACTGCTTGTCTAGAAACTTGTCAGAAGGCAGTGAGAGTTGTTTGGTAAAAGAAAGGTAATGTAACAAATTTACAGTATCTGCCTAAGTACCAAGTCCGACACTTTAAGGCTGCACTGAGAGAGAAATAGAGTCTAAAGGTAAAACCAGTAAAATTAAGGGTAACTCCGTAGAAGGATATAACTGAAGTAAGAGGCAAACCGGCCTGAGGAACCGGAGCAAGGTGATGAACTATACATGCTATTATGCCATGTTTATGTTAAGGAAAGTCCTTCTCTTATGATAAAACGGTTGAAAATTTAGGTCAGTAGTCTCTAACAGATTCTCCATGGTATTTTTTTTTGTCAGTCATAGTAACGCTTGCTTATTTTAATTAATGTTCAACATCTATTGATTAATCTGCACCATGGTAAGTGTTACATTGCATTCCAATGCATATCGTATAGTGATATAGTGAAAACACAACTGAAATCAGTCAGTGGCTTTGTGAAAATGATCATTTAGAGCCAGTTACATGTTAAGTCAAGCTTAAAGAAAGATTCATTACTCAAGTAAATGGAAGCTATATGCTGATTTATCTTCCACTATTGTATAGAGAATAATGTACCGAGCCCGGAAAGTGACATGTGCGTATATTTTTTCAGGATTATCTCACGATAATCAGAATATCTCGAGATAATTATCTCGAGATATTCTTATTATCTCGAGATAATATATTATCGTGCTCATTCATTATTACGTCATACATACACAAAAGGACAAAATAATGGTCATTTGTGATCATACTTCTTGCCTGTGTAACCTTGCAAATTCAGTTCAATTTAAAGATTGTGGATGATCATTCTCTCGCCTATTTTTTTTTTAAGAAACTCCAGAGTTTCCGGGGCGTCGCCCTAGTTCCTTACCTGACCGGGCTTTCCCCTAGACCCCACCAGGGTATGTTTGGGAAGTTGCATGCGCCCTGTGGGTAGAACTTGTTGCTCCCTAGTTGTCTGCGGCCCGAGAGTGGATAATGACAATCAAACGGCCCTTCAGAGGGTAAAGGTTCCCCACCCCTGTATTAAAATAAAAATCCCAAGTAAAATTCGTCCGAGGCTCAAAACACTTGGAATGCCTTACCTCTATCTGTTGCAGGCTTATCTATGGCGGCATTCTTGCTTTTCTACCGGCATCAGATCAGATAAACGGGTCTGACTTGCTTTAACGTTGCCACTGCGGTTACGATCATATTTTTCACTTTACTTATTGATTTTATTCATTAAACCATTATTCTGATATTCTTATCTCACTATAAATGTTATCTAGAATAGTATGCTGAGTTGTCAGGCAATCTAAGTTACAGAATCACCTAAACGTTCTTTGATTGAAAGTTGGACTTTATGGCATAAACCGTTGTTTTCTTTTGGGAAAAGTGATGGGGTAAGAAGTGTCGTTTCGGAAGGAAGCCGAAGTTTGTCCAAACTGGAGAAAAACTCACTGAGGTAGGTACATTTTATTCTTGCTTATTAGTTCATATATTTCTTTTCATTAAGGCTGTTTTTAGCAATCAGGGTATTTATTACGTCATGAGGACTTAAAATTGAATCAGGTCTAATTTAAATTGTTAGGATGTACCTAAAAAGAATGTGCATTTTTCTGGCAAACGGCCTGGCGAGCCACCAATTAGGGCATAGCTTGTCGGTAGCCAGGACAATACCGTTAAAAATTTGCATTAAATTCCATTACGTTGTATTGATTAATTTTGCAATGGAATTCCAGCAACCGTTGACCACTGAAAATACGGGCGCGAAAAGAGACGGATTGTGGTTGAAATGGGTAGAATGGCGACCAATTTTTACCCCGATCAAGGGTAACTTAGATTTTTCCGAAAGAAGGAAATTCCCGAACTGGTAAGAGTTCGAATAATTTATAAGAAATGAAATCAAGATATGGAACCCCATCTAAACCAAGGACGGTCTATACTCGTTTCATAAATAAAACTATAATAATTAGGAATAAGTTCATTTACTGTAATGGTCTCCGGATGATTCTCTTGGTATAGCCCTGTCAGTAGAAAGAAGTCCATTCTTATTGAAGATTATATATTTGAATGAACGGGAAACAGTCATTCAAATCGAATCTCTGTGAAACTCGGAAATTCAATGATATTCAGACGTTTTCAGTTTAACTATTGATGTCATTACGCAGATCGACGATGGCCTTACATCCACTTTCACGGCTCACGGACATAAAAGAAAGACAACAAAGAAATTCTTTATAGATCCGAAAAACATTTTACAGTTCATTGATCACTAGCGGCCACGGTATTTGTGTAACGTTTTCTTAATTTACAGGTCAAAAGTCAACTTTGTATCCATTCAGATTTCACTTAGATTGAAATAAGAAAATAGAGTAAAACCTATTTTCAGGGCCGACGCTAGAAGGGGGTGTGAGGGGGTGTGACACCCCCGGCCCCAAGATCCACGCAGTCGGCAAAATCCTGCTCTAGTCGGCAAAATGAAAGAAAGAGGGATGTGCAAACGAAGGAAAGTTAGAGAGAAAGATGGAAAATGAGAAATAAGGGGAGAGAGAAGAGGGAGAGAGAAAGACCAAGCGAACAGAAAAAAGAACAGGGGAGGGAGGGACAAAGCAGGGAAAGAGTAAGGTGTGGGTGCAGACGTAAGACAGAAAATTGGAATACATTTGTAGACAACGTTTATCACAATAATTGCCAAGCCTGTAACCAACAGTTTTTGAAACTTAAAACATATTATGTCGGCAAAAAAGCTACGTAGGGCTTTTCAGCATCATTGTATACTAATGGAGTCCATCGTTCATGTGGTATTCTGGCATTGAGTTGGTAAATTCTGCACCAGTCTGAAAAATGAAGGAAACATAAGGAAAAGAAGTGAAAGAAAGAAGACAATCGGAACCCAAAATTTTCGACGCGCTACACGCGCAGAAATGTCACTCCAGTTTCTTCAGTAGTTGTATTCCACATAGCTAGATAGCATATTAAGTCCTGTCAATCTTAACAAGTAATATATAGGCAGGGTACACAGGTTATGTAGAGGTCGTAAATTTCATCCCATATCGCAAAGCCTAGTTGCTGTTCTTCGGTTGTGTCATGCGGTACGGTCAGTTGGTCAGCGACACATGGAGGAAAGTTTGGCTATTTCATTGGGTAGTCCAGGTGGTTTCGATACAATGTAGGTCCCTATGTTGTCCCCGATACAGTCTATAACTTCTACAGTATTTCACGATTCAGACTCAAAAGAACAGTATCAATGCGTAACTTGGTTCTTGACATATTAAGTGATATAATGTAAAGTATACGTCACTCTGCAATTGCATGGGATATTTAGGCTCCTTCATATCCCCTTCTCACCCCCTCGACATGCTGTTGGAACTTGGGGTCGCTGGCATGGCCCTAACTCATGTCTGGAAAATTCTGTCGCCACGCATGGTCGGTTTACTTATTTTAGCTTTCAAAAGGGTTATTTCTGCGATAAAACCCAAAATTTTCGGTGTGTTTGCCCACTCTCCTCAGTTTCATTACTAATAGCGAAATATAAAACAAACCCTTTCTATCTTTTCAAGTAATTAAAAAGTAGAATTTATCGTTCTATGTAAATGCCGGGTATCTCATCTCATTTCGCTAAACTAAGTTAACGTTCTCTTGAGTGTTTCACTCGGTATAGCTAGTGACTCGAAGAGGGAAGTACAATGTAAGTTGTGTCCGATAGGGCCCAACTGCCTGGACAGTTGACCTCAGCGGCGTACATAGGGGGAAGACATTGGGCCATGTCCCCTCACGGATGCCATTTTTATTCAGTTCCTAAAAAAACGTATATGTTTTAACACAAGGTTTCTTCCAAAGGTGGCATATGTTGCACCAGATTGCATGTAAGGACATCTAATTTTTCAGAAATTCTCAAATGGGAGGGGGACATCTCCTCCCCTTGCACCCATTCCCCAGGCCGGCGATCACACAACATATTGCATGCCCCCTTGAGAGAAATCCTGGGTACGCCATTGTTTGACCTATATAAGCTTTAAATAAGTACAGATTCTTTTTAGTGTAAGCTTACCCAAAAATTTTTCGCCCTTCGAGGGGTTTGCAATTTCACAATTTAGATTTTGGGGAAAACCACAAATCGGGAGGAACTATTTCCTTTAGTATATACAAAATTTTATGCAATGTATGCCCCGCAATGGCATGGTATAGTACACAGGTTTTCGTCAAATCTCCCATCACTAACCCCTCGACGGCATCGGGACTTTCGAGGCTTCGGATGGTCCCCCCCCCCCGCTGGGTAAATCCTGGCGCCACCCCTGCTGGACCACTACCGGTTAGACTATCAGTTCTCAGCTTTAACTCTATCGCTTATCAACACTTTCAGTCGGCATTTGCTTCTTCTCAGTCGGCAAATACGGCCAATCCACCCATGATAAATTCTCTGGCGACGCCCCTGCCCATTTTCGCAAAATCTTCTCCTTGGGGTAGGGGAGGGGGCAATATAATTATGTTTAACAATACAATTTTGATTAAGGAATATTCAATGCTTTGAAAGTAGTACGTACAAGTTGCTAACTTTTGTTCTTACGGGCAGTTTACTTCTATTTTTACACAATATACTGTAGTAAATAAAGTTTACGGAAAATAGAATTTCAATTAGGGCAGGTACGAAAGTTGAGACAAGGAAATCTAAATCTATGGAGTTTAAGAAACTGAAAAAAAAAACTGAAGAATTGTGACAGGCTTTGCATACCAACTGGGAAAAGTTATTTTGGCTGCTTTTCATGCATGTGTTAACGCTTTCCTTTCTTTGCTGGTCATTACGCTATGAGACATCACCTCAACCAAGCTCTCATCACACACAATCGGGACAACAAGGACATGGATCTTCAAATAGCCATTTATCATTCTTTTGTATGTCCAAACCTCTAGATAAGTTGACAGTAGGCTTGTATGGAAGAGTCCTTAACCACAGGGAGAGGTGTAAAATATACACACGATACTTATGACTTACCATTTTGTGCACGTTAATTATTTCCGGCCTCAACAAGGATATCATAGGGCTTTCAAGAAATAACAATATACAAATATTTTGACCCCTACCGCCTCCCATTTACTTAATAAAAATAAGTAGGAACTGTGATTGATTGTTTTAAATATTAAGGACCTTTTTTGGGATCTTTTTTATTGCTTCCATTTATGTTCCGAAAAAAGAAACATATAATTTACAGAAGTGATACTATGTACAAAAATGATAAACATAATATTGTTATGTCCTGATTAATAGCACAGCATTTCAACTTAGGATACAATGCTAGAGTATTTGTATGTTGTAACAATTACTCGGTAAATTAATTTAGACAAGAAGTGAATTCCTTTCTAATATTATCAATATTTACATTCTTCTTTTTTCTTCCTTTTTTATATTGTTCTACTTTAACAATGAATTCGAACTTATTAAAAAACGCATTAACATCAATTTTTCTTTTTATCATTTTGCAGACGAAACTAATTGCTTAATATAAAGCGCAAAGAAAATAATTATAAGGATGCCTGGCCTTTTCGTGACTACAAAAGAGAGTTTGCTTTGAGAAAATAAAAACAAATATCCAAATATTAAGGCCTATCTATTCTATGCACATGTTCTCAGGATTGTGGACAGAGGGACTATAGTCCCCCGTCAAGGGAGGGTATCCCAGTTAGAGTAAAACCTTAATTTCGTCGGGGTAACAATTAAGTATGTAATCTCGAAGGCGTTCAGTCGATTCGACAATTTACTTAACTCTGTCATAATGAAGGACACAGCCTTCAACAAAAGCCAAATTTTCAGGCTTCTTTAAAAATCTCATATCTTTCTTCTACTTTTACTTGAAAAATACTCAAAGATAAAAAAATTTCTTCAGTAAATGCCCAAACATTTTACACGTTTGCAAAGAACCCAATTTTTCCCAAAAACATCCAAAGAAAATTTTAAGTTCATCTTATACAACAGGAGATTCTCACTCGGTTTATAAACTCGGTTTACAAACAAAGTACCTTAGCAGTAGCTACTTGGTTTCGTGTTCTTCCTTTTTTATTGAAACGAGGTTCGTTTCATCCGATAAAAATGGTTAACACTAGTATTTCCTCGTATGCACTTGAGGGATGCAGATAGCAAGACACACTATCTGAAAATATATTTCAACTGATTTTCTTATATGCAACTGAGCTCTTTTGTATGCCATTTTAGGATCGGTATTCATACGTTGTATAAGAGGTGGGACGCAGAAGTGTGCGAAATTTAGAGGGAAGTCTTCATGTAAATACCAGTAAAAACCTTTTAATGACAATAACTAGGATGGGAAAAATGTTACAAGTGTCAGGTACACTTAATTGAAACTACCGAAAGTAGGAAAGGTTTTTAAAATAATACGCTTGTCAGTTTTTTACAAGTACTACAAATAAAGTCTGTCCAAAACAATGCTAACTGCAAGATTTAATTTTTCTGTTTTTGTATCCTTGCGAGCAACTGTTTCAAACTGATTGCATTGTCTTTAAATAGTTCTTCAACTATATCCATAATAGTTTAACAATATTAAGTTAGTATTGATCTCTTAAAAACATCATTTTTACAAAAAACAGAAATTCTATTTTACGAGGTCTTGCCCGTGTACAGCTATTAATTAACTAACTATCATTGTAACAACTGTGGACTATAGTTGTGATACATAAATTTTACCGCAATCCTTTTTATTTGCATTATAGCAAATTGACAAGATATTAGGACGTCATTTCATACCAAATTGCCTTTGAACATTTTCTTAGAAACCACGCTGTAGCCTTTTC
The DNA here is from genome assembly GCA_029531755.1 of Holothuria leucospilota. Taxonomy (NCBI): domain Eukaryota; kingdom Metazoa; phylum Echinodermata; class Holothuroidea; order Aspidochirotida; family Holothuriidae; genus Holothuria; species Holothuria leucospilota. The sequence goes on from CM055971.1 coordinate 43,328,185, forward strand.
AGAGTTGCCCTTTCCAAATACCACAAAATACTCTGTACACCTCAAAGGTAAGTAAATCTTTTAAATAATTGTAGAACTTAGAAATATGACTGTAAGGAAGAGTATAGTCATTTTAGACAAGAGAGAAGACTTTTCAAGCACAACGGAAAGTTTTTCAAGGTAGATAAACATACGTTAAGTGGTTTATCAACCCCCTCCGCATTTTGTCAAGTTTTCTACATTCACACCTGCTACAGAGATGTTGTTTAATGGACCTACAAAAGGCAATAAATAAATCGTCTTTTCTTGACACTGAAAACTCAAATTTGTTTCTATTCTTTTGCACAACTGTTTTATTACGACAATAAAATATTAAAGCATCCATGCAATGACAATAACTCATGTTTGATGAAAGTCTTTCAACTTTCATATTGTCAATCAACTCATCTCTACAAAGCACGTACTTTCATATCAACATACTTTAAATAAGAATTTCCAGGAAGGCCTTCCCAAACAGGACTTAACCAAATAACTTCGTCTCCAAGAAAGGGTCTGTTAAAATTACATTTATCACAAGCCTCATACCACCAACCGGCTCGACTAAATTTAGCACAGCTCGTTAGGAACGACTCATCGTTATCACGATCTGGGGTACTGAAGTACTGATAATTATGCTCCATGAATGCGTCAACATCTGTAAACAAATGAAGAAAGCAGGTCAAGCCACCACTGTAAAGGTATTTAGTTCGTTTCAAGAAACAAATTTCTTTTCAGAAAAACATCCCGGAACATGAATTAGCAATACTGATTGTATTCATTAATAACTTGATCTTGTGACTATACTTTATTTATCAGTTACCACTTCTTGTTGAAGGGATGTGTCTAACGTATAGATTTCAATATACGTACCTGTTGAGCTTTCTTCGTCGAATGATCCCAAGGTTAACTGATAGTTGTTGTCCTCACCAGCAATACGGAAAAGGTTATACTTTGCAAAATATGCAACTTCATCTAAGTTGACAAAGTCCATGCGTACAACGTAAGTCTTCTGTTCTGTAAGGAAGTGAATCTTTTCGTTACCAAGCCAAAAGTTGTTTGAAAGGCTGCCAAATCCATTCTTGTATGCGACCCAATTGCGTTCAAAATTTTCAGTGCCACTAACACGTCTTTGAATTACCTGTTTGGGTATTGAAAATACATGTGAATTTGGACGCATCATTTTGTAAGTAAGTGACTTGTTATTTTGGTTTTCTCATCTAGTACTGGATTATCCACCCATGCACTTCTGTATCGAAAATGTTAATATTCGTTTAAAGGCCACCTTTGATGGTCTTATTAGATTTGCCATCACGTACCAGAACATTGAGGCCACTAACTCAATAAATGTTTCTCGTTTTATTGCCATTCATACCTATGAAAAAAGGTTAAATTTCTAATATTAGAGCTGCGACACTTTTGCCATAATATAGAAAACAAAGATTGGCTTTTCGCTTACAATATTGGATATATTGAAGAAATACATTATAATCAACTACTCACAGTCCATCCTCCCCCTCCCACTGTCATGTTGCAAAGCACGTTAAATGGAGTGCCTCCCCAACCATGCGGGAAAACAGTGTAAATGCCATCTTCTGTATGACCACTTTCGTATGCATCTTGACAGTCTGTAAACCTCTCACACAAGAAGCGTTCACTGACAGTTGCATTTTCCACATGGCAATAACAACTAGTGATTCCGTCTACAACGTGGCAAGTTGCAAAGGACCCGCATTCATAGTCACGATTGCAATCGAGTTTACCGTCGCGGCATTCACAATACGTTGAACAGTTGCTGTCTAAGTGTACTTGACCATCCTTTAATGAAAGACAAAACTCTTTGAAATCATTCCCAAAATTTATTACCATTTGATAACAATGCAGCTACATTTTGCGAACATGAAACACTTGCATTTTAGTAGTAGACAGACTTTGTTTCTGACAATTGTCAAAGAGGCTTATCTATTACATTTTTCAAAGATTCCATACAAAGGTTAAGCATCAAAATTGTCCACATATTTCCCCATTCTAATGGACGTCCGTCGCCTAAAAATGTCGGAAATAAATGTTCGAAAAAGTGTCACATACCGGTACGACTCCTTCCCCATCTATATAACATCCACATTGCTCTTCGGGTACGCAGTCATTTTTGCTCATCAAAAATCCCTCCGGGCACTTACAGGTCGGATTCAAGGTGCAGTTTTGGATACAACCTTTAGGGTGTTTGCATGTTCTGTCACAAGAGCAATTTATATAAGCCATGTTCGGTGGACACACGGGCGTTACAGAATCAGAAGGTATAGCCGTTGAAGTGGCCAGGTGAGCCTGTGTATTGACAGTGCTATTGGGCTGGCTTGGTGCTCCCATCAAGAAGGCTGGAAGCGTTACTGAATCAGAAGGTATTGTCGCTGAAAGGGCCAGTTGAGTTTGCGTATTAACAGTGCTTTTAGGCTGGCTTGGTGCTCCCTTCATGAAATCTGGAAGCACATGTTTAAAAAAACTATATACCCTTTCTTTCATCAACAAAGTACATGACACTTTTGGTACATAGGTTGGAAGAATATAAATATCGCAAAATATCGCAGCTGGAGAAATGAGGAAACCGTGCTTTTTCTATTTTTGTCGACCGTGCCTAAATTACATATTGCGAGGTAAACAATAAAGAACTCTTAATTTCGCTCAAAAAAATTTAATCAAAGTTTTCTTAACTTAATAAATTGACACACCATGTATAGATAATTAGTTAACCATTTTTAAACATTCAATCAACACCCGCCGATGCTTTTATTGTTTCAGATTGCAAGATTAAAGAGCATAAACAACAGTAAGGCATGAAATTGTGTAAACTTTTAAGCAAATGGAATTGTTTCGTTGCAAATATAACCGTCACAGAGGGACACTTGTAGAAGAACCAATATTTAGTAGTACTCGTTCAGTTTCTACGTGTAAGAACCCTTAGTTGTAGTTTTGGTTGATTCCAAGTTTTATGTATCGTTTTTTCAGTAGTACCTAAGAATTATCATTTTCATTTTATTGGTCTCATCTTTGCCTGCGACTAATTCGATATTTTGATTTGAATTAGTGATATAATTTGATATAAATTGCTGAAATTTATATGAAACTTATCAATGTTAATATTAATTAACACACAATAAATTAATTGTATCAAATCTGATATCGCATCCAAATTTGCATAAAAAACCAACAGTAGTAGATTGTAATGTAAATCGATATAGTGGCAGTGAATGTAACAAGGAGGACACAATATAGTTTCAAATAAGTAGATTTGTTAAAAAAGTAGAACTTTATGCCACTTTAGGAAACATCAAAAGGAGCTCAAAAGTGCATGAGCTAGACGGAAGCCTTTTGCGCTTAGTAACAAGCCCAGTCATATCCTCCACTTCACGCTTGTTGAAAGAAGCAAAATACTATTTTTAACTTACGGTTATCGTAACACTTTCGCACTGCTGTAAAATGTCTCTCATGTCCACAAGGAAACGTTTCAGCATATTCACACAACCCTGTTGAGGGATAAGAAATCAACGCCATTCTGAATATGAACGATATCTCTACAAAAGCTCATATATCTTAGAATTTACGTAAATGTCTAACGTTGTCAATTTTGGTGTGATGAATTTTAAATAAAACACAAACACCAATTATTTTGAAGGACACCTCCAGTCGCCATCTCAAATCTAATAATGACCGATAAATTTTAAATTATTAACATGTAATTAATGGCATTTATTACTTCTTAAATTCCTTTTTGATTTCTTCCCGAAAGGAATCTATAAAATCACGCTTGTGTGAGTATGGGTGTGCATGTATGTATGTATGTATATATGTATGTATGCACCCGCGGTGTGTGAGCGATCCTGTGGCTATGGGTGCACTCACCAACATGTGCTTAGCGGCACATGGGGTAGCTCGCCGCTCGCACGGCTCGCACGTCTTTCCTCTAGCTCACGCGCGGCTCGAAACTGCGAGTAGCTACCCGAAAATTCGGCCACTGTAACGAGAAGTCACGCGCGGCTGCAGGTGCTTGCACGGCACCGCAGCCCATCCCAACAGCCACGTCTGATCGCCTAGATCTCTGGCAGCTCCGCTGCTGGGCAGTTCCAGTCTCCTACCTACCGGGACATTTCTCGTGTCCCGGTAAGGAAGCGGGCGGTTAACATAGGTTGTAACCCTTGTAAACACGATATCTCTAGGTAAGAAGAATGGATGCTATTTATGATTGCCTTGTGGATGCGTCATAGTGAGAAGATGAAACCTATTGGTTTGGTAGAGTTTAAGGTTTTCTGAGGTCAACGAAGTACGATATCCTCAATAACTGATTGTAAACACGGCTTCTCAACACGGCAATACAGCAACGATGGACAATTTCATACATGGTATACAACTTTATAATATTAAGATGAAGAGTAGTATTCCGTTCAGTGAAGGTCAGAGGTCACTTGAGGTCAACAGCGATCAAAAACAGAAAACTGAAATAACAGGATATTTCAAGACAGTGATTATATACACTTTTCATACTTGGTATTTAGATGTGTTACACTAAGAGGAAGGAAAGCCTTTGGGTTTGTTCTAGGTTGAATTTAACTACGAAAGCCTCGTAAACTAAATAGACAGTTGGCGATATTATGTCCTGCGCTTCGTGACGAACGAATAGTTAGGGCTAAAATTTTCTACCATTCCATGGATAAAGTTAGAGCAACATTAATTTTTTCACAAGCATAACCGTAACACTAGTAATTCGATTATAACTTACCTCTTTACGAACGCTTGCAATGAATGCTGTGACTATAGGATGTTTACAAATACCATACTTTTAACGAGTTTTTTAATGGCTTAGTGGATAAGTCTTCAGTTTTTCACAGAGGACCCGGGTTCGAATCCCTGCTAAAATTCTATTATATTTGTTATTCAATATTTTTGGTGGGATTCAAAGGTCATGTGAGCTCAGCAGAGGTCAAATTGTGAAAACATCGGAAAATGATAGAGTTAAGGAGTATAAATTTTAGGAATGAACCTCAGTGTAACAAAGCATCTTGTTTCGGCAAGGAATCACTACGCTTTTGGGCTTTGTGATTTGATTTCCTTTGACCAAATTAGCTCTAAAACAAAATAAAAATATGTTCAAATGAGGTTTGTCGTTCACTCTGAATTCCAAAACGTCGACCAAATTGCATATCTGCTTTAATTTTGTATGGTTGTGTGTCTGAGTGGGTATACGATAAAACACAGTGCAATACTTAGTGCCTATATACTGCTTTAAAGCTTGGTGGGTTAATTTAAGGACGGTTTGCACTTTTCATAAAAATGAACCTAAATTTACTTTGTTTAAAATTAAGAAAGCTTTGAATCTTTTACACAAAACCAAACCTTCCATAGGATAGCCACAATGAGCCAGTTCAGAGTTGTAATTGAGAGTGTCTCATGTCACACGGTATGATCGGTAAACATATGATATACATGTCAACATGTCATTGTAACTAGTGTACAAAATTGTGCCCGTAGTCCGCAATATGGTAGTGAAGAATCCGACTCCTACTTGCGTTTTGATGAGGTTACGATGGAAATGGCTTCAGGAGCAGATAAACAAATTTGTTCAGACTTAAAAATATTGAACTCAACATACACAAATAACGTACACGGGTTCTATGTATATGTCAGCGACTTCAAAATACTTGCCGTGGGCCTACGTACAGGCCTTGTCAGGTCTAGCGGCTACATAAAATAGTGCGTCATATCATTCAAGTTATTCATGGTCAAAATGGGCACGGGCTTATTGCTTTTTTTTTTTTTTCATTCTAAAATTGTCCAGCAGATCAATAATGACACCACGTGTAAATGAACAGAACCAACATTTTTTGACATTGCACCCATACAGCATAGTGCATTACATCCACCTAAAGTCTTCCTAGGGTTCTTCACAGCAAATCGGAACAAGTATTTATGGCAGAAAGTTAAGGACATTCAGAGAGAACCATTTTCTCGAATCTACATTCAAAAGCTAAGGACTAAGATGAGTTGAAAATCCGCAACTGAGCAGGTTAGATAAAAAAAAAAAAATATTGAGCACGGCAGATCATGTTTTGATGTTTTAAATGGAAATTTGCAGAATAGTACTGATTTAAATTTCGGGTTAGACCAACACCGACTGGAAGCTAGCATAAATTTATCTTTCATAATGTTCATAGCCTATGAATATGCGTTAAGTATGGGCTGAAAAAATGGTAATGTGATGAGGTGTAAAGCAAAGTCATAACGGCAGTTAATACAGTCGCGGAAGTAGTCGTTTAGTGGTAATTTCATTTATGTGCCATTTGGATCTTCTCGTTTTTGAAATTTTGTGCACTCTACAACTAAAGGTAAGGCTATAGTTAAATAAAATATCAACAGGCCGTTTATAAATCAGTATAATTAATAAAATCAACATAATTGTAAAGTTGTAACCGTTCATCGTGCTTAGGTTTGCGTGTGTGATGTCCTTTACTAAATTTGGAAGGTATACCGTTGTGACCTTTGACCTAACTAACTCTAAACTCCCTTATTGTCAATTATTTTCACTTTTCAAATATAACTTTTACTCAGAAATACGATGCAAACTTTGATTTGCTCTCGATCAGAATGTGAGTCCTGTCATTTTTGCGAGGTTGACAGTACATGGGAGCAGGAAGAGCATAGCTTCGAGCTATGTTCTCCCCCGGCCCGGATTTTCGTGGAGAGCTTTAAGATGTAAGATAAATCAAGGAGAGTATAAGCTTGAGGATTTTGATCAGGAGTCGCAATTTTTATTTTCATATTATATAATGTCAAAAAAAGCAATTAGATTGTGAAGACAAAATACTACGATTGTGGTCTTGAGTGTAAAGTAAGAAGTAAAGTAGAAAAAAATCCCACCTTAAAGGAAAATATTGCGTTTGAAAAAATATCACAGAATGACACCAATGTTATCTATCCCATTGTGGTCTTTTCCCCTCTCCAAACATGAATCACAAATAACTTGCAACAGATCAAAACTAATCTTATGAAAAATGGACAAAAAGAAGCAACAATTTACCGATCGAACCATCTTATTACCCAACAATAAACCTCGCCCACATTGCAACGTTTTGTATTGCTGCATATTCAGAGCGGTTACGTGGGGTCATATTTTTACTCATTACGCAACACGTGCTGACCTTGCTAACCCTGTGCTTCATGCTCACAACAAACTATCATAGCAGTTTTCGGACGGCCTGTGTAGTAATGGGATATTACAACCTATCCAGAGAGATGCAGTGTCATCTCCCTAGTTCACCATACGATTCACCTCTCATACAGTGAGCACTATTCACAGGACGTTACGGAACTGTTATTTTATCCATGGAAGTACTAGCAACTCCATGATCTGGTGGAGGCTTTTTTGTAATTTTTTGTCGAGTGGCATCACAGGTTCGTAGTTTTCGATAGTACCAGTTAAGCACCAAACATCTCTTGCACATCCTACTCTTTCAAGAGCGCAGCAACCTGCTAATTACCAAGGGCTTCAATTCGAATTGCAGTCCTACTTTGTGAATAGTATACCAAAGAGGTGGTAAAACCTCGTAGTGTACTTACTGTAGTTTAATGCAGACAATGTAGCAATATTTCTCAGTAGTCAGGTAGTTCGAAAGTTAGGCTTACGAACATTTTGCACATGCCGTAGAAGGTGCCTGTTACTGTCTGACTTACGTGATAAAAAGGATTTGATTGGTGGATTTTAAATCGGGGGTGAAGAATGTGTGGTTTTGCATGCATAATTGTTTGGGTGAACAAATTTATCTCTTTTCACAAAAAGTTTAATAACGCGTGAATCAGTGCTCACTGGGTAGCATTATTTTGCAGTTACTTCTCTTTCATCCACCGGGACCTGACCGTATGTAAAAGAGGACAGGTTAAATAAAAAGTCTCACAAACACAATGCTTTCCTTTAACAAAAGGATCCTAATTTCTTATTACTTTGCTAAAAAATGTTAGCGATTTCACTGTAGGTTCGCAGGTATGAATTTAAATCTCATCTTGGTGAGTTAAAACGTCATAATTTTGATGAAAGGGAGAATGATTACAAGGGTAACTTACTTTTAGCAATTTTTATTTTAAATTACATCATAAGCTTCTTTGATTCAGAAAATGTGACTGGAATCTCAACATTTTGACTTTTATTTCCAAAATTTCTATCTTCAAAGTCATTGTTCTAATTTTTCTTAGTGAAAACAACTGTTTTAAACATTAGAAAATGTATGTGAATCTAAACTTAAAGAAAATTACTCGCCGGAACGAAAATTGCACTTTCCAAGGTCTATACTTTCAAACCTATGGTAGTTAATGAGTATTTACACAACATGTTACCTATTTTGTTACGAGCAATAGAACATTGAATGTGTGTGTTTTGCAAAAGGATTATAAAATGAGTAGAAATGGCAGCGTTGTTTTACGGAAGCTTTGGTATTACGCAATGACTAGGGCTTGACAGTTTTGTAATGTACATAGATCGACTTTTATGTACGTCATAACATATTTCAAGTCCTTATGTGTACCCAGCTTAAAATAGCTTGTAGTTACTATATCCTGTTCTACGATTTCAGCCTCTGCACACATATTACTACCACAGGTGTGCAGATTGGTCACCATTTTGGAATTCTAAGAGGCTGACAAATACTTTAAGTTAAGATACTTAACAGAAGAAATTATTAAAAGACTGGAAAATATTTGAAGTAATCTCACAAACCGTTTGCTACAATAAATTAATAAAGAAAGGAAAACTGTTCACTATTTAGAATTCTAAGTGGCAGTTAAAGATGAGCTCGAAAATATACTTTACATTTTTGACATGAGCAACACAAATTGACAAAGAATAGTACTAAAACTCATTTTGTCACGAAACTCGAGCTAAATATCATACCATCCCCTACAAGGTAGTTTAGCAATCATAATTATGAACTCTTTATTTTTGGTCTATCATGCCTTTACACATCTGTGTGATTTTAAGTAGCTTCTTGACAAATCCTTAATGAATATTTTCCAGCACTCTCAAACTATAAAGATTTTGGCAGAAATGCATTTATCCTTCTGTAGTTCTCATCTGTGTACCTACAGATATCCTGGGATCATCCCGTTCAACAGACAGGTATATAGCATGCCATGTTATTCTTGAAGCCGTATATAATGTGATCCGGAATACCAAGTAGTGGAATTGAAAAAAACGTGTCAGTGTGATAACTAGTAAATAAAAGACGCTCACTCTTGATTGACGCTTGATATAAATATACAATTTGACTCATTTTGGAATGTCACCTCTTTGTATCTTTCCAGTACATTTTTGCCGTTTTATAGATTACAACCATTTGCAGAACTGCTTACTTAGCTCGAAGAAAACTTAGACGACCCATGTTAATCAACACATCCATTCCTCTTGGGCCTGGATATCAAAATGTACACATAAATATATACGTAAGAACGGCTGACAAAAGACGATAAGCACTTGCTTAATTCAAACTAATCCTTAGTAAAAATGGTTGGCATCAATAAGAAGGAATGTAAAGTAAGAAGTGGAATTGCATGTTTACAAAAGCTGGATCAAGACTTATGTTTACCATTTAGGCCACAACAAAATGCAGTACAAATAGTCTAAATTTCTACTCACCCATTGTTTTCACGAAGTTGAAATACCGCAAAATAAAAGACAATCCAAAAGTTAAGTTTGTCGTATAAATTACTAACCTCATTGTGTAATGCATTAAAAATAGAGTGGTTAAGAATTTATGTGTGTTTTTGCTCTATACTAATTTCGTACGACTTGTTCTCGTTCCAGGGAAGGTCTGATTTGGTGTTATTTTTCAATAACACATCCTTTTACTAACGAATTCCAGCCTTTTGTTACAAACTAAGTTTAATCAAGTCTATAACTCACAGTTATCAAAGGACGGAACTTTTTGAGCTATAAAAAATAACGAAAGAATAGAAACAGAGCTATATAGTGAAAAAGCTTTATTATAAAATTTTCCAGTGAAAGATACTTTTATTATCATGATAGAAATTGCATTGTGACTGTTTTGAAACAGTGCATCCAGGGAATCTATGATACGCTCTTTATTGAGATAAATTTTTTCATTAACGTTGTATTACACTTTACAGAAAAGTAAAACCGCATTATACGTTAACAAAGGAATGGACAAATAAAGTGAACGATTAAAAGGCCTTGGGAGAGTGCAATAGGCAAAGCTATTGTTACTGTGATGTAAACTTATTCTGTACTTGTCACTCGCTTAGATTATTGATTATAATATAGACAGCGTTGTGGAAGTTCGCGCAGAATATACACATATATATATATATATATATATATATATATATATATATATATATATATATATATATATATATATATATATATATATATATATATATATATATATACATAATAAGGTCGAAATGATGCGGAACGCTATAGTAGTATGTCGATAAAAGTCGATAAAGGTTGTAAAAGGGCTGAAAATTTACAGAAAATTCAACGACGTTTCAAGTATAGACTCTTCATCAGGTGGCACAGAATTAGTTAGTTAGTTAGATGTTAAACGTCCCAGTTTCCAACCAATTGGTTCAAGTCGAGACGGCCACGGCCTTTTTTTCCAGTTGTGGCTCACTGGCTTGTTTTCCCTACTCCATTGTTGGAGAAATGCAACTGAACAACAATGGAGTATATATATATATATATATATATATATATATATATATATATATATATATATATATATATATATATATATATATATATATAACGCTAATTCCCACCTTAAGGGGAAATTGTTATATCTGCTTGTACATAGGGCGAAAAAAAGATAATAAAATACATAAGAAATAAATTCGCCCTAACGTCTAAAAATATAATTAACGTTATTTCAATGGCCAGCCATCCGTTCGTGTTAACAGCTAGGTGTCCGTAAATTTGACAACTTTGAAGTAATGGCATCTAGTTTGTAAATCTAAGAGGGCGCCCTTGTATGTTTACGTATTCCTATAGAAAAAGTGTGTGGAAACGTTAAGGCGAAACTTATATTTCACCTGAAAAATTTTTTCCCCTTAAGGTTGACTTTTCAACAACAACTTTACCCCTAAGTGCCGAATTAGAGAAATATATATATATATATATATATATATATATATATATATATATATATATATATATATATATATATATATATATATATATATATATATATATATATATATATATATATATATATATATATATAGGTCGAACGTGGTAAGGTCGACTGTAAATGTAGGTCGGAGAGTTAGTAACTGATTCGATCTGAATGAAAATCAACCCAAGTACTGGCATAGCCTTTTGAACAAGGGAAGAAGGCTATATTCCATATATATAAACATGGAATAATTCTACAAAACCTCCACCAAACCATCTAGTTGAGTAAAAACACTCTAAGAATATGATGACATCAAACCGATGGCAGTTAGTACCATGAACGTCTATGTAACTCAGATATATTGCAGTGAAACTTGGTGGCACTTGAGTCATGAACGATCACGGCAATGTGAGTTCACTGACCTTTTCGGGCGCAAAGAAAGACATAATACACTGAGTACGATATCAATTTCAATTAAGCTGCACCTAAATGTACGTACGCAATGTGTTGTAGTGGTCAAGGATGCTTTAAGAGATTCAAATCGAAAACATCTAGATCTGTTGTCTCTGTCTTGTTATAAAAAATTATTGTAGATAATTAGGTAAACTGCAACTTTTTTCTTTATCAATTTTGAAGGTTATGAAAGTGACCAGGGCACATAAAACGTTTTGAATTATAAATGTAGGGAAAGAATTGGGGCGATGCTCTAAGGTGAACAAGATTGTTAAAGATTGGATAACGCTAGCCCTTATCCCTAATCTAATCCTGACCCTAACAAAGAGTACGATAAAACCAACACAAAACAGTCCAACCATCATGAACCCTGTTTGACACTGCGCATCAAGCCAACGATTAAGCTATTACCATGTACAGCTGGGTGGTAAGCGTATAACAATGTACTTGTATTGCTGGTAACACGACTTGAACAAAAGGTATGTATATTATTTTAGCTGTTTTAAGTTAGCCTTTAGTATTCCGGCCCCATTGTTCTTATCAGTTATTAAACTACCAAGATGCCCTCACAAATATCCCTTTATTTTCCTCCCATAATCAAAGATACACATCAATGTTCACTTTGTCTAGTCATGAACTGAAAATACTGCAATTATCTCTACCATATTTTGAACAATTTGCACAGTAGATTTTGTTTTCATTATTTTTCTATAAACTGTGTCCAAACGACCCGAGGGAGTACACTTCACATTATTCAGATGAATACGCCCTCCGTTGAATCTGTTCTTACATTTTTCGTCACTTCCTCATATTGCAATAATGGTTTGAGTTTTCAATCATATTGACCGCGTAAAATAGTCCCAAAGACAGTTTCTAGACAAAGGAAAAGTTTCATGCCCATATCTTTTGAGAAACTCTCTCCCTCCTAAAAGCATACGTCACAAAGCTTTTGTACAAGTTTTACCTATAGCAGTATGTCAGTTTGTACTACAGTATCCTTTGTACAAGGAAAGTGACATCTTTGCTATTGTAATACCTTATTAATGGTCAAACTGATGACAAGCTTTCATTCAGCAGTTGGACATATTTTTGCTTACCAACTTGTTGAGCAATTATTTGATATTTATCAAAATGTTGGCTTAAAGTTGGATAAGTTTTTAGCGGCAGGGTTTGCGCCAAACAACCAAACACTTGAATCGATTTTGTTTCACACTTCTGTGCATAATCAGACATTGGTTCCCTAGACTATAGGAAAAATCCCTTTGGCAGCTTTGATATTGGTAAAAAAAAAGAAAACTCTTAAAATATTTTTGGCCATAAAATCGAGCTCTATTTCTAAAAAAAAAAAGTTAAAATACTACTACAAACTAGCACACATTTGTATGAGATTCGATGATTCGTATTGAGTGCAAATCGGCTATCCAATGAGAGTTACGTATCTTGGATATTCTTTGTCACGTCCGATTGGGAGTAACATGAAGCCAGAACAGTATAACCAGGTTTTAACCATCTGTAGTTGACTACTAGAAATCAACAATCCATCAGCGAACTTCCTGTGCAGCTATCTTGAAATCACTAAAGTTAGAGGTGTTTATTGTTGTGTTACAGGGAAACATATATTTCGCTACTGAATAACAGCTCTTAACAGAGGCATGGCTTAAACCATGTAAAGAGTGTTTGCTCAACTAAACCAGCTGCTTTGCAAACGGGCTTAACTTCTGCAAGTGTAGAGATAAGGTTCTCCAGGAAAAGGCTTTTTTGTAGGGGGATTTTGGCTAAAATCTACTATTGAATTCAAGCAGCATGAAGTATACCTGACTTGAAACATTTCGGCATAAAGAGAATCCTGTGTTACTCATCTGTTTGAACGCTATGGAACTGCTACAAAGTTCTAATTGTGACTCGTATTCTAATATAAATACGTCGAAAGATAAGCTGCCTCAAAGTGGTTTATGCCTTTCCAAGTGAATTGATAAATTTTAACAACTATTTGGTAGACCGTTCACCCAACACTCCTGGAAAGAAATGCCTATAGTATGCTGCATGCATCCCATATCTGCAGAGACCCCGACCATATTAACCAAGTACTGGTTAATATGCTTTGCCGAACAAGATGTATAAGCGTTTTGGCATTCATCGATGGTGTGAGTAGTTAGGAGACCCATTTATTGGGCACACAGTTTCTCTCAACAATTGCTTAAAATATTACCCAGCTACTAGTTAATAACTTTACTCAAATGAACTGGTAAAACTTTTACTTTATTTGTTGAGATTTGATATTTGGACCAACGTTGGTTAAAAACTCGCCCGTTAATCTTTATCCGATATTTTAAAAGAAAAAAAGAAAAAGTAAAGCTACGATCGCTTTGTAAAATAATAAAAACGTATTTCATGAAGGGTTACATCTAGGGTTCTCGACTAAGCATGCGGTTAACCCAACGGAGTACAGAAACTTTGTTTCGTTAGTGGTGAAAAATCAACGCACATTTAGGGTGATTAAAGTTTATACAGTAAACTGTTGTAGACAGGATATCCCATGTAGGTTAAATTCTGTTAATAAAATAGTTTTAATGCAGACGCCTCCGTATTGCTTTTACGCCTCCGTATTGTTTTAGCGAAGGTTAAATCTCAAACGAGTCTGGGGTCATCGGCGTTTTTATATGGAGAAACTCACAAAAATGATATCTCGACCACTACTTTGAGGGATGTCATTCTGAGCACGACGATGTTCCACGGAAACCATTAGAAACATTTAGTTTATAAGACCAAAGTCCGTCTAACATCACCACTGCTAACACTTTGCTATCGTTGGTATGATAGCGTTCTAGACTTTTATACTTTGCAGGCAGGTGCAAAAACTTATATTTTGTAAAATATACTAGTTGAAGTGTTGAACAAAGGCCAGGAGATGCTTTGGTAACCACTTTCATTACAATGGCCCCTTATCACACCAACCGCTTTTGTCACAAATATTGTCCCTTCTTTTCACAACAACACTTTTCGTCACAATGATCGCCAACTTTTGTAACAATAGAGGTCACGAGTTTGTCACAATAGTCGGTCGGTTTTGCCTTAGTTTTTCAGGTCAATACTTTTGTCACACATGTTAAAGGTAGGTTGGTACTTTGATTTAAGCGATGACGAATTCCATGTATTTCCACTATTTAATCTTTGGGAAATGAGTTAAATAATTTCTGATTGGAACACGAATTAAGCGGGGTGAGGGAGAAAGGCTTACCCGAGTACTTTGGCAGGTGGTGGGAGATTACTTTATAACGTATACGAAGTGAGGGTGATTTCATGTCAGCCCTAAGATCCAAAGCTTTTTCTGAGAATTGCCTCTTTTAGAAGTGGAAAGGGACTTTCCCTTTTTATTACCAAATAAAAATTTTGAATTCAGAATAACAGGTCAACCTTTTGTGACTGAGAAATCCCTACATATATGCCGAATTGAAAGTTTCTTGAAAGCAACAACATACAAGAGGGCGTAAGGCAGGAGACAAAGTACATCGTACGGGGGAACTTAGTACACATATCAGACTTAAAAGTGGAATGAATTGAAGTAAACGAGGAAAAGGAAGAAGGGAAAGTGAAGAATGGAGAGTGAGGAAGGATTAGAAAGAATGAGAAATAGAAGGGGAGAGGACACAAGATAGACAGTAGAAAAGGAAAGGAACGAATGGCAATCTGGTAGGAACTACGGTTTATACAAGATGTACACGGGGTCCTATTCCGGAGATATGCTGTCAATCTTTGAGGGGGAATATTTCTCGAAGGCAATGGAACAACAGTATTAGTATGTTGTACAAAATGTTATTGAAATTGTCCTTATTACATGAACATGTTTCCAGGAAACAATTGACGCCCACAGTTTGAAATGTCTCCTGCTGGCAAACTTAGAGAAGACGGATGTACGAGGGGAGAATTCGTTCTCCTCGTTTTATCTACAGCATTAACTTTGTAGCCAAATTGGCTACACAGACACTGTAATAATTTGCTGTCCATTTCTCATGAAGGATAACTGACAACATACCACCCTTCGAACGAAGTAGACATTTTAATTCTGGCATATTATATTATGAGTACAATACCAGCCTCATATTTACTAGGCCTACATATGCTCCTTTTGAAGAAGGTCACTATATTTTTAGAACTTCCTTATAGTTATATGGTGGGTTAGTAGTTTATAAGTTCCCTCCCTCTCTTCAAACAGGGTTGCTATCTTTCTTAACGATTCCCTCTTTTTACTGTTACAATTCCCGCAATAAAGTCACAGAAGGAATCTGAACAGTAAGTTTAATTTATGCAAGTACTCTAAGATTCCGTAATTCCCTAAATCAATGATAAGCGTCTAATTCGGCTGATGGAGATTGTTTTCTTTTATTCGTAAGCTACAATATGATATCAATATGTTATCAACATCATCCAGGTATTGAAATCCTGTCACAAGTGGCTTAATCAGGACAATACTTTGGTGAGGTCGACGCCGCCACCAACCTAGGGACTGGTGCTACAAAACTCGAAACGATTGTTTCATTGAAATTAATCAATGAGGTCTCCCCCTTCCTAAAGAACAAAATTCATGCAAATGAGCTGCAGAGGGAGAAGTGTAATTTTTGTAACTACAATTCGGAAACTTTCCGGAACTTTTCTGAAATGGCTAGATATAGAGTCATGTTCACATTTGTACATAAATCTTACGGATGCGCTTTCATCCGCGTCACCGAGCGTCCAAAGATGCCATAATATTTATTTCTCAGAAATTGGCAACGCTTTTGCCGTGGCGAAAAAGTCTCAGTTTTACTGTAGATGTAGCAGACGACAAATTCCTTTTTATGAACTACTTAATCTAGTGTCAGTCTTGCAAAAATGAAAAAAAAAAAAAAAAAAAACAGTGACAGATGACTGTGTGACCTTGGCGGTGTAAACTTTACTTCAAAACGATGAATCTCCTTCCAAATAACAACTCCCTGGCACAATTCATTTTTCTCATCATTTATCCAGGATGTGCAATATCACATTGATGTTTATCAAATGAGGATCGTTACTACTAAAATTGTTTTGGCGTCACTGTTCCTGAGTTTTTCACCGTATACGTTGACGGCATGCATTTCCAACGAGAACACCATCTATATATTTCGTATGCGCCAATGCGCCTATGCTCTAGATTGTCAGGCACTCTTCTTTACCTACACTCGAATTCTTCTCGGTTGCATGCATTTTTCTTCATAACGTCATTCAATTATTCCCAATGAGGTCTTTCAAAACCGACATGGGTGCTACTTAACCCATTTGGAATAATTAATTTAGTGGACAATCTGTCCTCTACCCCAAACAGGCAGATAACCTTTTGGGTTGCTTATTAGTGTTGAAAGTAGCTCTTTTCGATGCGCCCCTTTTCCTCTCTCCCCTATTTACCTACAGTTGGTTAAAACTGTTAAATCAGGGTCTTTATTCAATAAGCATAACTATAGAGGGATTTCAGTCACGTGACTTTAACCAACGATACGCAATTTTGAAGGTCAAGATCGCGCGTCTCTTTGGTTTTGACGGGCACGCGTCCATTGTGTCACAGTAGCATCTATGGTTATACCGTGCGCGTGAGCTTTAAATTCGCTTACTGCGTGTGTGTTTTGCCCTTCAGTGCCTGGGAATCCATTGCGCGTGACGTCACATGAAAACCCTCTATAGCTGCCAAATGCTTTCCATCTTAACTAAATCACTGAATGTGGCAACAGTCGTTGTTGTAAAAAGTGGGATGTTGTAATTGTGACAAATGTGGTTGGAGAGAGGTCACTTGATATGATACTGTTTACGTTGTTTTTTAAGAAGCAAAATTAATGTCTAATAACTTATTCTGTGATTAATTGTTTACAAAAGAGTTAAAGAATCTGAATCAATTTACATCTAAGTACATACACAGTAACTTCACGAGAAATATAGAGGTGTGGAGGTAAAGACGTTGGTCAGTTCAGTCTTAGTGTCCCTTCCGAGGTTGTACTTCATCCTTCGGGAAGCAGAATCCCCAGTTGAAGGAGGGGTGTAACGCTTTAGCTTTCGCCCGTCGAATCCGGCTTTTGTATTGGAAAGAAATATTACTATGAAAACTTATTGCAGATCTGTTCATTTAACGACTGACCTCAGCAGGGCCTTTAAGGCTCTGGTGGCAAACTTTCTTAGACGCCTTTAAACAGCTGCTTTAAGACCTTAGGTAAGAGGTAAGATGATACACTGCAATCTGCGGGCTTGGCACAGCCTCGAAAACCTAAACGTAATTACCAGAGCAGTGAGCAGTCTGTAACAACTCCCTGCCCAAAGACGCATGTCAACAATAAGTAGAAAATATTTTGTACCTATTTTAGTAACCATTGTATATTTTAAAAAAGTCACATCCTATTTTCCAAGAGACTGTGTCTTAATCAGGGGCTTCAATCCGTATTGAAGTGTGGGGGACACACATGACCAGGCGCGTAGTCAGAAATTTGTCCGGGGGGGCGAAGCGGTAGATTCTGCGATGGAGTGTAGCGACCGAGTCCGAGCGCCCTTTCGCGCGAGGGTGGGTGGGTGGGTGTGGGAGGGTGTGGGAGGGGGTGTTGTTTTTTAATGTGAAAATATGTGATTTGGTGCATACTTTATGGTATTTTGTATGCATAAGGAGACATTATTATATACTTTATTAAATATTTTGTAGTAATAACCATATATAGAAATCAAATACAAACATATTGCTGTCAAATAATTTATCATTCTTCAAGTATGCAGAGTCACATAACAGCTGCCAACTATCTAGCCCTTTTTTGAAAAGGGCGTGTCATTTTATAGGCCCTTCTCTGTGTCCCCCCTTTGTGATGACTGACCTTGTCCTATTCTAATAAGATTTAGGATTCCAAAGATTGGCGTAGCCAGGAGTCGTTTTTGGAGGGGGCCAACTGCGGGGCCTGATCGCCGGCCTGGGGGAGGGGTCTAAGGGAGGGCGTGTTCCCTCCCCTTTGAGACCTTTTTGAATATTTGAGTACCCTCAGATGCAATTTGGTGCAACATGTAGCATCACTTGAAGCCAATTTTTTGTTCCATTCACAATTTTTTTTTTTAGAGTTCGATGGAGGGACATGACCCCTGCCTTCCCTCTGTCTACGCCAATGATTCCAAAGTTAACATGACCATCATAGATGATCTGCTAGTTGAAATACACGGAGTCCAGGGAATTACTTCAAGATGTTACTTTAATCATGTCCAAAAATAGCTGAGACCACGCTCCGCAGCGTTGATCATTGTCAGAGATCATGGACCCCAACCACGCCCGTAGCTAGGGTCATGTGTTTTTGGGTATGAAGGCTCCCAGTTCGGACTGGGTGGATGTTTTTCCAACAGAGTGGCGGCTTGTAAATCACACTTTGTTATGCACCCTGCGTTTTGTTAACAGCTGTGGTGATCCTTCCTTTGTCACTTCATTAACGTGTCGTCCTGGGGGAGGGGTATAAAGAGAGGGGATTTCCCCTCCCCATTGAGAAAATTTGTTAATTTAAGGTTGCTATAGGTGAAAAATGGTGCTATCTTTGGGATATTTTTGGAGCTGATCGTATATGGCTGGAAAATGTCCATAATTTAGTGAATTCTAATTTTCCGGCTGCCTGGATGCGTTTACTAACTGCAGTGGAGACGCGTAAATTGCACCATTTTTATGCACCTTGCGTTTGTATACAGCAGTGGGAATCCTTCGTTTGTCACTACATGAAGGTGTCGCTCTGGAGAGGGGTCTAAGAGAGGGGTCTTTGAGAAATTTTCGTAAATTTAAGATTGTTTAGATGCAAAATGGTACTATCTTTGGTTTCTTTTTGGAGCTGATCGAATACGTTTTCAACAGCATTCCGGAAGCCCCTCCTTTGGCTACGTTTTTGGCAGTTTTTCCGCACAACTACCTGCGTTGAGTCAACACAAACTTTCTTAGACTATTATGAAAATTTTCCTTTCCTTCATTGTGCATTTACATTCGATGATGATGTGAACTAATCCTTGTAAGGATTGAAGTGATGAAGGCCTTGAAATATTTTGAAAGAGCTGATAACCATCAAATCAAACTCACATATGTGAAAGTGGTGGATGGTCGTGCAATCTGTTGAAGTTAAAGAAACCTTAGAAACAACACAAATACTTGCAAGTCAAATTAAGCACTGTAAAGTTTGGAATAAAAGAATTATAGTTGTTAACAGCTGTAATATCAAGCTCTATATGCCTCCATAGTTTGATATACGGTTTGTGACATGAGGTTTTATGAAATTAAAGTGTCTTTTGGTAATGCGATACATTTCCTTGTTCTTGTTTGTAAAGCTTAACTAGGAAAAATTCTCAAATCGACTTTGTTGTTACAGGATAAAGACAAGTGATATTATTTCAGATGTTTTTAATCAAACACCAGCAATTGAAAGGAAACAATCGCCTAGGGAAAAAACCTTGTGTACAAAAGGCGGTTCTTTTAACTATCATTGCCAAAGGAGATACCAAATAGGACTCTTTGGGTCAATTGTATGTTAAGTGTTCTATTTGTTTTATCGTCAAATTAATATATGCATATTTCACGAAAAGACTTCTTCCACATCAATGTACTGAAGGGATGATTTACTTTCATGGAAAAATTTTGTTGACTTCTGAAAAGTTTCCTCTAGCACTTGACAATGTTAACTCATGCCCTACGTTTTCAGCTATTGTTTCATAAAAGAAGGAATTATCAGCATATGGCCATTATGATGTAGAAAATGGCACACACACATAAATGTTTCATCTTGTGTATTTCGGAAATTATTTGCCTGGGAATATTTTTGGATAACAAACGCGCTGCATAAAGTTCGACCCTTTCGTTTAGAGTAAGCCATTGTACAGGAATGCAAACACATTGTTTCTACTTCATAATTAATATAGAGCAATTGCAATAACGAGCTTTGATTTATTTCCAGCCTTCAAAACTCTGCAAGATTAGAAGTCCTTTGACTGATGCTTTCAACAATGATATACTTAATTTACGTTACATTTATACACTTACTATATTTTGCTATTGCATTAAAAGGAACACCGTCAAATATGGCTGTTAATGCGTACTGTACTTTCTATGTAAGTTTCAACGGTCTGCCATTTTTTACATTGTGCCCGTAATATTTGTGTCTTTCATTCTGCGAAACGACACCATGGCCTCACGAACTCACCTTCACATATTTTTGGTTCTTTTCGGAGTGTGTTCTATATTCTTGGATGATATTTCTGCTGCAGAGGTACGTTAAATTTGTTATGGTTTTCAATAACTATTCAAAGTTTACAAAGTATGAAAGTATTGGCTAAAGAACAAATATCGCCATTTTCTTAATTTGACAGAGCTAACTTCTCGGGAACAGCTTGGGAACAGAAACTTGCTGATTTATGTAGGAGAACAACTACCTGAAACATCTACAAAAATAATATTGATTTAATGTTTTGCGTTTTGGTTATAGGAGGGAACAAGTTTATGCCAAATTAAGACTTAACTGCACTAGATATAAAATACTTCTTCCATCAAAAGGCGGATCTTTTGGCAGACAAGGAAGAAGGTTACCCTAACAGCTGTCATGGCTCTTCAATTTGTCGTGGTGTGTCACCACATGGCAGTGTTTTTTCAGTCAAGTGGTATACATCTTTCTATCACTTTAACAATATGTTATCAAAATACCTCTAGAAAATAGTCGTAAACATTGTACTCAGCCCCTGGTACAAGAGCCACTGAAGAAACGTTGCTAACTAAACTTTGACGTTAATATTCAAAGAATAAAATTATCATGTAAATGGTAGGAACAAGCTGCCAATCTGCCTGTGCTACCGCAAACAGCCAATATAAAAATTTCATGAATTAAGAATAAATTCAATAGTTCCACAAAACTACTTCTCAAATATTAACAATTACTCATTTCATAGAAAAGATTTTTACGCCAATAACAAAAAAATGACGAACTTTGACACAATTAATATCGTGCTTCTTAAGTTAATGTTTAGCTGAAAGTGAAATACATCATTTGTCTTTCGTTGGCAATTCAATACTTTCAAATGCGTTTGCAAAGATACGAAGTCAAGTGAAAGTAGTTACGACAGAAGCAGTTACAACTAACCAATTAATTAAAATTTCCAAAATATCATAGGAATGTTTCAAAAACTTTTGCAGAACAATTTCTCCTTCCAAAATGTGCAAATGAAATCCTGAAGAACTATTTTCAAATATCCCATGCGGTATATTTTAAAGTGCATTTTTTCTGTTTGTATCAGCAGGATGTTTGTCAATTGTTTTCAATGTTCTACAACTGCGCAGTTATTTTTTTTTTTTTTTTTTTTGTTGTTGTTGTTGTATAAGATATTGTGAAATGGGTCATTATTCGGAAACATGACTGAATGCATTTTTCTGCTTGGCTCATGTATTAAACTCCACATCCTGAAAGTCTGAACTTTTAATCACTCGATATGTTTGATTTCAGTTCCGACATTTTCTTAGCAATTACTAATTTAGCCATAATATATTTGCAAGTGGAATACATCGGGGAAACAATACCGTTAAACCACGTGTCCTCAGCTACCATTGCAGCTACCATTTATTTAAATTTCATGAGCAACTTTAGATTAGCCTAAATTTATTACTCCCTGGTTATCTAAACTTTACAGATATTTAGAAAATAGAAAAACACATTATATATTTCTGTCAGTGTTACAAAGTCAGGTTACACTTCACTTTAAACTATCATCTTAAAACGTTTGCGATGTATCTGAAAAAAAGAAAAGGCAAGCAGTAGCACGCCATAACACCATAGAATCAATTCAAAAGGGCAATTACTTCTAACTTCATGGAATTGCATTCGAAATAACACGAAAAAGTTTATTCAATTATCTTAAATAAATTTAATTGATATCTTGAGTGTTGTCCTATGTAGATACAATAACCAATTGAATTCAGACTACACGCAACTAGTCTCGCCGAACAAATTATAAAGTAGGTAACTTTTCAAATTTAACATCTTTGTCGCCAAATCAGTCTGAAATGGTTGCACACTCTATGATTTTGCAAGTAGAATTTGTAACCCAAGGCAAGCATTAATCTTTGTTCTACATCTTTCAAAGTAATAGATTACACCCTTCCAGTAATATTTTGGTGAAAATTCTTATGTTGGATATAATTAACAAAGTTTTTAATGTTCCAGGTCTCGTTGTAATTGTGTTTGCTCACGTTTGTGTCATATACGAATAGCTGAATAGGGAGATTGCATCCCCTAACGCATTCCACGCTCTGTTTCATGCCGATGATGTAATCAGTAGTAAACATAAACCTACAATTGAAAAATTGTATTTCACTAAGTGCCTTAAAGGGAACGACGTGTCGTTTTCATCCTTGAACTACTGCATTTCTAAAGAAGCTCAACGTGTTTCTTATTAAATATCTTCTAGGTTAACACGAGTTCTGCATTAAAACAACAACAAAAAAAAAATACTGTAGCACAGATGTCGTCAACACCCCTCATAGTGTTGACCTGAAGGGTATCTTTTTTACCAGGCAGCTCGGCTGTCTCTTACAGCTTCCTGATTACACAGAATGTCATTGATGAAGTTTGTTGCAAGTATCTTGCAGCTTCCTAGATACATGTACTGTTTCACATTCTAAAAATAGCTCATTACCTCGTCTTGAAGTAGGAAGTATAGTTTGTTGTGATTTTGTGCATGACGGAAGAGAGTAGTAACACTTATGAAGTTAAAGAAAAAATCCACGCCTATCATAACGTAGTCGCGATTTATGGTAACATGCGTCACAACGTCGCAAATCTTATCTTTAACAAGCATGAGGTGAGTTTGAAAGGACTTTAGTGGAATGACTCCCGACGTAAGTGGAATATGGCACATTTTTTTTTTTTTCACGCAAAGTTACATTGAATGTTTGGCATGTAACATTAATGCCATGCAAAACATGTTTTCACTATCACTGGTAAGAATTTTGTATTAATACTACTCATTAAACGGCTGCACCTTACGGGTTAACCATCAGGTTGTGCTTATGTGACAGTGTGATCTACTGTAAAGCTCATTTCCACAGCACATATATTTTGCTTTTAATCATACCAGTGTTGTAATCGAGTTACTGAAGTTCGAGTCTCGAGTCGAGTTGAGTCTTCCACTAGTCGAGTCAGAGTCTTTCATTTGCCATGTCGAGTCGATTCGAGTCGAGTTATCAACTGAACTCGAGTCGAGTCCCCAACCACAATCGAATCAAGTCGATTCGAGTCACTCTGTCTACTCGAGTCATCTCGAGTCAGTTGAGCATATTGACCTACAATTGATCTTTAATACTAGATTAGGCAAACAAGTTGTTTACACAATTGCTCTACATGCTGACTTGTCACTTCTAACTCGAGTCGAATCGAGTCGAGTCTTTTGACCCAACTGACTCGAGTCAAGTCAGTGACTCGAGTCATTACAACACTGAATCATATACGGCTTATACAGACCTTTGGAAATTGTACCAAGTCATTTTGTTAAACACATGAAGTAAATGTGACAAGAACAAACTACTTTACCTTATCAAATTGTTAAAAACCTCATTAACCCTGTTTTATTTAATTCCGTTTTTGTGTTTGGATTAAAACTTTTGTTCATGCCATCATCATAACCGAACAATAAGAATTTAGCGTCTAACGGCGTCTCACACGAACAGCTATATTTAACATGTTGAGTTTTGCAAGGTTATGCAAGAAAGAACGTAAATGTAAGACTTCTAACTCCAAAACCTTTTGTTACTTTTTCAGAACAACCAATTTGGTAATGATCGTGACATTGAAGGACAGGGTAAAATTGTTTTTTTTTTTTCAAGTTTAATGCAAAAACATGTTGTTTCCTGCTTCACAAGGCTTTATTCTACTTAGATCAGTGGTTCTTAACCTTTTTCGTCCCATTCCCCCCTTTCCAACTAGCCACTCTATGTATCCCCCTCCTAAAATATATCAAAAGTGGTTTTCTCCATAGTTCACATTCACAGCAAAGAGAATACCTGGGGACAATGACCCTTAGGACCGCTATGTGATCATGAGCTGGTAATAACTTGACGAGACTGAATGAAAATGCCCAATATCCCTGGGAAACAGACACTAACATGTTTTCCTGAAGTACTCAATTTGGAGACAGTTTTCCAATGTACAATCCTTTACTTTTCCATAAAGCGGTCCTAAATGGTTTCTAGTTAATCATCTCCCAAATATGTGAGTACACTAAAATGGGTCTGGTACCGTAATGATAATACGGTTAGTACTTACATTCACCACAGTGTCAGATCATCGGACTTGGGAGTATTCTTACAGACCTGGAATAATTAAAAAAAAATACTGCACAGGATCGGCGATCAATAATTACCCACCTGAGATACCAAAATTACCCCCTGGGGATAATTACCCCAGGTTAAGAACCACTAACTTAGACGATTTATACTTTAAGTTTGTGGTTGCAGGTAATGTTCTCTGTATCGTGAGTATCTAGCCTGTCCCAAGGTGGAACTTTTAGAGTGACTTGTACAAGTTGCCTTTCCGTTATAGTGATAGTTGTATGTGTGCATGTATGTATGTATGTATGTATGTATGTATGTATGTATGTATGTATGTATGTATGTATGTATGTATGTATGTATGCATGCATGTATGCATGCATGTATGTATGTTTGTATGTATGTATGTATGTATATATGTATGTATGTATGTATGCATGTATGCATGTATGCATGTATGCATGTATGATATATATATATATATATATATATATATATATATGTATAGAAAGTATAAGCAAAAATAATAGCATGATGCAAATTTGTCTTGTGCATTAACTTGTTACACTTTCCCTGCTTGTAACCGATACAATTTATGTGGTGAGACAGCACACGGAAAGTATCGAACAATTTTTGAAAAGTTCCATACTTGAATACCCAGTCAATCCTTCCAATAACATATCATTTAGCTCTGTACAATGTGTATTATACAGTTATGCAATAAGTATAATGATTGTTTTCTCTGCATGAAGTTTAATTGACCAGTAGTTCATCATTCTGCTTTTCGCTTACGAAAATTTTATGAATTACTTTTCAGGCTCATCATTTTTCTTTTATCAAAAATCTGAGTACCCAAGGGACTGTAGCGAAGTTCGAGACTCCTGTTCATCAGTAATATCAAGTGGTGTCTATTTTATAAAGCCTGACGGTTATGAAGAAGCCTTTGAGGTTTATTGTGACAACACGAGTGATGCTGGTGGCTGGACGGTGTGTTTAATTCTAAATCATTTCAAATCCTACGTATTGTTTAAAAACAAGAACTCAGTACTATAATCGTTGTATGTAAATCTGTGTCACCAATGGCATTTCTCAACAGAGTGGGTAAATTGGTTGGAGGATAGAAATAATGAGTAAAATGAAATGTGCGAAATAAAAAAAAAGACAACACAGTTAGCTAGCATAAGCCTCTATAACTAATTTTACTATTACTTCTTCGTTATGTCTCTTTTTGGTTATGCTCAAGATGCTGTCAATTTAAGCAGCACCCTTTCTGTTTACATTAGTGGCCCATGTACTCTTCATAGAGGTAACTAACACCTTTCAGATAAGATGTTATGGACAGGGGAAGTATTAAAATGTTAAAGAGTAAAGTAAATGCATATCTAAAGCGTTTAAATGTTCTATGTTGTCCAAACAGGTTATCCTACGCCGTTTTGATGGGTCAATCTCCTTTGCCAGAATCTGGGAAGAATATACAAAAGGTTTTGGCTTTCTTTCTACCGAATTTTGGCTTGGTAATGACAAACTCTCCTACCTTACAAATCAGGCAGTGTATGAACTCTTTATTGATATTCAATTCCAAAATGGAACATCATGTGATTTACATTATGACCCTTTTCGAATCAGTGACGAGTGGAGTGGTTACGCAATTTCTACCGTAGGAACTTACGAAAGCGTTGCAGGTAAGCTGTATGGCATAACTTGACTATACTGAAAATTGAACCATGATAACTATTTTTATACATAGACATAACTATCACAAAGTTTACGTAGAATCCAGGTAAAACCAAAACTCTCTGTCGATTTACTAGCCTGCAGCTGGAAAGAAGGAAGCGAATGTGATAATGCAGGAGAATGCAACTCGATGGAAGTGTCTACGAACTACACCGACTGTAATGATGTGTCCAATGATGGTGCAAGACAGGATGGTGTTTACTACATTCGCCCTGAAGGATGGGATGATCCACCATTTAAAGTATTTTGTAACATGTCCATCGATGGAGGCAGTTGGACCGTGAGTATAACAATCATCTCTCTATTTCCTAATTGAAGACTATCCTTCTACGTGTTTTACATGTTTTGCTCTGGCCTTCTTTTCGATGACCAAACAGTAGAATAGTGTATCGCTTCTTTACATTGATTCCTCGTTTCCATCGGTGGGTGGATTCAGTCACAACGACTTCCACTTTAGCTTGTATTTCTTCCTTACACGTAGGCCGTTTTCTTCTTTATAACTAACAGGTGATTCAACGTCGTGTTGATGGTTCTACAAATTTCTATAGAAACTGGACCGAGTACAGAAATGGATTTGGGGATATCCAAAATGAGTTTTGGCTAGGAAATGAAAAACTCCATTACATAACAAAACAAGCCACTTATGAATATCGTTTTGACTTTGTTTTCTCATCACATTCCTACCACAATAAGTACACAAATTTTCACGTTGGTGATGAGACTAACAAATACCGCTTAGCTAATGGTGGAACACGGAGTGGAACCAGAGGTAATTATTAAGTGTAAATTATTCATGAACAAATAAGTAATATTCTTTCCATCAAAATGATACTGACTGGAAGTATATTAGAGTATCTCTTTGCTTATCTTTGCATGTCGATTACTT
Source organism: Holothuria leucospilota (assembly GCA_029531755.1). NCBI lineage: Eukaryota > Metazoa > Echinodermata > Holothuroidea > Aspidochirotida > Holothuriidae > Holothuria > Holothuria leucospilota. The sequence continues at coordinate 43,355,750 of CM055971.1, forward strand.
TCCGAAGGTTAGAGGCACGGGACCGTTATATTTAAAGCCTTATAAAGCAAGGAACATACCTGTTTCCCATAATTATTTTAATTTACCACATAAGCCTCACTTTTAATGTGTCTTATGAAGTAAGATTCCTCAAATATAATCAGCCATTAGCATACGTTTAGCCATAAGCATACGTTATACCATTCAAAATCAGTACTTATTATGTTCCCGTGGTTTCAGTCTTCCTTTAAATTGTGAGGAAATTATTTTTTCTTATGCATGTAGACCGGGCACGTATGTTGTTTTCCCCATAATTTATGTTATCATTAACTTAACTTTAGCGAATAAGATAAAGCGAACAGTACAAGTCTTTCCTTCCTTTTCTCATGTGACTTTAAAGTTATTAATAATTAATTAGAATTATTCCAACATTCAAGGAAAAGTATACGACCGATTGCCCCAATAATGTGTTAGTCTCAATAGGTTTGTTATCATAACATGAACATATTTGTATATTTGTTGAGGTAATTGGAAATTAGAGGTTTTACAGATTCAGACCTGTAAATGTTTGATTAATATAGCTTTTGCTAAATAATTCGCAGACATGCTTAAGGAAAAATTTAAATAGAAATGTACAATAACTTAATAGTTCAAGTGTTCCAATTTACAAATTTGTTGATTTTGGACCTTTGTTTCCTGCTTCTCCCTGCACGTGGTTTCGCGGTTTTCCTCAATCAAAAGAGTGAAAAAAATAGCTTAATAGGGCATCTACCTCACAAATAATTGCAACGATATTGCATACTACGTAGAAGGTTCATTTACCTCCGTTCAGTCACTGGTCTTCTATCAAGGTGCAACAGCATAAGAATGCCATGATTTTTAGAAGTTGTCATTCAAGCTACTTTTCAAAAGGACTTAATTGATTCATGTAATTCTTGACGACGTGTATTCCCCTTTGTAGAAAACAGTGACGAAAATCTGCATTTTATCTAAAATTATGAGAATAACCGATTTCTTGCTCACGTACGAATTGGAGTAACTACAAAAAAAAAAAAAAAACTTGTATTGCGCTAGATGTATTAGGCCTGTCAGTTATATAAAAAATGAAAGAAAACCCTTCGCTGATTGGTATCTAATTCGACAAGAATGTGAATGCTTTTGGAAGAAGAAAAACAGACAATTAGAACCCGATTTCAATAACAACATAACAATTACCAAAAAGTTTTTTTTCTTGTTGTTATCTTAATTTATTTTAACTACAATTAATTTAACAAAGGAGGAAAGATAATATTGCGAAGGAATGCGTGTCCGTTAAATAGAGAATTTGATAGGAAGCTATCAACTGAGTTAACTTTTCAAAAATAAGCAATATATTTTTACCGTAAAATGATTGCTGAATTTTGAAGGAGTGTTTCCTTTCTCCGCTTGCATTACAGGATACAGCCTCTACAATATTCGAAACACACCGTTTAGTACGCACGATGAAGATAACGATGGGCGAAGCTATGACTGTGCTGAGGGACACCAAAGCGGTTGGTGGCACGGAGCGTATTTTTATACAGGCTTTAACTACTGCTATTATTTTCAGAGTGGAGGCACTCGCGTGACTTGTTCCGACTCCAACCCTAACGGCGACTACAACGGCGGTGTTGGGCAGAACATATATGACGATTATAACTCTTATGGTTGCAATCTAAAATACACAGAGATGAAGATACGCAGAACTTCGTGAAAAGAACCGCAGCAGACACATACAAGCGCTTCACAATAAGATAAATCATTCGTGAACTGCTAATATGAACAAAATGCAAAAATTGAAATTATGTGAAATCCGATAAAAGCAAATTTTTTATTGCAAAAATGTTTTGGACTGAAAAGCAAAATCACCTCTAGAAATTTAAGTAAAATTGACAAACCCGCTAAAGAAGTGACTGTGTTATGTCCAAGGATTAATAAATACATGTTGAAGAATTCATTTTATCAATACAACGAATGTAAATTCATAGAAATACAGCTTAAATGCATCATATTTTTATCTAGTTGTGAACTAATTGTTTCAAGTTTTCTCATGTAATATACCCTTCTGAATAGACCCATAACTTAATTTGTTTCTTGTAGGACGAGGAAATACATTCTCCTTCTTTAACAACGGGGATAGCTTCTCAAGTAACCCCTCCCTATACTTACAAAAATATTGTATGTTTTGAATGGCTTTTGGCCATTTAATCTCAAGCAGACTTACAATTTACTGAAAGGTGATGTTTTTGCGTACTTCTTGCTTATTAACTGTTTAAAGTAATCTTACTGTCACATGTTGCAAGATTGAGTGAGATCATTTTTCAAACGGCCTTCACAATACCTGCCACCGCTTATCCTCTTGTTGTATCTTACTGGGAAAAGTAACCTGTGACCATGTGGACACCCCTGGGTACACGGGGGTCGGGAGAACCCCAGGTGTCTATCGTATCCCTTTTCTTTCTAGGAATCCCCAGAATACACGAATTCTTGAACTTGCATTTAATGCAATTCTCGCAGGAGAGTGTGCAAGCCTGAGTTTTCATGTAAAAACAGATTAGATAAACTATGCATAAGATAAATGAATAAATGAGCTAGGTAACCTATATAATAGGCTTACCCGCTGTACCACAGGCCACTAACTCCCACGGTAAAGAAAAGCTATCGCAATAACCAACAATATTTTTTCTTAATACCGAAATTTATAGGGTCGAATGAGAAATGATTGCAAGATTTTCCAATTGTCATCCATACATACCCCTTCTTTCAGATATTAAAATGGAGCTTCTTTCAAAGGCGGTTCAGGGCTAGAAAAAACTGATCTTTGTTGCCCACTTTTACAGAATTTCTGGGGAAAATGGATTTCTTTAAAAATTAATATCTTTCGAACGCTACAAGCTGTTGGGATGCGGTTTTATCTCCTAACAGAGAAAATTGTTATGCATTTTTTGAACTCATTGAATTTTGTCTCTGGCAAACCCCTTCAAACTTTCTTAATTTGGTTTTGTTCAGTTAAGTAAAACGATGTATGTATTCAGTGAAGACGAGACTGTAACAAAGTGTCGAAAGGACCCGGGCTAGTGATAATTTGTCGTCCCGAAAATTAATTAAAGTGAAAATATTTTAATTGGACGGAATTATGTGAAACATTTGAAAACAGAAAAAAAAACATAAATTAAGTACGGCTCCACACGTTGTGATGTGGCCAGATTTACACATTTGGCAGGTATAAGTAGTGCTTTTACTCAAACGACAGCCTTACTACTGACTATTCTACCCTATGTCTATGAGATGGTAAAGTTGGCAGTAGTTTATCTGCAGAAAAGAGGGCAAGAGAGGAAGGATACTCACCCCGGGATTCTCTTACCTCGGAGGACCAGCTCAACCTATCTGGCTACTAGATGAAAAGTGAAAGGTAGGAGAAGGGAAAAGGGGATGAATTTGAACTTAATGAATAACCAAATCATGACAAAAATATAAGTGAAACGTTTAAAGTGTGTTTATACTTTTATTTTCTTCGAGCCTCATACGCACGCATCGTAGGGTATTTTGGCCACTATAACATTGCAATGTACTCGCAGAGGAAGCCATATGCCTAGCACTGGCCTTCCGTCGTTTATCCTGTTTGGTTTTTTATTTCTATATTGAATTTCCACATTTGACTTGAGTAAAGGTTAAGGGTGTAGATTCATTTCCTTAAATACTCCTTCAATACAAGCCATACTTATCCGCCCTTAGAGTACGACAGATTTTCGTTTCTTTCGTTAAACTGTTTGGTTTCAAATAGCCAAGTATATCAATCCCACCGTCGCTTTACACATACCTTAACCTTTTACCGTATGTGCATGACGGGGTCAGGCAAAAAGGGTTATCATTTTTAAAAAATCATAACTCTGTCATGCAACATCCACTAGCCTTTATTTTACCATCAAAATAAAGCCAACAAAAAGATCTATCGAATGCTACCATTTTTTTGGGGGGGAGGGGGGGGGTTCGTATTTGACATTGTTTCATAAAAAATCGTTAAAAAGTTGTTTACATTCAAAAAATATACCAACAATTCAAAAACATGCTCAAAATGACGTCATAATTTAAAAAAAAATCAGTTGAGGCACTTAGAAAAAAGTCACCCTACTCACTTTTTTTTTCTGAATACCTAGGAACCTATACAAACACCATAAGAAGTGATTAGGTGTCAGGGGTAAGGAATTTAGAGATATTTGAGGTATAATTTTCAAAAATGAGTCATTTTCAGTCAAATTTTACATTTCCATCCCAAATACCCCCTCCCAATAAAAAATTACCTAAGTCAACAAGGGAATGTCCGATCTTTTTCATTCAAACACCAAATGTCCGTTATAAGCTACCTTACACAGAAACACCAAGAAATATGAAGAAATGGCAAGGGTAGGGTGAGTAAGGGAATTTCAAAGATCCAAGAAACTGCATTTTTCAAAAATGAGTCAAATTTGGCCCAAAACATGCATTTCTGACCCAAAAATCCCCTTCCAATATCAAAAATTATAACCCACAACACCCCTCCGACTTTTCCACTCACTAAAATGGCCACTCAGAGCTACCTTACAAAGCCATGCAGCTCTATTTATAGATCCAAAGTTGTTTGCGTTTCACTGTGCACTGAGCCATAGCGTCCTGTGTAGAGGTCAATATAGTTCAGTGTGTGTGAGTTCAGTGTGGGCTGTATAGCAAGAGTAAAATGGGCATATCTTCCTCATTTTTTGTCCAATTTCCTCAAATTTGGTATCAAATGAAAGAGAAAAGAAAGCTAAACAATCTCCTGCACCATAAATTACAAAATAATAGTGATCTGTATGGGTTTTCTACGATTTTCTATGAAAATTCGTATTACGTCATCTAATTTGCATATTTGCATACATAATGAGATTAGTTTACAAAAATAAAATATGCATTCAAATTCACTTTCTTTGCTCTTTACAATGATATATAGGTTTTTACAGAGAATATTCTTCTAAATCAGCCAAAAAATTCCTGAAAATATTCTTCTGTTTAAAAAAGTGAAGACCTTATGGAAACATATAACGGAATTTGACCGGAGCTTCTTTAAATTTTTCACTGTCATTTAAAGCTCTTCAGCCTCCTTCTGACTAATTGATGGACCTGCACTTGTATTCTTTACCCGGCGATGGTAGCAAGTAATTTTTTACAAGTTCAAATCAGGTCGCAATTCATCACAAGCCACGAAAAGTCAGGTCAAGTCATAATTTTTGACACGTTAAGTCATAACTTATTTGATCTCAACACAAATCAAGCTACAAACCTCTGAGCCCAGGTATAAGTAAAGTCAGATATCGTCTCTATGCTGAAAGCAATCATGTGTCAAATTAGGTCAACCGCTACTGTGCATTTTGAACTTGATGAAAGACAAAAAAATTCACAACGTCACGACGAATTTTATTGTTTTCGTCTTTAGTACGGGGTTTTTGAACTCTAAAAGCTGTTTACAATCTTAAAAGATGAGCTACCTAATTGGTAAACTAAACTGATTACTGTCACAAATGGAACTTTAATCTTCTCAGAAAATGTTGGAACTTGTTTGCATATATGAATGAACAATTATGCTACTAGTTTGTGAAAATTGTGGCCAATGGTCTGATCAAACATATGACACTTAAACTTTGCTTTTTGTCTGCTAGCATCTGCTGCATTAACTTACTTTCATGACACAACAGCTTCCCAGAGAACATTCGTCATACTAGGAACATATACTAAAAATAGATTGAAAATGTTTTAATTCAGAAGTCTTTTTACTTTAAGAAGAGTTGTACATGCGGGTCTGCTTACATGTGTGTCCATGTCTGTGGCCAGGAATGCGGGAGCAAAGTTTAAGGAGTGGGGCACCTTCAGTTGGGGCGAAGAGTACCATGGAAATTGGGGAAATGCCTCCAATATCAGGCGGGTATAGGGTGATAAGGGGCGAAATACCAAAGCTCCAATAACTTGGGATGCAAAGGTCTGGTAAGGTTCAGGAGCAATGCATCAGTGAAGTCCAGGGGGTCAAGCCCCTGAACCTCGGGGGTACTTCAAAAGTTGTCGGCATTAGAATGATACATTTTAGGCTTCTCCAAATAGTACTGAGTGAGCATTAAGAAGACAAAAAAATCACAGCTTGATGTTATTTTGAAATTACAGCTTTTGTCTGTCTTACTATCACCGACCGGGATTATGATGAAAGGACAAGAGGTTGGAAGGGAAGATTGATGATGGTGAAGTCTTCTTAGGACATTAGAAAACAATTTCACCAAATTATAAAACAAGAAGTAATAATGGTTAAAACAAGCACTAGGGAAGAGTGGTAAGAAGCTCACGGAAAAACTGCATCTAAAGACTTTTTCAGTAATATGAGTATTTCGAGCAATATGCTATGCAAATGTCTTATATTGCCGGAAGTTACACTTTCAAGTTGCACCTAGCTGTCTTAATTCTAATATTTCGGACATTTGCACAGCTCAATGTTTTAACAAGTTACTTTGAAAATTTCTAGGAGTTGGTGGGGTATATACTGCCTTTTTACCTGCGCTGCGTACGGCCAACTGGGTGCCTGAATAGAATAGCTGAATGCAATAGCTTTGAAACCTTGCCTGTATAACTTGGGCCCCACGTCGAGCGCAGGAGGATAGATCTATGTTCTGCCGGAATACTAAAGAAAATATTCAAGGGACACACGTGCACACAAAACACCAATAGAACAAGTCTATTACACTCCTTATGGAAATTGCACTTTACAATGTAAATGTAGAGATGATTCAATTAGTATTTTCAGCTAAAATCATGAAATCTACAAAATGATTGCTGATTAATTAGTTGTCAGGTATCATTCTCGTTCTTCGTGTTTGCAACCTCTGAACCTCCAGCTAGTCTTGCCCGTCGGTCCGATGGAAGCTCAGCGGGCTGAGCTTTTAGAGTCCGTTGACTTCAGTGGGCTGAAACCCTGGCCTGGCAGACTGATCTTCCTGCAGAGCGCTGAAACTCCCAGCACGCTGAATCCTCAGCGGCTGAAACATCGACTAGGCTAACCTTCAGCGCTCTGACACCCTTTAAAGAGATGAACCATTCAGCGGGCTAAATTTTGACTGCGCTGTCACTCTCAGGATGCTGAACGCTCGGAGCGCTGAAACACGCATGACGGTTAAGGTGGGGGTCACACTACAGCGATTTCGGATTGGATTACGATACGATTTTTCTTTTTTTTTTTTTTGAGTTTTAGTAAGAATCTCCTCCATCCCTTGTCGGAGCGAATCAAAAATTTGCCAACCTGTGTGAATATTTGATTTGTATCAGAGGACTATGTAAATGAAATGTATCCTAATTATTTCGTAACGTCACATCGACAGACAGCTTTTATCGGTCTACGCGTGTCCTCTCTTATATACTGTAACAATACGGGCCTCTTATTTCTTGGATAAATCCTAAACTAACCATTCCCTTTTCCCGTATTAATCACCGCCATTCCTCACAAAGTCCCTCGTCTTCCCTGCAACTGCTTCGTGTTTGTGCAACCTTGTCACCGAGCGTCTTTCTCCTTTTCGTTTTAGCACAGCTCTGTTTACGTCTGTCTTCTTCTGGCTCCAACCCACGAGTGTCGCGCAAGAACACACCTGCTCTCCGATAGGTCCGATATCAGGTGGCCAGTCGAAGCGCGGGACTGGACTGTTACATCTGTCAGTTTTTAAACTGATATGGCCAAGAATTCGTTTCTGAGCTTGTATTACACTTATTGTTGGAAAGAACAAACACAGTCTACTTTACATGAACAAAGTCGAAGAAGTCGAGAGAGAGTTTGTGCTATTAACCCAACCAGACAGTAAATAGTTTACACAACTTATCATAGTCAGGCTCGTTCATAATCAACGACCGTTGACCCAAGCACGATTCTGTTATTTTTGGTGATTTACAGGCGAAATCTCCAATGAATTCCTTTCATTATATATTGGGTCGCTCGAAGAGCTTATGACCTGCATTAGTAACATGATTGTCCTTTTTGGCTAATCAAAGTAAAGTAACGAGTCATTTTTTTTTTTGCAAACCCAAGTCAAGTCACAAGTCTTTGCCAGTATTTCCAAGTCAAGTCACAACAGGCAAATCCTGTAACGACCCAAGTCTAACTTGAGTTGCATGACCCGCGTCTACAACTCTATTTCTACCCCAGCCCCGATTGGTGCTCCTCTACATTGTTTGTACTCCTCCTTTTTGCACACACCCCTATCTTTGAGGTCTGCAATATTCAATATTCAATCACTCAGTAAATTGCTATGCCTAACTTAGCCTACGTAATATTCTGTCCTTTTTGACCAAATTCATGATCAGTTCATGGTTGTTATCATGTAAGTGTCGTGCGCAAAAGTCATCGAAAGAGTCCGGAGTGACGAAGGACTTTTCAGCCAGTTGAGAATGGAACTACAAATGACAGACCCTTAATAAATGTATAGGTCTGAAGGTCGAGAGATTGGTCAGTTAAGTTTGTAATCCTTTCGGGGACGTAGCTTCTTTTGAGAGCAGGACTCCTTCGTGAGTAACGTTTAGTTTCGCCCCTTTGTTCTTTGAAAGTCGAGGGGACTTTGCAGAAAGTTACGACGTTGTCGGGTGGGTTATTGTTAACGATGCTAGGGCTGTTGTAACAGCAATATGAGCCCAACGTCAACAGCTAGTTCATCGAGATGACCAAAGGCCCTTTGCGAGTAACTTAAACATTTGACACTCTGGTCATGCCATCACCCTGATGTAAGATTTTCCTGGCGACACAATTGTCACAAAGCTGGATACATCATTATTGTTTATTAAGTGCCAAGTGCACAATGGATTGGAACGACCCTGCGTTATGCATTATTCCAAATCCCTACTCAACCTAGCCTACGTAGCGCCTCTGTGGCTGCCACCCCTTTTGTTGGCTGCCGCCCCTCAGAGCCTGCCGGCGATAGCCATAAATTCCTTTCACTGAGCCTCAAAGTTGATGAACTTAATATTCATGAGCATGAACGGCAATTGGTCTATTCCTGAGGAAGGCGGTGCTCAATGACTCGGATCTTTGCAACGCTACGTTGACCACAATTTCGTTTAAACCAAAATATTTTCGTCCTTTAAAGCTAATTTAGATGAAAGTCTTGATCATGGACAATCTCCTACAAACAATGACAACTGATATCTAAGAGTTCGATTAGAAGCTGACAAATAATCTTCGGTGGAAAGATATCGAACAGTCTTTTCTCGTGGCTGAGTGGTAGGTTGTTAGTAATTAGTTGAGGAGTCGTTGTACTGTGTGTATGCACACACAGTGCCAGGGAATACCAGGATGGTGTCGAGTTGCATTGAGCACTGTGACTCTACGTACTGTTGCTTCATCCAATCACCTTAGAGCTATGTAAATGAAGTTTACGTTGGATTTCTACGCAGATGAAAGGAATTTGTTTCCAAAGCCTGCGGACGTTTGTTTTTTCGAAGCGATGAGCTGAACGTAAAAACTTCGTCCGCTCCGCGGGGTATACTCAACCATGCTCATTCAGCTTGATGACAATTGAAGGGCAAATTTGTTTGTTACACTTTGCCCTGGTTTGCTACATTTGTCAACTTGACACAGCTCTCCCACCTTTACCCAGATTTCAAGGTGTGACAATCATGCAGGGAAAAGCGTGGTCTTGTGTGTCAGGTTGGTTCCAATACCACACGTGTCACCACTCATTGCCACACTTTTTCCTTATGTATTTTCATATGCCCTGCTACATGTGATTATGTGTGTTTACATGACTGTGGCATGCCACACATTTTTGTAAGAGTATAATGCATTTCGAATTAGTGACAATTGGAATGATTACAAAGTTTCTACCGTAGGAGCTTACGGAAGCTATGCAGGTATGGCTCATTGCACAACTTCATAATTCTGAACACTGAGTCATAATAATACCACACATCAAAAACAGTATTTGTAGCATTCACGTATCAGAGAAAGACCAGTAGGTGAATACAAGTAACAACAAAGCTTAATATCGATTTGTTATAGCCTGCGGGTGGAAAGACGGAAGTGAATTTGAAAACCCGGAGGGATGCAACCCGATGGAAGTGTCTGCGAACTACACCGACTGTAACAATGTATACAGTGCTGGTAACAGACAAGATAGGGTTTACTTTATCCGTCCTGCAGAAAGGGAGGATCCAACATTCAAATTATACTGTAACTTCTCTATTGATGGAGCCAGTTGGACCGTGAGTGTGATGAGAATTCTCTCTCTTCAGGCTGGGTCGTGCTTTAAATATCATGTTTATATTTTATGTATTTCTATGGTAAGTCTGTAAAATAGGGTATCACCAGGGCCTTTACTTAGCTTTGTGGGGTCCCCGGGGCCAAAACAGTTTGGGGCCCTTTCACGACCAAAGCCACGAATTAAGCGTAGCACCACCATAGTTGGCGCGTAACGTGCAAGTAAATTTGGCATTAAATGCTTCCCAGATCGCGGGAAATGGCACTTCCCAGGCCTTGCAAGTTACATTTAACATTTCCAATTTTAAAATTTCATGTTCTGGAAATTGACCCTCGCTACAATTAATATTTTTATTTTTTTGTTTTGTTTTTACGTTGTTCTTTCTAATTCCCCTCCAGGAATCAATATTCCGTATTTCATATGAGAAATATATTCCCTCAAACTTCCCCCTTCCCAAGTGTCAAATGGGGGAAATACATTTAGGCCTACTTCTGTTTCAGTTGAACGTTGAAATCATCGTGGAATGGGCATTTCATCTCAGACAGTTCATGTTAGCGTCTTTGTCTATGCCTCAAGCGGGACATAATGCATTTTACTAGATTATTCACATAATTTAATCACACAAACACACATATGCGTGTTCAGTTTTACAAAAATTTTACGTCTTAAACGCAATCGGTGTCCACGGTGACGTTTCTAGCCGAACAGCGCCCATTAAACACCTACAAGAGTATTACAAGACTCCACTATTTTACCGAAAGTAGCGCCCGTCATGCTGGAAGGCCTAAAGTATCGATACGAAGCTAAAATTTATGAAGTATCTGTTGTAATTTATTGCTAGTAGTCTACGTCACAATCACAATGACACACTGGATGGAATAAACTAGGCAAAGTGTAAATGCTCTCTTAGAATTCAATTAGCACCATGTGCACAGCCTCAGGTCATGCCATTTTAATTCCTCGCACTGAATGGTGACTTTAAATTTTACCTACATGAAAATTCATAGAATTCATAGCTAGAACATCATCCAAATATCTAAAGGGATGCCCTTTTGTTTGTACATTTGTTTTTTATTTCTTAAAACTGAATGCATGGGGTTTGTGGTGTCACATGTGTGACCAGTTACGCAAATACCGTAGAATAAAGACTATGCATCCTTATAGCCCTCATTTATTTATGGAAAGACAACCTTTTTGCAGTGTGGAGTTCCGAACAAAGGTCTGTATTTTACTTATTGGCCATCAACGGACGGTAAGGTTTCTTATGCATCCGTAATTTTGGACACCCAAATGCGGGATGCCTTAAACGTGGGGGCCCGGGGCCTGGGCCCTGGTGGACCCCGCAATAAATCCGACACTGGATATCACTTCTTTTCATTGATTTCCCGTTTCTTTCCATGAGTGGCGTCATTCACAACGAGTTTGAATAACTATGTAACCGCTTCTCTTCACCCTGTGTTCTCCTCTTACAAGTTTGCATATTTCTTATCTTTCATAAGCAACAGGTGTTTCAACGTCGTGTTAATGGCTCTAAAAATTTCTACAGAAACTGGACTGAGTACAGAAATGGATTTGGAGGTATAAAACATGAGTTTTGGCTTGGAAATGAAAAACTTCATTACATTACAAAACAGGCTTTATATGAATATCGTATTGGCTTTGTGTATTCATTTTCCTCGTACCACAACCACAATGAATACACATATTTTCACTTTGATGAAAAGAATAACACAACTGTTTGACTAATTTAGGAATTCGGAGTGGAACTAGAGATATTTCTGAACTTTACTTTTTATTATGCGCGACTTCATTTCTAAACATCCAAATGAGTCTAACCAAAAATCTATTCAAACAAATTCTTTGTTTTGACTGGGCATGCCGATTCTGGAGAAGAGTGGTACCTTATGAAAATATTGACCACGTTATTAATAGTGAAGAAATCCCCTCCTCCCTCAATTCCCCCATGTTCTAAGTTACTGTATGCTTGCTTTGAAGGTGTTCATTGAGTTGATGATGATTATTTTGTGATGAGTTTAAACTGAAAGAAATCATTGCATGAAAAATCGCTTCTTATTAGTCTCACTAGCTATTTGTCACTTCCCTTAGTTACCGAAACGTAAATATATATATATATATATATATATATATATATATATATATATATATATATATATATATATATATATATATATATATATATATAACGCTAATTCCCACCTTAAGGGGAAATTGTTATATCTGCTTGTACATAGGGCGAAAAAAAGATAATAAAATACATAAGAAATAAATTCGCCCTAACGTCTAAACATATAATTAACGTTATTTCAATGGCCAGCCATCCGTTCGTGTTAACAGCTAGGTGTCCGTAAATTTGACAACTTTGAAGTAATGGCATCTAGTGTGTAAATCTAAGAGGGCGCCCTTGTAAGTTTACGTATTCCTATAGAAAAAGTGTGTGGAAACGTTAAGGCGAAACTTATATGTCACCCGAAAATTTTTTTCCCCTTAAGGTCGACTTTTCAACAACAACTTTCCCCCTAAGTGCCGAATTAGAGAAATATACATATATATATACATATATATATATATATATATATATATATATATATATATATATATATATAATTATTATAGGACTGTTCATAACAGGCGTTCGCAAGCTTTACTCATTTGTAGTCTCTGAGGGAAGGCTTTGCATATAAATACTATTTAATTTTGAAATGTGTTGGGTGACGTATTTCGAGTTAATGTTTTATTGGTTAATTTCCCTAATAATGACCGTTTCAGTTGTGTCTCGTATGTACAGAATCTTTGAATTTGACCATTTAACATCAAGATGTGAGTAAAACTCAACAAGTGTGACAAAAATTCAGAAACTCATGAACCAACTTAATAAATCCCTTAAGGAGTGGCTTTCAGAGTAAATATCCCCAAATGTAATCATGCATTGTGACTGAAAAGCCCAATTTTCCTGCACTTTTGTTTGCTTAATAACCCGAAAGACGCTTATTTCATAAGGTATCCTGAACAATTTGACATCAGGCAGCTGGTGGCACGGGACGACTTTTTATGCTTGTTCTTGTAGCTTTTGCTGTAACTTTCCAAGTGGGAGCCCTTACGTACGATTTTCAAATGCCAACCCCAAAGGTGACTACAAAGGAGTTAATGGAGAGAACAAATTCGATCTTAATTATGCTTACTTTCTTAGTTGCAATCATAAGTACACAGAGCTCAAAATACGTAGAATGTCTTGAAATTATCATTGGAATGGACAAGGCCAACAGCTAACATCAAGGTAAATATTTCGCAAACTGTTGATAAGGAAACAAATACCAAAAATTAAGTATGCGCAAGCAAGGGTGAACTCAAACTGAAGTTAATTGTTAAAATTGTCGTTGAATAATAAGGTTAGAGATTCGGTCATATTTGCCATGTACCGCAAAATGTTACGGCTTTGGGCAATAAAACAATAGTAGCGGTATGATACGAATATTCCACTTTTCATATATGTCGTTGGACCAAAAAAGGACGTGTTCGAGTTATATCGAACCGTGACAAACACATTCAGAGAATGCTTTGAAAGGAAAGAATTAATGAACGGAGGTTTTCCTCGATAAATGCTATTATGTGTCAGCAATTGGTGCAAGAAGCATGCTGAAAATGACTTTAAAGTCATCTTTTAAGCAAATACTACTGCCGAAAACAAACTGTATGGGATAATTTAACTAAAAAGTCTGTTCACAACTAAATTATAGCGGAATCCCTATTTGCATAAGACTAATTTGTTCGTTTTCTTACTTAACTGGAACAATTCTAAAATATAATTATCTAATCGCTCCGTGAGGAGGATGAGATGTTGTAGGTACTTTGCCTGTTGGGCTATATACGGCAATATCAGCTGAAACAGAAACCGTTGCCGTGATAACAGTTAAGTTTCCCAAGTTACTAGTCTAAGCTGCTAACTCATGGTGGGGTACTCCATGGTGACGAACGGTCCATAAGTGAAGGAGCGGTCACAACGTGTCCGTGTGTGTGTGCGGGTGGGTGTGTGTGTGAGTGAACTTGTCTTCCTATCAGACTGAGGACCTGAACAATGGATTTGAGGTCCTCTGAAGGAAATTCAATAGATTTGTCAAGTCCTCGAAAGTTTGAACAATAGAGAGTCTATTGTCAAGGTTAGGGTTAAGGAAGTAAACACAAAGGAAATAACAATGAGGTCCTCGGATTGTATGTAAAATCGACTTGTATGTGTGTGTGTGAGTGAGTGAGAGGGTGTTTGGGTGGCTGTGAGTGCACACACAACAAACGTATTGACTAAAGGGAAAATATATGGTTGCCATGGCAACCAGGATCAAAGGTCACGTGAGAAAAAGGTCAAATTTACATCTTGTTATTTTGAAAACTGCTAGTAAACGGCTGGACCGATTCTCTTCAAAGTTGGTAGGAAGGTACCCAAGGGTGGAAAATACGCTCTCCCACCAGGAAGTAAAGGTCAAAGGTCAGAGGTCAATGGTCAAAATTGGCAAAGTTTCTGTTTTGGCTATAATTACAAGGAGAACCCGTTCACGTACAGTAACTCTGCACGTATGATAGGGATGACAAATGTACCAAAATATGTAGTTGCCATAGCAACTGAGGACAAAGGTCACGTGAAAGAGGGTCAGATGTACAAAGTTTATTTCAAAAATCACTGTAGTCGGCTTAACTGATTTTTTTCAAACTTCGTGGGAAGGTACCCGGAGTGGAAACTTCTGTCTCGCAAACCCCAAAAGAAAAGGTCAAAGGTCAGAGGTAGAGGTCAAATTTAAAGGTCAGAGGCCAACGGTCAAATTGTGTAGAAATCGCTTCCATGTTTCAGTTACAAGACAAAACACTGCACTGACAGGAAACTTGAAATGTATAAAACACGAATGCACAAATTTCTTCCCCGTAGCAAGCGTGTAAGAAACAACGCGACCTTTTGTAGTGGTCCCCCGTACTCTTTATAGGGCAGGACGTGTGAATAGCGTCTCAGTACGCAATTACTTAACACTGAAGATAGCAACGTAAATGAACAGTACACAGTGTAGACGCACATGTTACTAGTACTGCCCAGAGACATTATAAGCATAGATTCCACACTTCTATAGACCTTATGCATATGATGTCACAAGGAGAACGTGCTCCCTTTTTTGGAGGAAAATGGCGGAAAAGCGGCTATCATTGCAAGTTAACACCGATAAATGCAGACAGCTGATTTGTCAACCAATCGTATACGCTCGTAAGCCTCCTACACGTGCGGCGGAATCCACGCCGTTCGTGCACGTGTACCTCATTGTTTTCACCCAAAATGACGTCAGTATGATGTCAATGCATAAGGTCTATAAAAACTGACCAAAAATAAGTCAATGAACTGAGTTCTTCAAAGTGAAATCTATTGAGGAATGATGCTTTTTAAATTTACAATGTTTCGAAATAACAAGTGTTCATACTTTTGTAAACCATCTGTCTGTTTTCAAACTACGAAGCTCTAGATAGGACATGGTAAAAAAAATTTTTATTACGTACGTACGTAATAATTATTACGTACGTACGTGATATTATTACGTACGTACGTAATAAATATTACGTACGTACGTAGTATTATTACGTACGTACGTGATATTTATTACGTACGTACGTGATAATTATCACGTACGTACGTAATAATTATCACTTTCGTAGGTCGTGGTTCTATGTACGAAAGCAGATACAGCACTATGGTAATCAGCCCATTTATTATGAAGGGTTTTAAAGGATTAACTTGGACACTTCAATTGTGTACTACAGGCCTACATACAACAACAAATGGTGAACCGCAGGAAATTACTGGGTTGTCAAATACTGTCCATGTAGATTGGCGGTACTAGTATATGCTGTCGAAGTGCTTGCAGTTACTATACGCACCCTTGCCCAGCCTATACTCAGTACGGAGCGCCTGAGTAAGAAACTCTCTTGAAGTGTTATTTAAGTTAAGCCAGTGACTAACAAAAAAGAGCCCTTTGAGTCATCAGTCCCTAAAAAATGAAGCCGTCAGGTACCTTTAGCTCAGAGGCGTCGCCAAACTTTTTGAAGTGGGGGCACTGGGTGGCATAATGTTCCACCAAAGTGACACACTAACATGAGGGACTGAGCCGCCTTGAAGGAGTTGTGGTAACACAAAGTGGTTCCTTCCTCTGAAGGCGTTGGGGCCCAGGGCCCTTCGTATGGTCCTGGTGGGATCCAAGGAGAAAACCCCGGTGAGGGTACAAGGGGGAAGTCCCCCAAGTCCCCCTTCTTATTTTGTTATCTGCAAATAGCATTTCATGGAAAGTAAGCAGACCACAAAATAAAATTCACAACTTTACCTAATTTAGACTGACAATAAACTGATTCGGGCTGGAGGTCAGTGTATCTGCCGGATTATGTTATGGTTTGCATTGGGCTACATAAATCCACTTATCTGCCCAGTAGGAGTTAATGTTGGAAATAACCCTTACAATTAGCGAAGTGATTCTCAAACTGTCTGAGGTTCAGGGCCAAAATGCGTTACAATGGGCGGAGGCCGAGGGCTGCAAGGGATGATCTCAGTATTAGAGAGAAGACACTCTCGCAAAGGCGAAATTCATACGTACGAGGTCGCTCAGCTGTATCTGTGGAAAATAGGGGCAGAGTTTTGAAGGAACGAAATTTTCTAAAGAATTTTTTTTTTAAGAGGGCAATCTGCAACCTTACAGCATAATAGGGGGCCCGCCCGACCTCAGCCCGACCATGGCTTCCCAGACGCCCTACATAGCTGGAACTCGCACTTTGAACCACAAATTTGTGTCAACAATTTCGTGTGGCGAAAGGATTTTCCCGAGAGGGTGGCTTATCTCCCCAACGGGAGGGTAAAATGGAAAGGTTTTCATTATAAGTCTGCCCCTCTTTAGAGCAAATTGAAGAAACTCGTCGGTCGGCTGGTCCTTGTTGGGGGATTACTTACTTTATCATAAATTTTACGCCCCCAACAAAACTGGCATTTCCCTGAGGGGAAGTCTTCCCGAAGGAGGGTCATTTCTCTCGCCCTTACCCCTGTCTAAAATACTGTTTCTAGTATGCTTGAGTGACCAGTATGATCATTTCGATGTATTCATGCAGAGGTCTGCGATACACGACGATACACAATTGCCATCCCACGAAGAAAGTTGCGACAAACCAGACCCTTTTCACGAAAGATACGGGTCGCACTTATCCTACGCTAGTGGCTAGTAAGCTCTCGATCAGTTGTTCTCGATTACAGATTTTCTGGTCAGACAGAGAAGATGGGATGAGGCCAAGGGCCGCATTCCAGAATTTTGAAAAGAAACCCTTAAAGTTGATGAAACGACTCTATTTCATATATCAGAGTTGTGGAAAGAGGGAGCGCGTGTAAAACCGTCACAAAAACATTGTTAGGTGATGCAAGGCAGCGTTTACATTTGATCAGTTGATTTAGTTTCTACAAGTATTAAAAGGTAACTTGCAGAGATTATAATTTCAGGGATCAATCAACACACGTTTAACAAGATACGTTCAGGAATTGTACAATTACTCCACGCAGCAATTAAGGCGTATACTCTTGCTTCAAACTACAAATACCACACTCCGTAATTCACCACTGCACAGGCTAAATGTCACCATTATATTTATATAGACATAACTATGATGCCACCGTGTATAAAATATGACTGTCACCAACACGGGACACGAAAAAAAAAAATACCCAATCTTGGGTAGGTATGGCTAAACAAGAAATATATGCCCTACAGCCTGACACGTAAGGGCAGCACACACTGCACTGACCCGACTGCGACCCGACTGAAAGCCAGTCTGGTTGCAGTCAGGTTGGGTCAAGGTGCGCAAAATATTGTTTCCAACCCGTTTGCTATTCGACAGTTGGTCCTCGTCTTTACCGAATAGGGCATATCAAACATGCTTGATATTCGTCGGGTGGGGGGGGGGGGACTTCGTACGAAGCTCTAGATAGGAAAGGTAAAAAAAAATTATTAGGTACGTACGTAATAATTATCACGTACGTACGTAATAATTATTACGTACGTACGTAATAATTATTACGTACGTACGTAATAATTATTACGTACGTACGTGATATTATTACTTAGTACACGTACGTAATAATTATTACGGAGGTGGGGAACCTCCGGCCCGCGGCCGTATGCGGCCCGCGAGACCATTTCATCCGGCCCTCGAGGCAATTCATAAATGACAATTCAAAATCACTTAAACTAATTGATAATAATCTCTTAGCCTACCGTGTATTCACGTAAATCTGCTGTGGAACACTACCAGTATATTAAATCCCTGTATGCTCGATGTAACATGCCAACCGTTTCGTTACACGTAAATCGGGTGCCGAATCCATGTACTTCAGTAGGTAATGGAAGCTTTGCGTGACACTTTAGGCTACATAACATTGTACAGAATCACACTATCATTTGTGTAGGTAGATTCGAAAGGGGTTGTGGGACTTAAGAACTGTCTCTTCGAAGAGTGAATTTAAAGTCAGAAAGTGGACAATTTTGCAATGTAAATGAGGAAAAATAAAGTCAGTTCAAAAATACGCAATTTTTTCGGCGTGCTTCGCGCGCACCTTTTACTTGCGCTCATTCATAATTACTTCACGCGTAGGTAAAAAGACAAACAATCATACCGTGATACTTCTGGCTTGTTTATCCTTGCACATTCTGTGTCATTTAATAATGGTGAATGAGCATTCTATTGTCCACAAATTAGAACAAATCCCTGATCTTTTCGGGGCTGTGTCCCAGTTCTTGCCTAGACTTTTCCCCTAGACCCCACTAGGGCCTGTTTGGGGCCCCTTGGCTTGTCTCCTTGGTTCGAACGCTAATTGCGCCCTCTTTATGTGCTGCCCGCGAGTAGATTATGACCTTCAAAACGGCTCGCCAGAGAAAAAAGGTTCCCCAGCCGTTTTAAGTTGTCTAACTGACAGGTACTCGGTACTAGTATAGGCTGGTCAAGAGTGTAGGCTATGCGATTACTGTATACCCTTGACCAGCCTATACTAGTACCGAGCGTTAGTAAGTGTCTGCCAAGAGTGTACGCTATCTAATACCACCAGCCTGCTAGTACCGAGAGCCTGTGGTCAAAATATCTAAAAGTTTCAATCAAGTTAAGCCAATGGCTAAGATAAAAGACAATCAGAGACAGCAGTCATTAACAAGTTTAGTAGTCACGTTTCTCCTGCGCAGTGATGTCGCCAGATTTTTCGAAATGGGGGGGGGGGGGCTCGGTGGCAAAATGTTCCACCGAAGGGGCACATCGATATGAAGAACTGAGCCTCGCTAAAGAAGTCGTGCTGGCACAAAGTGATATCATGAAAGCGTCTTGGCGCAGGGACCTTTCAAAGGGCCCCTGGTGGGGTCCAAAGACAATCCCCAGTGCGGTTTCAAAAGGGAATGTCCCAGAGGCTCTGGGTTATCAAATTATTTGTAAATGGCATTGCATGGACACTAAGCAGACCACAGAAATAAAAATTACAATTTTACCCAACTCGGACTGACAATATACAGATTCGGGTGTAAGGGTGTCAGCTTGTCCGTCGGATTTAGTTATGGTTTGCATTGGGCTACATAAAACCACCCTGCTCCTCAGCAGGAATAAATGTCGATACAACTACCTTCCGGTTATGTCACTTAGGCCTACTTTTGTGCGCGCTTCGCTCGTGCACAAAGCCGAGGTAGTCTCAATGGGCATTAGCCACCAATTTTTCTCCGTTTACTACAGATTAAAATGCAGGAAAATGTTCATTCTACAATTTTAAGACACCCCAAAGCCAAAGCCTACTACATTACATACAAGACTTCTTTTTTCAAATTTCCCAGGAGAGGGCTTGTATCCGCCGCTGTGCATGCACTTTCGATGCGCTAATACAGTGATTCTCAAACGCGGCTCCTGGATACTGTCGGTGCGGCCCCTGAATTGATTTTACGTTTTGGAAAAGAATCATATTCGACAAGTAAAAAACCTGGCAAATTTGAAATAAGGAGCAATAATCCACGCTGACATGCATGTAAAATCGTTTATTTTGAAGTCACTACTTGACTCATTTTAAATTTGTTCTCCAGAAGTGGTGCTAGATTGCTTACGGCCGGGGCGCACACTGCACCGACCCGACTGCAATCAGATGCAACAGGACTCGACTTCTCGTCGACTTGCATGCAGTTGTGACCAGTTGCGTCGGGTTGCAGTCGGATCTAGCCGCACGTACACTATACGAACCCGACTGCCACCTGCAAACTCATGATTGTTCGATCTCGCGTCTCGCAAAAAATGGCAGGTATCACAAACAAATCGTTGCGTATACGTCGGCGTTTATTGTTGCTTTAGTGCTTTACCCGTGCTTTAAATAAAGACTTTGACAGTGAAATTAAGCCGAAAAGAGTGGTAGGGCAGTATAAAGAGGCGTCATGAAGATATGGTACTGACTGTCAAAGCTGCAGTAATTTCATCTCTTGTTCTTCTGTCCACATGGGAGCTGCCATTTTGCATTCTGCTCTGTCACTTGATTCAAAATGTTTTTTCATTGACTATACACTAAAATCGCGTCGCTGTTGGGTCGGTAACAGCCGCACACTGCCACGACCCGGCTCATCTACGAAGCAACCCCCCCCCCCACACACACACAGATACAGCTGAGGGACCTCTTACGTATGAATTTCGCCTTGGCGAGAGTGTCCTCTCTCTAATCTTGAGATCATCCCTTGCAGCCCTCGGCCTCAGCCCATTGTAACGCATTTTAGCCCTCACCTTCAGAAAGATTGAGAATCACTTCGCTAATTGTAAGGGTTGATTCCAACATTAAGTCCTACTGGGCAGATAAGTGGATTTATGAAACCCAATGCAAACCATAACATAATCCTTCACTGGCTTAACTTGAATGGACCTTCAAGAGAGTTTGATGCACAGGCGCTCCGTACTGAGTATAGCCTGGGCAAGGGTGTGCACAGTAAGTGCAAGCACTTCGACAGCATGTACTAGTACCACCAATCTACATGGACAGTATTTGACACCCTAGTATTTCCTGCGGTTCACCACCTTGTTGTATGTAGGCCCTTACAACACAATGGAAGTGGCCAAGTTAATCCCTTAAAACCCTTCATAATAGGTGGGCTGATTAACACAGTGTTGTATCTGCGTTCGTACGTAGTAAGTACCACGACCTACGAACGTGATAATTATTACGTACGTGTACGTAATAATTACTACGTACGTACGTGATAATTATCACGTACGTACGTAATAATATCACGTACGTACGTAATAATACTACGTACGTACGTAATATTATTACGTACGTACGTAATAATACTACGTACGTACGTAATAATTATTACGTACGTTCGTAATAATATCACGTACGTACGTAATAATACTACGTACGTATGTAATAATTATTACGTACGTACGTAATAAAAAAATTTTTACCATGTCCTATCTAGAGCTTCGTATCAAACAACTGAACAGAGCATGATCAGCGTTCCCGGCCCGATATTGTGGCTGCATGGAGAGTCAACGCGCCATTTTAAAGTCCCAGTACGACTTTGTATACGAATCTGGATAAGAGAAATGAGTGGTGCTAAACCCCAAAACAACCAGAGAAATGATTTGTTGGAGAAAAAAGACATTTACGAAAGTGAAAGGCTGTTTTAAACAAATCGTGGTTGTAAATGTAACGGCTGTTTCAATATGCACAAGGTTCATCACAGTGGGAAGGTCTAGACCATTATGAATATTCATTACTCAGCTGCTTCGAGACTTCGAGATAACATCATATCGACGACTGTGCAGCACGATGCAGCCAGTTTACATATACTGCATACGCACTCGCTAACCGTATTTTCATTGTGCACTAATCAACGGCGAATGCTAGGCTACGATGTGCTTGATGCACGAAGAATGTAGCCATAGGGCCGTAACACACAATGAGTCAACTTGCGTGATATTGGCGGCCGGACACAGGCGTTCGAAACATAACGTACGTATACTACACACACTGTATACACTATAATAAGACAAGGTAATAAGTCATTTCTCACAACATGTACTGAGAAGAAGTAGGCCCAGCCGCACTTCACTTCCAGTGCTTCCACATTCTAAATTCATTTTTCTGAAATGGCCGATTTCAGGTAATTTTAGATTCCATTTCAGGAAAAATGAATTTAGAGTGTGGAAGCACTGGGTAGCAGTGTAGCCACGGCACCCGGGCTAACTTCTTCTCAGATCGAAACGTCTTACCTTGTCTTATTATATATATATATATATATATATATATATATATATATATATATATATATATATATATATATATATATATATATATATATATATATATATATATATATATATATATATAAACGGTAAAAAGGTATCACACTATAACACAAAGTATTAAAAGAAACAAGTTAAATGCAGTACTAACTCAGTCTATATTTCGGCAGCAAGCTGCCTTCGTCAGGAACGTACTAACTGAATGAAAAAATAGACACAAGAGCACAGACTCAATACACGAGAAAGGAATGTACAAAGCAAAACTAAAATGTAAAACATATGCCTACAAAGCTAAAGACCCTAAAAAGAAGAGCATGTAAAAACTTTCAGAGTAAAGAGGAAAACAATAGAGAGCTTCGGCCAAACACCGGCACGAGGAGAAAAATTTGCTACAGAGATCCCGACCAGAATACCTAGCTGACAATATTGAAAGTCAATACAACCTGCACCTTTTATTTTGACTGAAGTACCCATCGTCCTGATTTAAACCATACGGAGCAGTGGAACTCAGATCCCAAATCCATTTTCTCTCCTTTCTATTAAGTAATTGATGAAGTTGTTGCCTACTACTATTAGCAACATACACATAGTCAACAATATATACATGGAAATAATCTAAATTATGATGAATCAAGTCATCATATAAGAGTTTATTGTCCATTTTACTAAGTTTACCAGTCGCATAAAGACGGAAGTCACTTTTATGGCCATTCATGCGGTATCTAAAGTTATTACTTTGGCCTACATATTGCAAATTGCATACAGGACATTGAATAACGTAAACAACCCATTGCGAGTCACAAGAAGTATCCCGGTTAAAACATTTAAAAGTCTTATTATTAGCAGTACTAGTAATATGGGCTGAACAAATTAGCGAAGAACAAAGCTTACAACGTTTTTCCCACAAATACGGGGTGGTTTAGAAGCCCGGTCGTTAAATCGCGTTTTAGGTGCGTGTAGCTCAGATACACACAAAAGCTAGTGTCATGTAGTCATGGAGCAGGTTCCTGCCGTATGCATGTAAGTACACAGTGTATTTAAATACTAATAGCATACTGCGTTACTTAATACTACTCAGACTGCACAGTACATCGAATATATTCGATCGATAGGTATCAAATGGCACCCACCAGATTTGGAATCAGCACGTAAGAATTGAACAGAAAAGGTCGAAAAACATTTCACATGTCAAATAACAAGGTTAGATGGATTTTAACCTGGGCTGCAATGCATTTGAAAAGGAAATGATGTGTGCTGATGTATCGTTACCTTGCTATCCGAATGAAATATGTATTCCCTGCTTGTTATTAATTGAGAAATGCAACAACTGAAACGGAAATGTGTGCTATAATTTCGAATTACAAGTTGCTTCTTCTTTCATACTGCACTTGGTAAGAAAACCTCAAGTCATCATTTCTTGAAGGTGTGTTAAACTCAAAAGGTCTGGTTTTGTCTGTTTTTGTTTGGTGAGGGAGGGGGGGGGGGGTTAAATGGAATATCTACCCATTAAGGCTATATTGATTCGTTTAAGGACCCGTGACCTAGTCTTTCTTCCTCATCTTCTTCATATTCTCCTCATCTTCTTCATGTTCTGCTGCTGCATTTCCCATCTTTTACGGCTCGTTTTTCCGACACGGAATTCTCTTCCTCTCAGTGAGCAAACGACCACACAATAGTGTTTACTTCAATGTTCCTAGTTCGCCCTCTGCCTCATCCTAGAAAATGTCTGCAATAGAAATGTCCTAAGTATGGTCGTGTGGAACAGCAAAATGCAGAAATCAAGGCAAAGGACTTGAACATATGTCGCAATTGAATTTACAATGCCTTTGAGCTCTATTGCATGTCATTTCAGGACGGATAGTCATATGTTGAGTACGAGGAGGGAAGTAAAAGTGCAAAAAGATGTGGAGGGCAGATTTGCATAAACGCATATTATGGTTACGTAGTTACCGTTTTTGACGGAAAATTTTCCGTGAGTGCAAATTTTCTTTCACTATATTATGACTAGAATTACAATGTACCATAATTTTCAGGTAAACTTTTATCCAAATTACAACAATCAAAAATCGGAAGAAGTTTTCAAAGCTCTTAGCTTTTATAGTGTTAGATAGTATTTAGTTCATGCTATCCTTTTCCGAGTAATGTACAGAGTACGCCACGTAGACTTGTTTATCTCACTAGATTTAGTTATTCCCACGCTTCTAGCACACCTTGTAATCTTTCCGGTTTCCTGTCACGTGTTTTGGTGTACGTGACTACTTCCACGTCTCATACCACGACTGAAAGTCCCCATCCCATATTTCCCTAGGTGTGGCCAGTTTCACTTCCTGTGGCCTCTTCACTGGTCATACATTACTGACACATTAATTAATAATTATTTGCTTGAGTACGTGTTAAATTTTAACCAATAAGGAGATTTCATTTAGTTCCGGGACTTTCATACAGCCATGTGGCTTGAATTAGCCCCGAACTGCAAGCTTGTTCACTCGTTTTTAGGCCTCTAAGAAGTACGGAAGCGTAGTGCGATGTCCCTTCTACGCTTCCGTAAAGAAGTAACATGTAGTCACTGTACATATAGCCTATATCTAATCAGTTTTTGATACGGTCGGCCGTTGATTGGAATTGATCACCAAATCATTTCAATTAGGTTGAAACTTTAATCAATTTTTCTTCTCCGTTTTTGGACTAACCGTTTCGAGCTACACCTCAAGATCCCCGTACAAAGCCTTTGTTTATATGATTGGTCCATTATCTCACAGTAGTGTAGGTAGTATAAATTTCTTCTGCCCTAAGGATGCCAACAATTAAGTTATTTTTGCCCCCCCCCCCCCACCCACCCACGCACGTTTCAATAATATTACTTTTTAATAGCTAATAGCTTCTTAACAATAACCGTAACCTTTTAAACACTAATCTATATAAATAAGGACAATAGCGTACTAAAATATGATATTAGTAAAAACAAAAACAGTTTCATGACTTTACAGTAGTAACGAAGGCTCAATTTTAACAATTTTGCCGAAACAAATTTCATTTTACGAATCAATGTCTGTGTACATTTATGCCATTAATTCCACTTACAAGTGTAGATCTTTAATTGTGACACATAACTTTAAACTTAATCGGTCCATCTGTCCGTGGTATTGCAAAGTTTTGAGAAATTAGCATTACATTTTAATTCTATAGAATGTTATGAACATTTTCTTAGAACCTATCCTATAAACCTATTGAACACGACACTTTTAGAGTTACATTGTATTAAATGATACACAATACTCCATTTGAGTTCCTCTGCTTTTGTACATTATCTCAAACATATGTAATGTTGTAAGCAATTGTAAACTTTAAAAATGTGACAATTAGGCAAAATGTAGAAATCGGAAAAAGATAAGCTTTTGAAGAATGTTTTAGTGTCGGATAGTCACAATTTCCTTAGATCTCCTGCATTTACACCCGCTTCAACAATAATAGACATTTCGTGACATTAGACACTCGGAATAGTGTTTTTTTTTTTAATTTTATATCTCTTTATATTTGATTTCGACAAGAAAACATAAAAAGCATTACGTAAATGAAAAGTGACATAACTCATGTTTTACAATGAAAGTTTTTTAGTCCAAACTGCCAGCCAACAGACCTTTACAAAGGGCGTACTTTCATATCAACATACATTAAGTAATCATTTCCAGGAAGGCCTTCCCAAACAGGGCTCAACCATAAAACATCGTCTCCAAGAAAGGGTCTGTTAAAATCACAGACATGACAAGTCCCATACCACCAACCGCCGCGATGATTTTTAGCACAGTTCGTAAAGATATTTATATCGTTGTCACGATCTGGGGTACTGAAGTACAGAAGGTTATGCCATGTGAATGCGTCAACATCTGGACCAACAAAGAAACAAGACGTACAACCACGTTAAAGGAATGTAGTGAGTTTAAAGCAACAAACAAAGTGTCAAGCATGTTTCAAGTAACCATCCTTGAACCTGGATGAACACTATTGGGGACATTAATCAATATCGTGACATTAGTGACCTTCTTATTATTTTAAAGTTCCCCCTTTCTTTTTATAGGGATTCATTTAATAATCTATAGGTTTCAACATACCTACCTGTAGAGCTTTCTTTGTCAAATAGCCCTAAGGTTAATTGATAGTTTTTGTCCTCACCACCAATGCGAAAATGGTTATACATTGCAAAGTATGCAGTCTCATCTAAGTTGACAAAGTCCATGCGTACAACGTAAGTGGTCTGTTCTGTGAGGGTGTTAATCTTTTCGTTACCAAGCCAAAAGTCGTTGGAAAGACTTCCAAATCCTTTCTTGTAGGAGTTCCAATCGCGTTCAAAATTTTCAGAGCCATTTACACGTCTTTGAATTACCTGTTCGTTTATTAAAAATGGAGAAGTACATGTGAATTTGCACACATCACTTGTTAGGTACGCTAACTGTTATTCTACTTCTCTCATCAAGTGCTGGCTTAACCTTTCATCTACTTCTGGGACAATAATAATTGTTTAAAGCCAACGTTATTGTTCGTATCAGGTTTGGTATCACGTGGGAGATCTGTAGGACCATATACTTAATAACTTTATGCGTTCAATTGACATTCATACTTCAAAGTACGGATAGACTTCCTTATATTGAAGTGTAACAATTGATGATAACATAAAAAATGTTGACTTTCGCTTTCAGTATTGCACATAATGAAGAAGTACATTGTAATCAGCAACTCACAGTCCATCCTCCCCCTCCAACTGTCATGTTGCAAAGCACGTTGAATGGATCGCCACCCCAACCACGAGGGAGAACTGTGTAAATGCCGTCTTCTGTATGACCAGTTTCGTACACATCTTTACAATCTGCAAACATCTCACACGGGGAGCTTGCATTTTCATTTTCCACCTGGCAATAACAACCCATGATCCCGTCTACCAAGTGACAAGTTGTATTAGAGCCACATGCGTAGTCAAAATTGCAATTTAGAGTACCGTCGCGGCATTCACAATAAGTTGAACAGTTGCTGCCCATGTGAACTTGACCATCCTTTAGAAAAAGACAAGTCTTTGAAATAATTTTCAAAAGTTGCTATGTTTCAATAAAACACAAAGGCATTTTTTGCTAACATCAAAACGTTTCAATTAAGCAGTACACAGACTTTGTTTTTACAAACAAATGTCAGAAAACCTTACCTGTCTCACATGTCAAAACTGTCATATAAATGTAAAGAGTCAAATAATGAGCCTTCCTTTCCTCAGTCTTATGGACGTGTGTCTTTTAACAATATGGGATTTAAATTTTCAAAGATGTGTTACATACCGGTACTACTCCTTCCCCGTCTATAAAACAGCCACATTGCTCTTCGGGTACGCAGTCATCATTGTTCATCAAAAATCCCTCTGGGCACTTACAGGTGGGAATCAAGGTGCAGTTTTGGTTGCAACCTTTAGGGTGTGTGCATGTTCTGTCACAAGAGCAAATTTGGTAAACCATGTTCGGTGGACACGTGGGCGTTATTGATCCAAAACTTAGTGTCGCCGAAGTGACCAGGTGAGTCGGTGTTTTACCAGTGTTTTTAGGCTGGATAGACACTCCCTCCAAGAAAGCTGAAAACAAAACACATCCTTAAAAATAACTATGAACTTTTTTTTTTCTTTCATCTACGTTCCATCTACGAAGTTCATAAAACTCTTACTACAAACGCTGAAAGAATAATTAAGAAAATTTTCAAAATATAATTTCATTAAAGTGATTATGTCTTTTTACTTCAGAAAATGTATGCCCTAGATATTTTATCATAAATCTTTTTTTTTTCTTTGCTAAACATGTGGGAATATTTGGCAAAGACAATTTGAGAAAAGTATATGTTTAAAATAATGTGAAATTATTGGAACATCAGGTTTATATACCTTTCACCTTAATGGAGCATTCCAAATTTTTCAAAGGAAATTTGTGTTTATTACTTAATGCAGGTCTAATTGATATAGAGTGAAGCTAGCAATTGTGAGTTCTTGCAGAAAATCATGTTTCTCAATTGTACAATACAACATAAAGGAGGAGAAATTGAAATTTCATGAAGAAAATTTCATTCTTAATCTTTAATAATAACAAACAAGTGTCACTGAATATATATCATAGCCAAACCAAACTATTAACCTAAATATGAACTTTCCAGTAATATCCTACTACCTTTGAAAGTGGCTGGCATTAGCCACTTTCCTTACTTACCTGGCGCAGGAGTGTCCGTGATCACGACGGCGGAGCTCCCAGGTGGGACCTATTCTATTCAGCCAGTCTAGAACGGGACCACTGTCAGGTGGTGTCAGTTAAGTCAAAGTTTGTCCCTTGGGGACGTTGTTACTCCTTCGGGGAGCAGAACTCTTTCGGGAGTATTGTTTGGTTTTCGCCCCTGGCTCTTCGCCAGAGAGTCAGGGGACTTTTGGAAAAAAAGAGGCTGGCATTAGCAATGCCGATAGCTTTTAAGGCTTGTACTGTAGAAAGAAAGTTACCTCACGTTTTCCATTGCTAACCCAGCTGGACCTCCTTGTATGGCGCAGGCGAGTTCTTCAGCTTATAAACGTCTCTTTGGACGTAAAAGAAAAATCCCGAGCTTTTGAATGCTGATTGGACGAAGGGTGACGCCAAAATAGGCTTGTAAGATCTCACAGACAGTTGTGCTAGTTTACAGTTCTTTTCGACTATTTTTAACTGTTCAAAGTCCCGCTTTTGTGGGACGAAAGGATGTACGAGTATTTCCTTTCGGTATACGTCAGAGATTCCATTCGGAATTCTCAGTGCATCTAACCTACGTCTCATTTTCCGAAGAAAAGAGAAGCAAAATCAAGTGAAGTGGGGGGTAGGCGGTTCACTATCTGACGCTACCAAGTCGGTGAACTGTTGAGTTTTTTAGGGAATAGTACCCGATCATGTTATAACATGATATAAGCAAAAGCTTAAAATTCCACTCTTTTGGAGGAATATGAGTCGTTCTCAAATTGACATTTGGGTGGTTTTTTGAAAACCAACTAGACCGGTTTCTGTTCTCTTGCTCTATACGGCGGAACTTCATCAGTAGTAGCCTTTCAAACATTGGCTAGGTTCGTCATGAGATTTAAAATGCAGCTATGAGCGCATGCAATAAAGTATCGTCGTACCCTCCTGTTTCGTCCGACTCTGCAGTAAAACTTGATTACACAAGTAAATCTTTTAGATTTAGTGTCCTCTGATAGGGAAAAAACTTGGTAGCGTCAGATAGTGAACCGCCTACCCCCCACTTCACTTGATTTTGCTTCTCTTTTCTTCGGAAAATGAGACGTAGGTTAGATGCACTGAGAATTCCGAATGGAATCTCTGACGTATACCGAAAGGAAATACTCGTACATCCTTTCGTCCCACAAAAGCGGGACTTTGAACAGTTAAAAATAGTCGAAAAGAACTGTAAACTAGCACAACTGTCTGTGAGATCTTACAAGCCTATTTTGGCGTCACCCTTCGTCCAATCAGCATTCAAAAGCTCGGGATTTTTCTTTCACGTCCAAAGAGACGTTTATAAGCTGAAGAACTCGCCTGCGCCATACAAAAGGCAACACGCTGTCTCTCTGAAAAAGTCAGGACCGACCGAGGTTACCTGGCACAGGAGTACCCCCGACCGAGGTTCAAAAATCAATGAAGAGGCAAAGCGGCCCTTTCTTGGACAAGAATTCTGATCATTGGCATAAAAGAGGACTAAATTTTCAGACATATAAAGCTCATTTCTGAAATCCCTCCTCTCTCGCTTCATAAAAAGTTAAACTAGCTAAATGATCGTGTTTCTAAAAGAGCACAATAAGATCTCACAAAATCTAGAACAGTAGAAAGGGAATTTTCGGCTATACGTAGCCATTTAAAAGCCCAGAAGCTTTGAAGCAAGCGAAAGCACTCCTTAAAGACTTCTTAACCCTCTTCGACAGGAAACTGTCGAATTCCGAAGCAACTCAGTGCCTGATAAAAGGGTTAAAGTTCATTACAATTTGAGAGAAGCTAAGACTCTGCGAATTACTCAAGCCATTAAAAGGCCGCAAAACGTATGTATGAAAATTCGCTACTCCATGCATATAAGCAAATGCTTCTGACAGGGTTCCGCCTGATGTACACCGTTACTCAACAAAGGAACCACCCATGAACTTTCGAGTTTAGTGGCATAAATTGAATTTTAAAATTCTTTTCTTCCCAAAAGTTGTTTATGGAAGTCCTGCCAACTGGGGTAACTTACCTAGATTTGAAAATCATGAAAAAAGGAAACAGCCTCGTGGGCGACGGGTCAACACAAAGTCTACATCCTAGCTCACTGTTACCTTTCAGTAACCCGATCGATAATTTTTGCACAATTCGCCACCAGCCACAAAGGCTTCACAAAGGCACAATACGGCAATACGCCTAGAGTGTGCAGCGAAAGAAACAGGATTCCATTCAGAGAGGAATGTTTAGAATTAAGTACGTAGAAGGAAGTTAGCCCGGCCATTAAAGGTATTGACTACAAACGAAGGGCGCACCTACGTGTACTATACCCCCAAAAGGTTAAGAAGTGCCACCACTTAGGCTCAAAGCCACGCATACCCAAATATCTAAGAACAAGGCATTGAAAGCAAGCTTGAGAAGCACAGGGATGTTATTTTGCGTACATTCGCATCAATCCCGGCGTTTGTTTCCCGACCGTCTTTTTCCCTATCAGAGGACACTAAATCTAAAAGATTTACTTGTGTAATCAAGTTTTACTGCAGAGTCGGACGAAACAGGAGGGTACGACGATACTTTATTGCATGCGCTCATAGCTGCATTTTAAATCTCATGACGAACTTAGCCAATGTTTGAAAGGCTGCTACTGATGAAGTTCCGCCGTATAGAGCAAGAGAACAGAAACCGGTCTAGTTGGTTTTCAAAAAACCACCCAAATGTCAATTTGAGAACGACTCATATTCCTCCAAAAGAGTGGAATTTTAAGCTTTTGCTTATATCATGTTATACCATGATCGGGTACTATTCCCTAAAAAACTCAACAGTTCACCGACTTGGTAGCGTCAGATAGTGAACCGCCTACCCCCCACTTCACCATCCTCAGCTGGGGTAGCCCAGTTGGGGACTGACCAGCCCAGCTGGGCTAGCCCAGTTAAGTCCAACCTGGGAAAACCTGACAAACACAGATTTGTCTCAGCATGTAGCCCAGCAGGGGCCCAGCTGGGCCAGAATCCAGCCCAGATGGGCTAGCCCAGTTGGGGCCCAACTGGGAACACCTGATAAACACGCATTTGCCCCAGCGTAAGCCCAGCATGTAGCCCAGCAGGGGCCCGACTCCAGCCTAGATGGGCTAGCCCAGTTGGGGCCCAACTGGGAACACCTGACAAACACAGCTTTGCCCCAGGGTAAGCCCAGCATGTAGCCCAGCAGGGGCCCAAATGGGGCCCGACTCCAGCCCAGATGGTTTAGCCCAGTTGAGGCCCAACTGGGAACACCTGACAAACACGGATTTACCACAGCGTAAGCCCAGCAGGGTCCAGATGGGGCCCGACTCCAGCCCAGATAGGCTAGCCCAGTTGGGGCCCAGCTGGGAACACCTGACAAACACAGATTGGCCCCAGCTGGGACCCAGAATGTAGCCCAGCAGGGACCCAGTTGTGGCTCACCTGGGAATGTTGGCTGGGTATAATATAGCAAAATGTGACAGCTATAGAAACGAGTAAATCGTGTGCTTTCTTTCCTGCTGACTGTACCTAGATTGCAAGCTGCGAGCTAACGATGTGAAGCTATTGAATGCGCACAGACAGATTTAATCTTAGATTAGACCAATTTTGTATAGATATCTTCATTATTTAACTCTATTTACGTTTAATTTACACCTGTAAATGCATTTATTGTTTCCACATTTCAAGATTAAATATCATCAACGGTGTTACATGACATTTTGTAACCTTTTAAACAAACGGAAGACTGTTTCGTTGCACAAATAAACTTCAGAGAGGAACATTTGTAGAACGAACATCATTTACTAGCACTTTTTTTTAGTTGTTCATTTGTAAGAACCCTTAGTTATATATTTGGGTGATTCCAAGTTTTTTGTATCCTTTTCGCAGTAGTACTTGGTCGTTTTTTTTCTGCTAAATAAGCGCCAAACAAGCAGTTTTTCCACACACACACTTCATTTGATATTTTGATTTGAATTGGTAATTTTCTTTATTATACTTGACTTCAAACTTATGAATACGAATATTTATTACCACCTAAAACTAGATCATGTATAACTGATGTCACATTTAAATTTGCACATAATTCCAGTATTAGTAAGTTTTTAGGAGAACCAGTTTAATAGTAAAGAATGTTGCAAGTAGGCTACAATATTGTTTGACATTTATAGAGCATTAGAAGTAGCTCATACGTTTATGAGTTAGAGGGAAAGACTTCTGCGTTACGTGTAAAAAACACGTTGGAAGAAGCAAAATGTTATTTTTAACTCACGGTTTTCGTAGCACATTTGCATTGTTGTAATATTTCCCTCATATCCACACGGAGAAAGTTTACCATGTTCACATAACCCTGTTAAGAGATCAAAAAAATTTACCCTTACATGAAAGGAAGCTCTAAAAATGTACGATTAATTCCAGTTTTTGTCCCTGTTTACATTTTGAGTTGCTTCTTACCACAGCTCATATACGCTAGAATTTACGTGAATGTAAAAAAATCTCCATAATGGCAGAAATATAATGTTCTTGGCTCCTGTTGGATTTTGGTACCGTCACGGGTAAATCCCAGGTTCCTTTCAAAATTAAAGTGGGTTGAGGCTTGCGTGAGACTCTAAAACAAACAATAAATCACTCAAAAGCAAAAAAAAAAAAAAAAACTACTGAAATGCTGCACAATTATAATTACAAAGGGACTTTCTTCTCCTCTTCTTCGCTCTTTTCTTTCTTTCCTGTCTTTCTTTCACTGTAATTTATTTTCCTCTCTCTTCCGTTCATTTAATAGGTGCAAAATATATTACAATGCCGACATCTAAAATAACAGGTTTTCTTTAATTTACCTCAAAATTCTTAAACTTCTCTGATAAGGGAGTTCTCTGCACTTCCCTTTCGACCCTTAAATTTGCTTTCCCTTTCTCTGGCTCGCTAAGGTTTAAAAATAATAACGTTCAATTTCTTCTGTTCTGTATTCAAAATTAGCGATCAATTTTCTCTGTTCTGTATTTAAAATTGGCGTCCAATTTTCTTTGACAATTTGGTCGTTTGAGACTTCTCTGAACTTTGGACTCCAATAGTCTACATCTCCCTTTCCCGTTCTATACACGGTGTGAATTTAGGGTTGAAGGCCCTTTCCTACGTAGCCATCTAAAATTTAAGAAAAAACCGATAATTTTTCAGCTTAATTCAATTTTCCAAAGATACCCCTACAATTTGGTAGGTCTTTTCTTTATTTTTACCCACTTTATTAATAAAATTCTACTTACGGTCTGTCGCAGAGTGCGTTGAATTTTACAAGGGGTTGCTAGCTTTGGGTTGGACTTACTGTCCGGGGATGGAAATATATTACGTAATATAATTTGTTTACCGAGGGTATTTCAATTCAAAAGATTTTCGCGGGCATTTTAAGGGCAATTAGTAGGGGACAGGTTAAAAGATAGCGGGAAAGGCTAATTTGTGTTGCGTTTACATAGGCAGATTCGTTCTTGCCTCCTGTGCGTGAAAACGGAGGAAACGTCTCTCACGGAGAGTCCTCGTATATGGAAACCAGGTGAAGCTGACGGGTTAACCAAGTCACCTGTAAGTGTTTAAGCTTTGTTTTTATTTATTTCTACTTTAGTAGGACTGTTTTAGGGTTTTGTTTGTAAGTCATAAGAGAGTAACAGGGTCGTTGTTTTAGTCATAAGTTGTTAATGGGAAAATGTGCACCATACGTATATCTCACAGCTCGGGGGCTGGAGGTCACGCTTTACAGAGAGGGTCAAATATTGAGTGTAAATATTTTTCAACTTATGTATATATGTATGAATTTCAGGTGGGAGTGAAGTATTATTGCGATTACGATTTATGTGAAATCAAGCGGTCTTAAATGTGGAGAAATTGGTTTTGAGAGGGAAAGGCGTACTTTATTTCCAAGTCGCCCCAGTGTATTATATTGATGTGCATATTTATGTTTAAATTGCAAATTGTAACTTATAATGTAACGAGTGTGTCGAGTAAAAAGTACTTCTGTTGTTTTATTGCAGGGTTTTTCCGTGAGGATTGAGATGCGCTAGCATCTGTTATGAAGGAGTCAGCGATAGCTGGTGAAATAAGCAATTTCAGGGTTAGCTGGTAAACTATGTGTGAAGAGTACCAGCGCTAGCTGGAGCAAGTCATACCATATTGCCCTGTAAATATCCTGTAAATAAAGAGAAAAATCGGAACGCCATCATCAAAACACGATC
This sequence comes from Holothuria leucospilota, assembly GCA_029531755.1. Lineage (NCBI taxonomy): Eukaryota > Metazoa > Echinodermata > Holothuroidea > Aspidochirotida > Holothuriidae > Holothuria > Holothuria leucospilota. Next base: position 43,390,735 of record CM055971.1, read on the forward strand.
TCATTTCATTTTTGGTTCTCCGCTGCGTATTTAACTGGCTGAAGACGGCCCCAGGGGTAACTTCAGCAGGCCGCCGAGGGCGATTTGTGACACGGTCGTATCACGTTGCATTTGTCTTAGAGGCCGGACTGGCTCCGTCGTGTTTACTTGACGGTCATCAACTGCACAGTAACCCTCCTTATTGAAACGCAGAGAACTCTCACTAATCTAGGGTTCAAATCCTGGCCGGGTCATACCAAAGACTTTAAGAATGGAACCTACTGCCTTTGTGCTTGGTGCTCAGCATAAGCAATGGTGTAGGGAAAACAAGCCAGTGAGCCACAACTGGAAAAAAAGGCCGTGGTCGTCTCGACTTGAACCAATTGGTTGGAAACTGGGACGTTAAACCTCATCTAACTAACAAAGTCACCAGACATACAATGCTGTTAAATTCTTGATTACATAATACAGTAAAGGGGTTCAACACAAACAATACCGTATCCTTCAGCAGTGGCTTTAATAAGAAAGTCCTTCGTGCCACGTCGGCTTAAACCTTCTCAACAAATTCCAAATGCATTAACACTCTTCAAACTGGCACTTGCAATATGAAAGCATTGCAAAAACCTTACAACCAGCGAGGGAATTTACAAACAAGCACTCTTATGAATAATATTCAACACTGCCGTGGCACGTGCCAGAGTGGATTTTGTGGTATAACTTTTTATAATAATTTTTGTGTGCTAAATTTAACATTAAAAGGATGCACCGTTTGTTTTCAAGAGCATCTTTACCCACTGTCTTGAATTTATAAATGATGGGTAATTTTCAAATAATCATCAAGTTATGAATGACATTCATTTTTACTTCGACTCATTTTTTTCATTTCTTTTGATCAAATATCATCTAAGAAAAAACAAAAATTTAATACCTTTAAATAAAGTCTGTTGGCTTCTCTGAATTTTAAAAACGGCAGCCAAACTGCATATCTGCGGTAATTTTGTGTGGCTGTGTGTCTGTATAGTTTTAGAATGTAACCAAAGTGCAAAATAAAGTTAATATATACCGATACTGCTTTAGGGCTCAAAGATGGGCATATCTTGGGAAGTAGGTTTACACTTTTTCATGAAAATCAATTTATTTTCACTTTGTTTAAAATAAGAGGGGCTTAAAAATTATTGCGCAATACGCTTTCGTAAGATAGAAAAAACAAGCCAGCTCAGAGTAGTTACAGCGCATCTGCTATGTCACAGGGGTACGATCGGTAAACATTATATATATATATATATATATATATATATATATATATATATATATATATATATATATATATATATATAAAATTTACGGCATCGCGGTGACATTGTTATTAAGCCGGCCGACAAAGGTTCTGCGATTGTTGCAATGGGCACCAAATTCTACAGGGATGAAGCCTACAGACTGCTTGGCAATCCCGATCGCTACAAACGTCTCGATTCAGATCCCACTTCAGAAATTGCAAAGAAAGTGGAAGCGGCCACACAAAAAAATGGTTCGCAATGGCTCTATCGACTCCGAAACTGGTCCTAATCTCCTCCAGGTAGATCCAAAACCGGGCCGTTTCTATTTTTTACCCAAAATTTATAAGAAGGGCAACCCAGGCAGACCCATCATATCCGGAATTGGACTGCTAAGGAGAAAATCTCTAAATTTGTTGACCTGCTAATTCAGCCCCTGGTCCCATCCCTCCCCTCCTATGTTCAGGACACCACGGACTTTATCCGCAAAATTAGTGAGATGCAAAATCTCCCACAGGGCACAATTCTGGCTACACTTGACGTGTCCTCTTTGTACACAAACATACCTAACGAAGAAGGCATCTCCGCTTGTAAAGCCGCCTTCAAACCCATCCAGGGCAAAACGCCCACCAAGAAAGACTTAGGTGAACTGATGCGAATCATTGTGACAAACAACAATCTCATTTTTGGCGACCAGCACTACCTCCAAATTCATGGTACTGCCATGGGAACCAAGATGGCTCCCTCATTCGCAAATCTGTTTATGGGCAACCTCGAGAAAGAATTCTTATCTCGACAAAATTTAAAACCACATATTTGGTTACGTTTTATGGATGATATCTTCATGATCTGGCCCCACGGTGAAGATAGCCTAAATTTTTTTGTAGAAAACATCAATTCGTTTCACCCTACAATCAAATTCACGGACGACTTCTCTAGAGTCAGTGTCCACTTCCTGGACACAACATTGACCATAGAAAATGGTTCACTCAAAACTGACTTGTTTAACAAGCCCACGGACAAGCATAACTACCTACTACCGAGCAGTTGCCATCCCCCGCACTGCACCAAAAATATCCCATACAGTCAAGCACTCCGCATCAAACGCATCTGTTCCTCTGAAACAGACTTTGAAATTCGCACCAACGAACTGTCTAGCCACCTCCGTAACAGACAGTTACGGGGTTCTATTGAATATGCCGTCAAAAAGGCAAGGGATACCCTGCGTTCTGAAACACTGACATATAAAACCTGTCAGTCCAATTCTGATAGAGTGTCATTGGTAACTGAGTACCATCCCGGTCTACCACCACTCGCCAAATTCATCCGAAAAGATTTGCCCATTCTTCAAAGCACGGTTCGCCTAAAGTTGTTGTTGCCTTTTCGCGTCCCCTAATCTACGGGACATTTTGGTTCGGGTAAAATTCCAGGACAAAGGCTCAGTCGAGGCTAACAACGAGAATTTGGGTTGTTCACCTTGTCCGACCAAATGTAATACGTGCGCTCTGGTTGATTCAACCAATTTCAGAGCTATCAAACTGCACGCACTTTTCAAATTAGACAGTCAATTAACTGTCTTTCCAAAAATGTCATTTATCTCATGTACTGCAATCTGTGTGGATGAGAATGACACATCACAGTTCAGCAATTAAAACCAAAAAGGTTGAACAACCTGTAGCTAACCATTTCAATTTACCACGTCATTCGACAGACAATTTACGAGTCATTGCCATTGAACAAAACAGTTCATGGAACAATAGAAGCCGAAAACAAAAGGAACATTTCAGGATAGGTATGCTACAGACAATGACGTCATCTGTCCTGAATATCCAAAGCAACCTTCCAGCACTGTGACGGGATTACACTCCAGGCCTAAGTAATTCGTTTGGACCCACGCCTTCTTCAATAGGGTTATACAAAATACTTCTCTCAATGCTCTCAAAAATGGTAGTCCTAATTGACTTATCAGTGGGGCTCTTTGTCCTCACTATTTCAAAGCTGTAAGTTTCATACGCTCCTTGTCACTCTTGTGATAAAGCACTGACGAAGAGCTAGTATTACTCGAATGCTTTGCAAAATCTCTTATGGCTGTTTTATTTACCAATTTCCAAGCCTCTACTGCTGTTACGTGTCTCTTTCGAGATCCAGCCATTCATTTCTGTAGCACTGTTGTTATACAGTATATCCGTTATATATATATATATATATATATATATATATATATATATATATATATATATATATATATATATATATATATATATATATATATATATACATACATACATATATATACATATATATACATACATAAATATATATACATATATATACATATATACATATATATATATATATATATATATATATATATATATATATATATATATATATATATATATGCGCAACTGCCATGGGTAGTAAAATGACTCCCAGCTATGCTGTCATTTTTATGGCCGACCTTGAACGTAAGATGCTGGTGGGTTACCTTTTTACCCGTTGCATTTTCATAGATACATTGAATTTTTTCATTTGGCGTCATGGCTTACCTAGCCTTCATTCTTTGGTATCGTTTTGTAATGCTTTTCATCCTTCCATTAAGTTTACATTTGATTTTTCTGACAACTGAAGGAAATCCCTTTTCTTGACGTACTGGTTAAGTTACATTATGATAGTGGTTCCATAGCAACTACCCTTTACTGTAAACCAACCTACACCATTGAGTAACTGAATTTTAACAGTTCCCTTCACATCAGTTTGAAACGATTTATTGTATTTTCTCAATGCATCAGAATCAAGCGTATCTGCTCTACCCAGTCTGAATACGACAAACACGTTGGTAACCTTGTGGAATTTTTTTTTCTTAATAATGACTACCCCCTACCCATTATCAAAGAGGGAATAAGTAAAGGTTTCGTTTACCGCCGGGATAAATTGCTATGTTTCAAACCCAAAGTTGAAAATTCACGTATTCCACCCGACTTTGACGATTCCCTTAAGACTGAGGGTCTACATAAATGTATACGTTTAGATTTTAGTTTTCTTTGGACAGACAAGTCCATTTCCGAACTTTTTGAAGATAGCTGCGAGACGGCAACCCCCCAACCTTAAATCTCTCCTTACATCCTATAGGCTTCTTACTGTTGGGAGCATAGGCAATAAAAAGTGTGATAAGGCTAGGTGTCAAGTGTGTCGGTTCATTATCACGGACGAAACTTTTACTTCTCCCGGCACTACTTGCAACATCCGTCCCCCTCCCCTGGACTGTGACAAGCCTAATGTAGTATATTTATTATGGTGCAATTTGTGTGAGAAAGGCAACTACGTCGGCTAGACCGGCGCCAAGTTTAGGCTGAGGTTTAATAACCACAAGAAAATTGTTCAGACAAAATCAATAAGCTATCCTGTATCAAAACATTACAGTTGTGAACCTAACCACTCTTTATCTAATGTAAGAGGTATTCTGCTCGGTTCTAATTACCCGTCTGTCACTCAAAGACTCAAATCTGAAAGCAAGTGGGTAATAAAACTGTCCACACACACCCGTGGCCATAACAAGGACCTTGGCATCTTAAGCGATTTCCCCTCTGTGATTTATCACCCTCGCCGAGGGGTTTAACCTCATTGCTGTGTCTGTTATTTGTAAATTAACCTTCACTTTACATTTTGCGCTGAAGGACACAGGGGTGTCCGAAATATACGCTATTCTGGTACCGTATCTGTGCTCTCGTATTGTCATCTCTGTGGTGTGTTCTACTTATTATTATTACTCAATATATATATATATATATATATATATATATATATATATATATATATATATATATATATATATATATATATATATATATACATATATATATATATATATATATATATATATATATATATATATATATATATATATATATATATATATATATATAAATATATATATAACGCTAATTCCCACCTTAAGGGGAAATTGTTATATCTGCTTGTACACAGGGCGAAAAAAAGATAATAAAATACATAAGAAATAAATTCGCCCTAACGTCTAAACATATAATTAACGTTATTTCAATGGCCAGCCATCCGTTCGTGTTAACAGCTAGGTGTCCGTAAATTTGATAACTTTGAAGTAATGGCATCTAGTTTGTAAATCTAAAAGGGCGCCCTTGTAAGTTTACTTATATTTTACCCGAAATATTTTTTCCCCTTAAGGTCGACTTTTCAACAACAACTTTCCCCCTAAGTGCCGAATTAGATATATATATATATATATATATATATATATATATATATATATATATATATATATATATATATATATATATTCTACAGATGAGATGCTTAAATCATAGCATCTCATTTACGCGTACCTTCTATATACTTTTTCTATGCTACGCATTATCATGTCATCTTTTATTTGCGCTCTTATTACGTCTTAATGTTACGCGCTTTAACTCTAAGCGCCTTTTTAACGCGTACATTTGCATTGCGATTGTTGTCTTATAAGTTTCATGTGTACTCTGTTAGTCAATTGATTACACTGAAGAAGGTGATGGGAGCACCGAATATTTCGTGAATAAAAAATCATGAATACAGTTGATTGAGAAAGAACATCAAACTTTTTCGCTAATTTATTCTGCTATGGTTGTTTGATCAACACATGGTTTTCGACAGCTAAGCGGTGATGATCGGAACCTCGACATGAGATGGCCGCCGAAACCATCAAGTCACGGATCGAGCATGTTGACGGGGAATTGAAGTGATTGGCTACAGGGAACCCTGGGAGGTTCTGTTTGATTGACCTCAGGTGTTCAGTGACCCGGTCAGCAAGACAACGTTTTGTTTCTCCTACATGCAGTATATTACAGCGTTTACGTACGTAGACAACATTGGCTGAAGTACAGGTAACATGCTGATGAATGTTAAAACGGTTGTTGTTGAGACCTACAATGGAAAGGATTTTGTCATAACTGACAACTGGGCAAGTATTGCATCTCCCACGGTTGCAGGGAAAAGTTCCTGGGGTGTTAGGCACTACTGTTAGAGGTTAAGAGACACGGACCAAGTGCTTAGATATGTTCTTTTCAACTCTGAATGCTGTGATGGGGGGGGGGGGGGTTCAGGGGAATGGTCACGGGTGGATGGGTCATGACGGAGGGTCTCAACATTTCTGTAAATGGCACGTATAATGGGAGTTACAAATGGGTGAAAGAATAGGACCAACGGGATACGTCTGGTGGGTGTTTGGCCAGTTTTTGGGGCAAGGGCAGAGGCTCTATCAATTCTTTGTATGCGTTTCAGGCCATTAGAGAGCACTCTTTGTGGACACTAGCGTTGTTCAAGGAAAGAAATTATCTGTTTGGAAACTTTAACGAAATCCTGGTGGTCGGAACAAATCCTGGCCCGGAAAAATTGTGAGTAAGGAATCGAATTGGTACAAGATCTGGGGTGGTTGGAAGGGTACAATCATGAGATAGTTGTGGGAGTCAGTGGGTTTAAAGTGAAGATTGGACTTGATTTTAAGGTCGGAGATGGATAATTCCGTGTCTAAAAACACTACTGAGGAGTTGGAAATACAGGGAGTGAATTTCAAAAACGGACAAAACGTTTCAGCCAAGTTAATGAACCTTTCCAAATCGTTTCTAGGACCCACTGCGACTCCAACTATATCGTCATTATACCTTTTATAAGGTATGGGCTTCGTCCCTTTGAAACGAGAGAACATCTGCTCCTCAAAGTGACCCATGGTAAGGCAGGCCACAGAAGGTCCCAATTTAGTGCCCATAGCTACTCCTTTGATTTGGCGAAAAAAAACTACCATTGAACTGAAAGCAATTTTGCGTGAGGACCAGTTCTGTCACGCAAAGAAAGGTGGTGGCAGGGATGTTAGGGTCCTGGCGTTGATCAAGGTAATGGCGTATGGCTGTTAAAGCAGCGTGATGGGGATCGAAGTTTAGAGGCTTGTTACATCCTCGGAAATAAAGTACGTTCACTGGGATTCTCAGGACACTCAAAATTTTGAATTAACCTAAGAAAGTGAGGAGTATTCTGGATAAACGAAGGTAGGGTTGAAAAAAATGGGGAAAGTACAGAGTCTACTTACTGTTAAATCAGAACTTTGGGGCAGCTGTGGGAAGAAACAATGGAACGACCAGGGTTATTGGCCTTGTGAATTTTTGGCAGTAGATAGAAATCGGAGATTTGCGGACAAGGGTGCAGAAGGGCTTTGGCCGATTGAGGAAGATGTTTTTGACTTACAAGGGTATCTAAGGCTTTCTTGACCAAGCTTTGGATTTCAGAAGTGGGGTCCATCAGAAGTTCGTTGTATGCTGTTTGGTCTGAGAGTTGTTTCTCAGCTTCAGAAACATAAAGATCTCGACGCCAAACAACAATGGCACCGCACTTTTCAGCAGGCTTAATAATCAAATTCTTGTTCTTCTTGAGGGGAAAAAGGGCCTTCTGCTCGTCCAAAGAAATGTTACGAAAGAGAGTAACTTTGAGAGGGAGGAGATGTTCTAAATCGGAATTAATGGACTCAATTACACTGTGCAGGATCTTGCTTTTACCAGGTTTAGGAGTATATGGAGATCGCTTAGACTGAAATGAACGGAAAACGTCCTCCGATGAAGTGTTGTCGGTTTCATCGGAATCTCCAAAATGTAAGCGAAGGCGGAGCCTCCTGCGAAACGAGGATACGTCTCTGCGGATAGAAAACTCATCTGGAAGGGGGTTCAGGGGGACAAAATTCGAACCTTTGGAAAGGATTGAACGTTCAGGGGAGGACAATTTCATGTCAGAGGGGATGGTTACGACTAGTCTAGTGTTAGGAGTACGGTCACTGTCAGGGTTAGGGTGGAATGCCTTTTGGGTAACAAGGAAGCTAAGGTCTTAGATTTGGATTCTTGTATAAGTTGTAAAGTTTACGGTTATAGACATGGATGAGATAATGTACTTCGCCAGCGTTAGAAAAAAAGACCTTTGTTCATTCACGTCTAATCATGAAACTTGGAACCCTGTCCCCAAATGGTCTGAACGTTAGACTTGAACTGTTGTAACTCAGGAATTCCTGCATTGTTTTTACCTGTGGTAACCACTTAACGAATTTACCACTTAATGAATTTAGAGTGTGGAAGCACTGCACAGTTCAGCCACGGCACCCGGGCTTACTTCTTCTCAGATCTAATTCCCACCTTAAGGGGAAATTGTTATATCTGCTGATACATAGGGCGAAAAAAAGATAATAAAATACATAAGAAATAAATTCGCTTTAACGTCTAAACATAAAATTAACGTTATTTCAATGGCCAACCATCCGTTCGTGTTAACAGCTAGGTGTCCGTAAATTTGACAACTTTGAATTAATGGCATCTAGTTTGTAAATCTAAGAGGGCGCCCTTGTAAGTTTACGTATTCCTATATGAAAAGTGTGTGGAAACGTTAAGGCGAAACTTATATTTCACCCGAAAATTTTTTTCCCCTTAAGGTCGACTTTTCAACAACAACTTTCCCCCTAAGTGCCGAATTAGATATATATATATATATATATGTATATATATATATATTATATATATATATATATATATATATATATATATATATATATATATATTTCTCTAATTCGGCACTTAGGGGGAAAGTTGTTGTTGAAAAGTCGACCTTAAGGGGAAAAAAAAATTCGGGTGAAATATAAGTTTCGCCTTAACGTTTCCACACACTTTTTCTATAGGAATACGTAAACTTACAAGGGCGCCCTCTTAGATTTTCAAACTAGATGCCATTACTTCAAAGTTGTCAAATTTACGGACACCTACCTGTTAACACGAACGGATGGCTGGCCATTGAAATAACGTTAATTTATATGTTTAGACGTTAGGGCGAATTTATTTCTTATGTATTTTATTATCATTTTTTCGCCCTATGTACAAGCAGATATAACAATTTCCCCTTAAGGTGGGAATTAGCGTTATATATATATATATATATATATATATATATATATATATATATATATATATATATATATATTTCTCTAATTCGGCACTTAGGGGGAAAGTTGTTGTTGAAAAGTCGACCTTAAGGGGAAAAAAATTTTCGGGTGAAATATAAGTTTCGCCTTGACGTTTCCACACACTTTTTCTATAGGAATACGTAAACTTACAAGGGCGCCCTCTTAGATTTACAAACTAGATGCCATTACTTCATAGTTGTCAAATTTACGGACACCTAGCTGTTAACACGAACGGATGGCTGCCCATTGAAATAACGTTAATTTATATGTTTAGACGTTAGGGCGAATTTATTTCTTATGTATTTTATTATCTTTTTTTCGCCCTATGTACAAGCAGATATAACAATTTCCCCTTAAGGTGGGAATTAGCGTTATATATATATATATATATATATATATATATATATATATATATATATATATATATATATATATATATATATATATATATATAATATTATATATATATATATATATATATATATATATATATATATATATATATATATATATATATATATATATTATATATATATATATATATATATATATATATATATATATATATATATATGGTATTTTAGAGAAACCTAGTGTTGATCGAACAATCATAGCAGAATAAATGAGCGAAAAGTTTGATGTCCTTTCTCAATTAACTGTATTTATGATCTTTTATTCACAAAGTTTTCGGTGCTCCCAGCACCTTCTTCAGTGTGAGTAATTAACTGACAGAGTACACTTGAAACTTAAAAGATAGCAGTCGTAATGCAAATGTACGCGTTAAAAAGGCGCTTAGAGTTAAAGAGCGTAACATTATGACGTAAAATGGCATACCTATGTGTATAATGGAAAAAGTATGCAAAAAGTACGCATTAATGAGAAGCTTACAGTCCAAAAGTACGAGTTTAAGATAGGCAAAGAGTTAAGGTGCGTATCATTAAGACGTATTCATAAACACCTTTATTGATTTCCTGCATTCTGATTGGCTGAAAACCATTCGAGACCAGTCTCGAATCGCGATTCGAGACTGGCCTTTGCCAGTTAGGAGAATTACTTTTTCAAGGTGAATTGAATGTCACTGTTACTACTGCACTGTGTACTATGCTTTGTCCATGATGTGTTACCATAGCAACATAAACCATAACATCTGAGTAAGAAAACCAGTTACTGTAAACTACTGTAGTATTACACTGTTAAGCCTAGCACCCCTGTAGGTATAACCATTCCATACCATAATGCTCATTTCATCCCATAAATGAATGCTTGCAAAACCATATTCATCTTCTTGGATACTGGCAGCGGTATATGGCTAAAAGAGCGTATAACCTTACAGCTGTATATGCCAAGGGTACATTTTATTAACGGTCTGCCTGTTACAAATATTCCACTCCTAATTTTCCTAAGTTGGATGCATGGTAAAGAAAAGTGAATTTGGTCTCTGTGCTGCTAATGCCAGCATGGGGCCTGTGTTATTAACTATGACATGCAAAGCCAATGGTAAACAGGTTTTACTGACAGTGTCACTGACAGGTTTTTACGTTTGAACCAATTCCGCTAACATTAACAGGCATAACAGGCCAGCACGGTCTTCATTTCTAGTTCTACGCCGAGCTAGGCTTCTTTTGAACTAATGTTGTAAATAGTTTAAGCTAGGCCTAACGTTAGGCCTGCATAATCTATATTAAAAACTTGAACACATTTTCAAAGTTACCAACACTATAATCCTCTTCCAAAGAGGCTAAAGACCCATCACCGTCTTACTTATGGATCTTGAACGCAATTAGTGCGTTAACTACTTACAGTCAAATGTCCGCATGCATGTCTTTGAAAGCTGCACTGCACTGCACACAGTATATTGTAGTACTGCACACAGTATATTGTAGTACACCGTAACTACAAAGCACTGTGTATTGTGAAACTTTCGTGGTGAAGAACTTCACTGTAAACAATAGCCAGCTAGAAGTTAGTTTCCTTGTTTTAATGCTCAGCCTCATCTCTACAACGATGTATGATAATTCAGAGATAAACGATTTTGCGTTAAATTAATCCAATTAAATTTCGTTCGATGAATTCAGATTCCAAACAATATGTTAAGTGAAAATATTTGCGTGGTTGTCCACTTTCTTTTGGCTTGAAGTTGTTCGCTACTATCGCAAGAAACTAAACATGACGTCATAATAGAGTCCTAAGTTAGCTGGGAGAATTAAAATTTGATCTGTAAAATTTTGTCGAAAATTCAATGTTTTTGTCGATTCCCAACATTTTAATGTTGAGTGTTTATGAATGGGGATAAAAGCAGGGTGCCCGGTCTTAAATGTGATTCGAGACCTCCGATGACGTCATCACAGAGGCAGCGGACCTCGGCTGTCGCCTCGGTCCGCTCAGCCTCTATGATGACGTCATCGTCGGTCTCAAATCACATTTGAGACCGGGCACCCTCGCATTTATCCCCTAAATAAAAGTGCAAATAAAAGATGACAAGATAATGCGTACCATGGAAAAAGTAAACAGAAGGTACGCGTTAATGATATGCTAAGAGTTAAGGCGCGTAGCGTTATGACGTAATATGACATGATAATGTGTAAAATTGAAAATGTACACAAAAATAAGCGTTAATGAAAGGCTTACAGTCCAAAAGTACGAGTTGAAGATACGCTTTGAGTTAAGGCGCGTAATATTAAGACGAAATAAGAGCACAAATAAAAGATGACCTGGTAATGCGTACAATCATGGGAAAAGTACATAAAAAGTACGCGTAAATGAAATGCTTAAAGTTGAGGCGCGTAACATTATGACGTATTGAACGTGTAAAGAGATGCTGACATAACAATGCATACAATAGGAAAAGCTTATAAATAAATTGGTTAATATCAACAGGATGTCTGCCGAAAGTGTCTGTAGCGACTAAGTTCGCCCAAATCTTTGTTAAGGCCGGACATGACAGTGTCATAATTAATTATGTATTGAATTTCTGCCCATTTCCTTTTACGATCATTTGATAAACCTCCCGAAAGTAAAGCAAACTTTAAATCCGTTAAAGAATGATCAGCAGTGCTATTGTTGAAATGATCCGCAATGGGTAGCCCCTAGACCTTTCTCCTGATAAAGGAAAGGTGGTTGTTAAACCGCAAACGAAATTTTGTTCTAGTTTCCCCAATGTAGCAAGAGTTGCTGCACTTATTACAATAGAGGAGATAAACAACATTAGACGAGTCGCAGCTAAACGGTTTAAGATGTATTTTAGACTTGCCAATCTGGAACTCGGGGTTGGTGTTCATGTGGTGACAAGTGTTACACCTAGGCTTACCACAAGAAATGTTTCCCTTGTCATTAGAAGGAGATTCCAGACATCTGCGGACAAGTAATTTTCTTAAGTTAGGAGGTTGTCTACGGGCGTTTACAGGGGGGGGGGGGGGTTGTAAAATACGTTAGAAATCAAAGGATCGCTCTGTAGCATTTGATATGATTTCCTAACGGATTTGATAAGGGGCTCTATCCGTGGGTTGTTCGTCGTTACGATAGGAATACGTTGCGGAGAAGACTTAATTTTGTAATTTTAAGTCTTCTCCGCTTTAAGAAAATTACTTGAGAAAGGACATCAAACTTTTCGCTCATTTATTCTGCTATATATATATATATATATATATATATATATATATATATATATATATATATATGGTATTTTAGAGAAACCTAGTGTTGATCGAACAATCATAGCAGAATAAATGAGCGAAAAGTTTGATGTCCTTTCTCAATTAACTGTATTTATGATCTTTTATTCACAAAGTTTTCGGTGCTCCCAGCACCTTCTTCAGTGTGAGTAATTAACTGACAGAGTACACTTGAAACTTAAAAGATAGCAGTCGTAATGCAAATGTACGCGTTAAAAAGGCGCTTAGAGTTAAAGAGCGTAACATTATGACGTAAAATGGCATACCTATGTGTATAATGGAAAAAGTATGCAAAAAGTACGCATTAATGAGAAGCTTACAGTCCAAAAGTACGAGTTTAAGATAGGCAAAGAGTTAAGGTGCGTATCATTAAGACGTATTCATAAACACCTTTATTGATTTCCTGCATTCTGATTGGCTGAAAACCATTCGAGACCAGTCTCGAATCGCGATTCGAGACTGGCCTTTGCCAGTTAGGAGAATTACTTTTTCAAGGTGAATTGAATGTCACTGTTACTACTGCACTGTGTACTATGCTTTGTCCATGATGTGTTACCATAGCAACATAAACCATAACATCTGAGTAAGAAAACCAGTTACTGTAAACTACTGTAGTATTACACTGTTAAGCCTAGCACCCCTGTAGGTATAACCATTCCATACCATAATGCTCATTTCATCCCATAAATGAATGCTTGCAAAACCATATTCATCTTCTTGGATACTGGCAGCGGTATATGGCTAAAAGAGCGTATAACCTTACAGCTGTATATGCCAAGGGTACATTTTATTAACGGTCTGCCTGTTACAAATATTCCACTCCTAATTTTCCTAAGTTGGATGCATGGTAAAGAAAAGTGAATTTGGTCTCTGTGCTGCTAATGCCAGCATGGGGCCTGTGTTATTAACTATGACATGCAAAGCCAATGGTAAACAGGTTTTACTGACAGTGTCACTGACAGGTTTTTACGTTTGAACCAATTCCGCTAACATTAACAGGCATAACAGGCCAGCACGGTCTTCATTTCTAGTTCTACGCCGAGCTAGGCTTCTTTTGAACTAATGTTGTAAATAGTTTAAGCTAGGCCTAACGTTAGGCCTGCATAATCTATATTAAAAACTTGAACACATTTTCAAAGTTACCAACACTATAATCCTCTTCCAAAGAGGCTAAAGACCCATCACCGTCTTACTTATGGATCTTGAACGCAATTAGTGCGTTAACTACTTACAGTCAAATGTCCGCATGCATGTCTTTGAAAGCTGCACTGCACTGCACACAGTATATTGTAGTACTGCACACAGTATATTGTAGTACACCGTAACTACAAAGCACTGTGTAT